>CM062296.1:65924009-66505274 GCA_031216915.1 Pictodentalium vernedei
AGCAAAGCTGTTCCAGCTGATAGGCTCTTCTTCTCTACAGGAGTATACTCCACCACAAAGGAACATTGTCAGGTAGACGAAAACTATTGCATAGATAGAGAGAATCAAAGAATTTTGAAAGAATTCGAAATAGTACAACTTGTCGGGTTGTTTGTGGTAATTCTACGAAACGGGAAATTACTCTTGTACAAAGGAACACACCCTCCAAGCATGCCTCTATCCTATTAGAAGGTTTTAGGTCACATAGCAACCACGTGCCACCATAGAAACCAAGATGGCGGCCTCCAATATACAAAATGGCCGACGGAAACACGTATCACCCTAACAACACGCGTTGTGCATGCGCACTCACATCACGTATCACTATGGGGATGACATCACAACATGGCCGCTCACGCGGGTTACCGTGACAACACAACATAGAGGCATTGGGTCTCGTGAATAGTACTTCACATGAGATCATCCATGAGATCATCCAACTGGGGGTGAAAAGCCCGAGACATACTACTATTCCTATAGCATTAACGAGATACTTTCAATATGTTGTGGAGAATATCGGAAGACAAACGCGCGCGTGGCGCGATATTTTCATAACTATCGTTCGTAAGTTTTTGGATAAAAAGAAGAGGAGCGAATAATAATATGGACGATTTGAGCCATGCAAAGCTTTTTATGTTAAACGAACTGACGTATTCGATGTATTCGTTGATGTCAATTCAATAAAAGCTCCATTTCCCTTGACTTATCTGGCATGGCGAGTATCCTTGAGAGTACGTTTACATATTGCAGTTTAAACTTTTATAAATATAAAGCTCTCAATCTTTAAAGTCAAAGGGAAGGAGGGAGTCTTCCTTTCGCGTTCGAGAACGACGGTATCAAACACGAATTGGGGTGATGTAAAATGAAATATAAATATTCGTGGAAGCACCGAAATGGTCTACTTAAATGTATAAAATGAGCCGATCAAAATTTATTTTGAAAAAAGGAAACAGAAATTCCCAAGCCCCGCTATTAATATATACTGTTTAAAAAGGTAAGGGATAGCCAAACTGATCTTGATATTTCCAGAAAATGGTATTGGATACGCGTGATTGGACACATCAGTATGTTACCAAGTTTAATGTGGATCACGAATGTCACAGGCCCACGAAAACTTCGTGCAGGTTTTTCACACGATCGCCCCGTTAATGTCTGTGGGGTACGTTTGGAAATTTTCATTTGTACTGGAAGGGCTTTTTCGAAGATCTCATCGTTCTTTTCTTGGTATAAACTCATTCATGAATAGTTTCTGGTCGAAATTTAACTTTTGAGGTATGCGAAGACTGACATGTAACGAACGTTTACGTGTCGTTGGAATATTGGAAGCTGGCAATAGACAGACTGCAGTGGCTGAAATATTCAACGTTACTCAATCAGTGATTAGCAGGTTGTGGTCACACTACTGTCAGACAGGCAATGTTGATGACAGACGTCGGCCAAGTGAACCAATGACGACAACTGCTAACCAGGATCGTTTCATCCGAACCACAGCATTACGTAACCGCCACCAAAGTGCCTCAGAAATTGGACAGCAGCTCCCATCGAGCGACAGATGCGCGAGTTTGTGGTCAGACTATCCGAAGTCGTCTGCACAGCTGGAATTTGTACGCTCAACGACCTCAAATAATTCCACGTTTGACTGAACGTCACATCGCAGCAAGGCATAATTGGTGTGCGGCACGACAGCGCTGGGACCATCGTCGATGGAGCAACGTCATGTTTTCCGATGAATCGAGGTTTACTATCGACTTCCAAGACAGGCGAAACAGAGTGTGGTGGCGGCGGCGGAGCGAACGATACCATGACGTAACCGTTAGTCAGCACGATCGCTTTGGTGGTGGTTCGGTTATGGTGTGGGGAGGCATAACCATGACAAGCAGAACCGCATGACATGCCATGCAAGGGTGTGTCACATGGCAGTATACGGTGACAACATGTTACCAGCTCATGCGATGCCATTTCCGCGACTTCACGGCCGTCGATTCATTTTCCACGATGGCAATGCAGGAGCACACAGGGCCCGTTTCGCTACAGACTTCTTCCACGAGCAGAACATCACTACTGCACTGCCTTGGCCAGCACTAAGTCTAGACCTTGCACCAATCGAGCACGTCTGGGATATGTTTGACAGGTGCCTACGACAACGCCAAACACTCCCTACCAATGTCCAGGAACTCGCCGCTGCACTGCAGTAAGAATGGAATAACATCAGTGAAGCTGATATTGGACGTTTGGTGTGGAGTATGCCATGTCGGATCCTCGCTTGCCTCGCGAACCGAGGAGGGAGGATGTACAAGGTACTGAGGTCTTGGACTGAATGTGGTAAAATCTCTGTCTGACCGTCCCTATCTTCTACAGCTCAGACCGTGGAAAGTCTGGTTGTCAGACACCCCAATATCGCTGAAATCATTCACCAGATGTTACAGGGCAATGCTTCAACTGTCTCTTTTTGATGAAAATATAAATATATTTCTTTATAAATCTCACTTTTATCAAATATCCCCTACTTTTTTTTAATAGTATATAATTTGTGCCGTTGGGCAATATTCACCTATAGAAGATACTTTTTCCGCATTATATGGCTTCAACCTTTTGTGTCAGTTATAAAAGCCGATTGGTAGAGGGTACAAAATATATTCTTCGTCTGGAGAAAAAGTAGCAAATTATTGATACGAACTAGCGGCTTGAGGTTAAGTTGTTTAGAATATCAGCATATTACGATGGCTGGAGCGAGGGGGCAACGCCACGAAAAAACAAGAAAACAAATGCAAATAAAACATCTGCTTTTGAAGGAAATGAAAGAAATCTTAGTAATTACACATTGCATTATATGCCCAAAAGACATAAGTTTAAAATGTAATATTGATAAGGCAACATAAAAAACAAAAAAACAAACGAATACAAATAAATGAAAAGAAAATTTGAAAGACACAGCTTATCACCAACGGCAGATGAAGTCTCCTATGAATACTGTACAAATGAAAACGAAAATTATTTTAACCCTTTGGACCCTGGTCGAAACTTCCATTTAGTTCAATGACAGCAGCTAGACCAGTCCATATTCATTATATGGGGACAGACCAATCAATATTTTCAACGTGCAGCCTTGGGGCTGCACGTTGAAAATATTGTTGGTCCACTCCATGCATCCCACTTTATGAAATTATGACGTACCATGTTCCAGTGTCGGTAAAACGGCCTTTTGGTGTTCAAAGGGTTAACGCATCGATCTTCCGCGAAGGAAACAGACAGAATCCAGAGCGTTTTTTTTATTACGTTTCCAATCAAGACTCAGTACTGTTATTGTAGAATCGGACTATATTTTCGCTCGTGTCGCAACGGATCAAAATCTGGTCGAACATCTCTGTCCGCCTGCAACGCGCTAAACCTGTAAAATACCGCAGATGCTATTCGCCTTGCTTTTTCTAGATTCTTTCTTCATTCTTTAGTATTTTATTTTTCAAATCTCTACACTCCGATGTAAATGTCGTCAGAACGCTCCAGTCGCTGCTCGAATGACTCTTGAGGTAATGAGAAACCACATGTATCTCAAGAGTGATGGCGTTGTATAAAGTTCTGGGGGGACAGGGATCAGGTGAATGGATGGATCTGCTTGTATTTTGTAAGACTTGTTAAAGGGCAGAGGATACGGCTCTCACATATAGCGACCGATAGCCAGGCGTAAACATGACAACATTGACAAGGACATAAATCAATAATACTTGGAGAATCCGAGCCAAATAAACACGTATTTTGCCGGAATGTTTCCGGTAGTTAGATTTACTTCCATGAACTCGACCACACCCCATACCACATAACTAGTCTATCGTAGGCTTCGCAGCCCTATAGCACTACGCGCTGCTCTTATCGACCCATAAAGAGCGACTGTATAGAACGTTGTTTTGGGGGTTGCATTGCGATAAGTTGTAGCTTTGTGGATTGCTTCCGGCAATGAGATATACTCCTAGTAAATCTAACCCCCTCCCCAGACACGCCCAACCCTACAGGATGTCACTGGACCTCATAGCGACAACTTGCGACCTGGAAAAATTAAGACGGCAGCCTGCGGTAAAGAAAATGGATAGAGGAAACAGTTCTCACCCCAAAACCACGCACTGCGAATGCGCACTGCCGCTACCATCACTAAGGCAATGACGTAAAATATGATCGCTCGCACACCGCCCTCAATGTAACTTCATTAAGTCCGGAAAAAGAACACACTGCCCATCCCACTTTTGTAGTTCATTTTTTCCTTCACTAGCATCGTAACCAGAAGACACCGGAATGTAACTGGAAGGTTATCTTAAAGCTCCTTGTATTGGGGGAGGGGGGGGGGGGGGGGGGTGGCCGTCATATGTTTTGATTTTGATGCTACAAAGTAAGAAATTTTAGTTATTCAAAAAGTGGTTTGCAAGTGTTGTCTTATAGTTGTTAGGTGAAATAGGAACAAAGGGAGTACTAAAACAGTAAAACGTGCAAGAATTGTGGTACCAGCACATGATAAGATTTTGCGAACATGCGTGAGAGGCACATGCAATATTGTAGCGCGTAGATCTCTGGGCACAACACCGATGTTCATTAAGGATTCCGCGAATCACGATTTTATGCTCCAATTGAATCTCGAATCGATTAGGCAAAACGTTCGAAGCGGAATCGGAACTCGAAACAAATTTCACCTGCCAATTGTTACTAATACTGCTGCTCATATCAGTTTTTCATCGATTGCTTCTGGCTAAAGAGAAGGAAACGTGTGAACGTTATTAGCATCTTTGGTGTTCAAACCATCGGAAGACAATCCTATTGTAGGTAAAATAAAAACTGTACTTGCCATTTTTTCAAGTCGAGAGATGGGATAACACATCATCTTTTTCGTGAATCCAGAAGGGACTAAACCACAAGTAAAGCGCATTATGCTACCGTCCTCCCCCCCCCCACCCCCACCGAACCTCCTTCTCCGATATTGCTTCATTAACTCTTTACCTAACATGAAAAGCAGACGACACATGCAAAACAAATTCTTGAATAACTATCTTTTTTTCATTTTTTGTCTCAAAAACATAGGTTATGACCTCTCATTGGAACGAGCTCGGCGAGCTCGTTCCAACGAGGGGTCATGACCTATGTTTTTGAGACAAAAAATGAAAAAAATAATGAAAATTAATTGGCGATGTTTTAGAATAGGCTGGCCGGTTTTGACCGTTACGTTGGGTATAGTGTTAACTATACAAATATGTAGGTGTGTGTTCAAAAACCGGTTCCCCGATATCAAATACTGCACATCAAGAGTTCATCTCTGGTTAGGCATACGTACAGAACTGTCATTTCCTTCTTTGTTATAAGCACTAGGCGTGCGTTTCCTTCTTCTCTGTCATGGGGTCAAAGGGTTATTCCCTGCATTGTATAAGTAGCACCTGATCTCCGATGTTAACAAAGTTAAACCACAACAGCTAATGAAAATAGAGCAAGAGAGATGGAAATAAGCACTAATTTACTAGATTAGGTCACATTAACAATCGACTGAAGGCTAAGTCGGAGGTCATTTAGCTAAACGTTTTACTAATTTACAACATATGTTGTGACTGCGATTTGCTTTACTCAACCCCAAGTTGACGAACCCTCTCATTTTGGAGCTTCGTGAAAAGTTAACAAATCTCATGTCTGACCAATATGACATCGTGTTTTGCTGGTTACCCGGACATGTAGGTATCGCTGGTAACACCAAAGCAGACAGTGCAGCAAAACAGGCTTTAACAAAGCCTCTCACTGATTTTAAGATTCCGTTCAGTGACTTCAAACCACATATCAGTAGTTACATCAAATCCATGTGGCAGGCGGAATGGGATGGAGCGACATATAACAAGCTTCATCGCTTTCGACCAACTATTTCAGATCATTACCCGTCTAGTAACCTTTGTAGAAAGGATCTTGCAATTTTGTCACGGTGTCATATTGGTCATACACGACTAACACATTCTTTCTTGTTGGAGGGTACTTTGCGACCAGAATGTGTTCCCTGCCAACAGGTGTTGTCAGTGGAACACATTCTTTTACATTGTACTGATTTTAATCTTAGTCGACGACAGTATTTTAATGTAGTGTCTCTTCGAGACCTTTTTACAGAACAAATCCTCATAAAGTTCTGTCGTTCTTGAAAGAAATCAACCTTTTTAATAAATTTTAAAATTGTTTTTAATCTTTTAATCAAGACTCTTCAAGTCTCAATTCATCAGGTTGATTTAGAAGTTATTAACTTCTCTCCTTCCATTACCCTCTGTTGTTTTAATCACTTTGGTCTTTGACAGATCTCTTGTAGTTATTTTCTATTGTTATTTAATCTTTTTACTTCATAATTGAAAATGAGTTTTTACTTTCCACTGTTTTCTCGCCACGATATGGCCTTAGCTGCTGATGTGGCGTTAAGCACCAATAAATAAATAAATAAATAAATGTGACTGCGATGTTCCATCCACCTGCCACATCTCTAAGGAAATATTGCACAAATGCACTACAACGTCACCATCGGCCGTTCCATAGTTGTTTTACTGACAAAGGGCGATAGACCACGGGATGATGTATGGCCGATGCGAGAATGAAGCCAGTATATTTCTTCTGTTAGCGCACTATGGAACCTGGCGTAGCAGAATCAGGAATACAATCGTGAGATGTGGATTTGCTCTGTCAGCTCGCCCTTAGATTGTACCCTCTGAAGGCGCTACGCCAATACGAGGAGAAGGATTGTCACTAAATACCACAACAGCGGGGTTTCTTATTAATAAAAAATCCTCATTCTGTGAAAAAAATATAAAACTCACCCATCACGATTATTCGAAAATAATTTAATCAGAAGATAAATAAAGCAATGTCATTGGTTAGTGTGCGTAAAAAAAATTAATTGCCCATAAACCTAATTTTCCCGAGTGATTCTGAATGATTACCAACTACCAAGTTGTCGAACATCTACACTTAAATTGGTGCTGTGTTCCCGCCGATGAGATATCAAATGTCTTCCTGCCCATCTCATTGATCGACAGCTATTAAGCATAGAATCTACGCACATATGAAATGACCTGATAACCAAAGTGTACGTGCCTATACATAATCATTTTGTCAAAAAAAAAATAGCCGAATAAGTTTCTATTAGAAATATTAAATTAACATTCAATACGGAAACAAACAATATTCATCGCCTGCAAATCTATTGTTCGCCATTACAAAACAAAACAGATTGGCCGGCATTAGGGGAGGGGCTACGGAGATTCAAAACATGTTTGTGTTCGATGTTGAATAAAAATAGTTTACTTCGTTGTTTTTTCAGTGTATTTTTTTAAAAGTGTCCCCTACAGTTAAAACTAGAAGTCCTGTCATGAAATGCGCACAAATAGCACGTTGATATGCGCGTTAGTGTACGCGTTATGGCCAAAGTAAAGCTATCAAATTCTGTACATATGGCCTGTGCACAAGCAATGTTTCAGCCAATGGACCTCCGGGTAACCCGGAGGTCCATTGGCAGAAACATTGCATGTGTTTGCTATGAGTAACCAAGAAAACCTGCCGTGCTTTGGATGCCATTCGATATGGCAATTGCGCGCTATTCCAACGCGCAATTAAGCCTATATAAGCGCACTATTCGTGACAGGACTTCTAGTTTTAACTGTAAGCGTGTTATATAATTTGTCTTCAATCTTTGCAAGTATAGCCCCATAAACCTGATCCAGACACGAGTTATTACTTAACAAGATTCGAATCCCGAATAGTTTTACATTCCATGTATTTCTTTATTGTCAAGTTTCTGAACATGACACCTCATGAAGTAGCGAGGGACGAAACTGACCTTACTCTGTTTAACAAGATAGCAGAGATTGCGTTACATCTTGTTAACTCAACATATTCCCCCTTAAGACGAACAGGGCGTCATCTGCAATGCTAAATCATTGCAAATTGTGCCTTGTTCCAACCACGGGATGATGTATGGCTTTTTTCTTCGACCATCTTGGTGATACCTGGTCACTTTTCGTTTTAATCTAGTCTAGTTGCTAAGATAACTGCGGAATGATTTGCCACCAATTGAATATTTAGGATAGACAATGTAGAAATTCAATGTGGTAGTTGTCCTTTCAAAGCAATAGCTTCCAGTAATTTGAATGTCGGTGGACCAGGGCTGCGTCATATACGGTTCTAATAGTAATGAAAATATATTTAACAGCGGGTCCATGCCGAATTTTCTACATGGAATACCATTGGCTGTCATATAAATAAAGTCTTCAACATTTCGGAAACAAGTGGTGGGTCCATGGAGTATATACTTGTGGTTCAGTAGTAACAAATAATCTAGTACATATACTGATACACTTAAAACTAGAAGTCCTGTCACGAACTGTGCGCTTATCTAGGCTTTATTGCGCGTATAAATTGCGCGCAATTGCCAGATCGAATGGCACCCAAAGCATGGTTACTCATAGCAAACGCAGGCAATGTTTCTGCCAATGGACCTCCGGGTTACCCGGAGGTCCATTGACTGAAACATTGCTTGTGCACAGGCCATATGTACATAATTTGATAGTCTTACTATGGTCATAACGAGTAGATTAACACGCAGATCGACGTGCTATTTGTGCTCATTTCATGACAGGAATTCTAGTTTTAACTGCACTATGGGTTCATGTGTTAGGGGAATAGACAGCGCTAGTGCGACGACCGTAGTATAGTAAGTCACCTGAGTCACCTGACATCATAACCACCCAGGCACCCCCCCCCCCCCCCCCCTTGGCAACACATAACATCCAGCATGCACAGCTATAAGGTCACGTGCTATCCCAAAATGAGATCCACGGGAAACAGAACTTTCGGATAGTTCTCGGGTATTTTACTTGTATGAGAAAAAGCATTGCTTGCAAAAGAGTTAATATCTTTCTCTTCGTATCAGTTTTATTCTTAAGTTCGCGGAACATAGTAATGGTGTACGGTTTCAAAGGTGATACAATAAACTATTAATTCACGTTAACGAACGATCATTTCTTTGGGGTATATCTGCTCTGTGTATTTACAAAACAGATCATTCCCTAGATATATTCAAAGAAAAAATAGAAAATGATATTAATGTTTGCACAAGTGAAATTGACGAGATGTTGTTAAAGGTCTAATGCATGGATTATGTCAGAACGTTAAATATATCATTTTTTCTGTGGGAATAAAACAAACAACTACGTCTCAGTCCATTAAAAAGGAGAAATTCTATTAACTATTTACATAATAGCTTCGTGATTTTTTTTCGAAAAACAAAAGTTGGCAGTCCAGGGAAATAACACAAAGAACGCGTAAATGGACACGGGGGTCGATGATAATTAAGCACTGCATCAAGTGCGAAGCCATGATTCTGTAACATGGGTGGGGGAGCCTGTTTTAGGGGTGGCAAACATGCTTGGGAGGCTGTTGTGGGGGGGGGGGGGGTCGAGAGCCTCCCTTAGCCTTTTGATTAATCCCCTATGGGAGTTACTCCTCTCCCATTTCCAGAACGGAAATGGGAGGAGGATGTAACGACCAGAGGTTCCTAGTTAGGAAACCCCACTCCAGGTTGGGAAAATGAGTCAACATTCACTGACCTAATAGCAAAACTGAGGCATTTATAGCGTGCGTAGCCCTGTATTTGAGACCATTTTATGACTCTGTGTTATGTGAAAATTGCATTCGGACAATGCTTGTTTTTTTTTTTTTAGGAACATCAAAAATGTTAGGAAAGCGGGGCAAGGATCATCTCCCATCCCTCTCTAAACATATACCGTGGCTACGTCTGGCTCTGTAATTACAGCAATCAACTGAGTCTGATGTTTGTATGACAAAATACATCTCGGATTCCATCTTTGCTGATGACGCTTCTCTATACCTTATTGCTGATCGTCCAGAGCAAGCCTAGATCATAATCAACCAAGATTTGGCCAATACTGACTATTGGGCTAAAACATGGCCGGTAGATTTTAATCCCCGGAAAACCGAGGGTAACCTACATGTATCACGTAAACTCATCTCCATTGCCCACCCACTCTTATGTTTTGGTGACACAATTGTAACCGAAATCGAAAACCATACACATTTATGAGTCATTTTAAATGGCACCTGTGCGTGGAACGAACACGTTGACTGTATCTGCACTAAAACCTGGTCTCTCTTTGGCCGCTGAGGAAACACAAATTTAATCTCAATCTTAGTTCCTCAGAGAAATTTACTTTGCCTTCATTTGGCCTCTTCTTCAATACGCTGATGCTGCTTGGGGCAGTTTTTCAGTAACCAAAGTCGCTGAACTAGGAACAGTACAGATTGCAGCAGCTAGGATAATTACGCGAAATACCATCAATGCCAGTAAGTTGTTGATTCGTTCTGAAACACGATTGGATTCACTACAAGAAGACGTCGCAAATACAAGTTAATACAGTTTTCTTTTCAAAATGTATCATCACATTTCACGCACAAATATTGCCAGTAAACTTCTCCTAAGCTCATCTTCCGGTCGAATCCATCGGGTCATGCTACAACCACAGATTTGGTTGTGTTGGAACAATTTTTTCAGTTTCCGTTCATCCACAGTGCGACTGACGGGTGGAATAATCTTCAATTAGCAGTCAGCGAAAATCCATCCTTTATTAATTCCAAGACTTTCCTAAAACATGGCAATCTTCGACCAGTTATGCTTTACAGTTGTGCGAAATCGCGCATGCCTCAAATGCAAGTGAAGTTACGTTGTAGTAGTCTCAACTCTCATTTATCACCTTCTCCTCGCGGCAGCCAATGCGGCAAGTGTGAGACACCTGGCCACTTTTTCTTACATTGTCCAATTTCCTCGGATGCTTGCAACAATGTTTACTTTCGTTTGAAGTGAATAGGTTCATACTTATTAGTAGCTGTGCATTCCAGAGTAATGGGGTGAACCGCCTTATATTTGTGAGTGGCGCATAACTTCATCCAATCAAGCAGATGATTTTGATGGACTGCAACGCAACAATGAACGGGACTAGACACTGCAAACGCGCTCGACTGGTCGAATATACTTATACCTATTACACAAACTTTCATTCTTCAAGGGTGCACCACGGACAAGAGAACATACGCCAGACTCAAAATGAATGCCCATCGTCTGCTATCCTAAGACGTTATAGTTTGCAAAGACAATACATCATGTATTCAAGGAAGTCGACCTCCCACTTTTTTTTTATTGCTTTGTCTATTCTCTTCTCTCCTTTACATGCTATGTTTAATCAACCTCAAATGTCATTAACTGGTGGTCTGAACCCACTCCCTACATTTTGTTTTTGAATGGCGTTCATTTATGTTGTCCTAGGTTGGGACGTCGCATCACCTCACTTGCCGTTGGCACTGTAAGGGGTCGTGAAATGTGTTAAAGCCATAGAGAGATGACTTTTAATTTATTTGTCAAAATATCTGGTTGGAGGTGTGGCGCTCTGGAATCAGTCGCCGGATCGACAGCTAGCGTTAATACGAAATCATTTTGACTCACAAGTAGGGGCCCCGGTCTTCAGACAGCGATATGTGGTCGTTTTCTGCGCTACACGACATAAATGCGTTTACGTATACGGCGCTGGGGCCAATCAACCTTCGTTGTGTACCTGCTATTTTGTTTGTTACTGTGTTTTGAATTGTTGTTTGTTTCCATTGTGACTTTTGTCATACATATATAGAAAATAATCGCTTGACTAGACTGGTTGAGTGAAATAATTCATGATAGGTGAGGGACGTTGTACAAACACGAGTGCGCGAATGCGCATGAGTGTTTTACAATACAGTCTTCGCCTCGAATGAATTATTTCACGTAACCAGTCCAGTCAAGCGATTGCTCTGTTTATTACTTTCATAATTAACAATAATTATATTATTTAATACTTTACCTTGCGTAACAACCAAAACCGGCCAGCGCTATTCTCAAAAATCGCTGATTTCATTATTTTTTTTCATTTTTTGTATCTAAAACATAGGTTATGACCCCCGCATTGGAACGAGTTCGTTGAGCTCGTTCCAATGAGGGATCATAACCTATGTGTTTGAGACAAAAAAATGAAAATAATAGCTATTCAAGATTTTTTTTGCAAGTGTCGTCTGCTTTTCATATTAGGTAAAGGGTTAAACAAACTATGAAGTCCCCATTACACCCACGGCAAAGCGTCTTCGTTTGCGCGCACGGATACATTACACAATTGTTGATTGTATAATTCACTTGTGAAGTTATCGTTTATAATCGTTTATAATCAAACCCGGAAATCCCAGTAAATCACACTTTGGAAGTAATAAAACATTATATTCAAACAAGTGTTGTTTAAAATAGATTCCACCTGATACTGTCAACGGACATGGGTCAGTAACAACATGTGCCTGTGGGTGCGAAATTCTTCCAAGCGGACCGCGTCTTGAAAATTTCTTAGAAATGGTCAGCCTGGCCAGGAATTATCCTCATCAGACAAAAAAGCCATTGTGCGTGGCGAATTGAATGGACGCAACACGGCAACTATTCTAACACAGATTGTCCGTTCCCTTAGGAATCTCTCGATATACGCACTATCTACATAATGAAACCTCTGACCTCATAGACCAACGAATTCGAACAATAAGGCATCCAAATAGATTAGTGCGCTGGTATCTGAAGTCAGAGGAGAATTAGATATCATATTTTTTGATGTCTCCAAAGAAAATTTGGGCGGTAAACTACTTGTTTAACCATTTACCTCTTTGCCCAAAACATAGATCATGAGCCCTCACTGGACCGATTTTGTGGTTCTTGTTTTAACGAGGGGATCATAATGTATGTTTTTGAGACAAAATGTGAAAAGGTAATGTTTTTTTACCGGCGGTTTATGAGAACAACCCTTGTCGGGTGCAGTCGTTACTCCGAGAAAAAATGTTTCATACGGGATAGAAAGAGCTCCCGCAAGGGGAATAATAAGCTATGTCTTGGTGGCAAACATTGAACATATAATAAAACGGGAAAACCATTTTCTGTGAAAAGCCTTGCATGGATATTTACGTTACGGTCTGTAGAGATTTCAGGCTTATAATTACCAGACGGGCGAGCGTCCTTGCTATCAGTCGCCCACATAATCTAAACAACGCCCCCCCCCCCCCCCCTCCACACCTCCCCCGCACGACGTGTTCTGCATGGTGTTCTCCGATGACAACAGAAGTCAGTTTCACTCTTCGAAATGTATCGGAATCGCCTGTCCAAGCATACAACATCATTTCATTCCATTCGGTTGTAGTCTCCTAAGTCTAAACTTTCCTGTGAGGAGCCAGACCGAACTTGTGACATAATAATCCCGACAACAGTCTAGCATGACTGCTATAGAAAACAACTTAAATCACACAGATCGGCTGGCCGAAAATATGTCCACATGTAGATAAAGTGCCTATGATGAAGACTCGATAGTCGGGCGTAACAAACCCAAGCAGTCACTCTCCTTGCTAGTGACTGTTGGGGGTCTCGTATGTTCGTATTTGAAACCTACATCACAGACACTGCATCTAAACATGTAGTTATACAATCATCGTCAAAAAACAAACTCTGGAAATTGGTTGTCAATGGCACCACTCGGAACAATTAAGACGCGCCCAAATGGGTTTACCTGAGGTAATTTAAGGCGAACTGTTAAGGCTCTCCTACAATTTTAAATGTGATA
Organism: Pictodentalium vernedei; assembly: GCA_031216915.1. Classification (NCBI taxonomy): domain Eukaryota; kingdom Metazoa; phylum Mollusca; class Scaphopoda; order Dentaliida; family Dentaliidae; genus Pictodentalium; species Pictodentalium vernedei. Next base: position 65,937,722 of record CM062296.1, read on the forward strand.
CAGTTAAAACTAGAAGTCCTGTCACGAATAGTGCGCTTATCTAGGCTTAATTGCGCGTTGGAATTGCGCGCAATTGCCATATCGAATGACATCCAAAGCATGGCAGGTTCTCCTGGTTACTCATAGCAAACACATGCAATGTTTCTGCCAATGGACCTCCGGGTAACCCGGAGGTCCATTGGCTGAAACATTGCTTGTGCACAGGCGACATGTACAGATTTTGACAGCTTTACTAGGGTCATAACGCGCACATTAACGCGCATATCAACGTGCTATTTGTGCGCATTTCATGACAGAACTTCTAGTTTTAACTGTACGCGTTGTATTAAATGGTTTGCCAACCTACACATCAGTCTACCAGCAATTATAAGAAATCCTACAGTTGATAGATTAGAAATTATCATAAACGTTATAACTTGTATGCCTAGTGTATATGATGAAGATTTATTATACATCCATTCAACTTCAAACCCTTGTATTTAACGGAATAGCCGTTATGACATAAATGATTCTGAATCCAATAGGTGATATACAAGCCGGAACTTTCCCTGCACCGTTCATACTAGGTCCTTTCTCATCGAGTCATTAGTTACGCTTCGAAAAGTTTCCAAATTTCGTTATACAATTATCGACAGTCTGTCGCATAGTGTGACAAAAGCAAAATGAAGACGGTTCACAAAAAAATTGTTAACCAAAAATGAGATAATATTTTTAAAAAAAAACCCAATCATTTCCAACCAGAACATTAACCCAATCCCATGGCCGTCTCGTTTTGTGGATCCGTATCTAAATTGGTCAACATTATTTCGGTAAATCTTCGTGCATCTTGACATGCTTCGAACTTCTTTTAAAAATGTTTCTCCCCGCTGTTTTGCAAATCTGCACAAATTTGTACTTATATTTTTTACTGACAGTAATAGCCACCAAATGATTAGGTGTGAATGGGCACCAGCCGAAGAGAAACAGCGATACGAATTTCAACAAAAAATGGCTCCGAAAAGGTTGTTTTGATTGTTTATCGACCCATTTGATCAGTACAGCTTCAGTCAAAACAAACAGAGTCTTCACCTTTGGGTTTAAATATCGAAAATGAAATTTGTTTATTTAAATGAATTTTAATGCATTGGTTGTGTAATAAACACAGAACACCTTGTGTGTTTGAATCGTTGGGTGTTTTACACAACGAGTTGGAATGGCGTAATCATATTTCGCTCGAGCTTACGGCTCTCGCGAAATATGACTATGCCATTCCAACTCGTCATGTAAAACACCCACCGATTCAAATGCACATCGCGTTCTGTCTTTATACGTGCTCAAGAACTGGTGCTGATGGAGATAAGCTGACTGAAACAAATCAATTTAACCGCACTGACACCAAGTGGAGTTTGTTATCATTGCTGAGCGTCTACGTAATTTTGCGTCTTTGTAAAACAGTTAGGATACTGCCACTGGTTAAGGCTATTCCGTGAAGAGTATTTTCAATGTTCTAACCTATGTTTCGGAAGTAAAATTAAAAATAAAAAACACAAGGCTATTCTATTGAAAACGTCTGGTCGACTGTGACCCATTGGTTAATTAACTCGTAGAGTGCTGGAAGCCCTTATTTGGGCTTTATTCTGAAGTGCAGGTACCACAGCCTGAAGGTTCATATTCAGTGTATGTGCCTTGTATTATCTTTGAAGTGATATTATTTAGTATGTAAGGGTTTGCCTTCTTACAATTGATGGGAAAGTGCCCATAGGCCCTCTCCCATAAAGTGTAACAAGCAAAGACATATGCACATCTTTTGATGGCCTAAAATAATTTATTATGCCTCAAGTTTGTAACATCAGCCGTGATTGGTTGATTTGACACCTTCTAAAAGTCATAGTACTGGAGTTTTGGGGCAAAACACGGGTACTATCGGAACGTTTTTCCCTGGAGACGAAGGAAATGTAAGCGCCACTTCCATTGATCGGCGTCGATTGGAATTTCTCAACACCAAACGCTGGCTCCGTGTCCGTTTAACTTTTTTCAACACTGGTAGACACAAACTTACCAACAAATATATCATCTTCAGTGGGTGTGTTTTCAATTTTAACTGCAAACAATGAATTCAAAAGAATCAGAAATATTAAAAAAACTCACTCACGTGTTGTACACCACTTCATTGAATCCTGAATATGAGTCTCAGTTATGATTTCAATCAATTATATTTCCACAACACAAGTTTAGTACTCCTCGACCTTACTGAGCCTTCGCCTCAAGTTCAAAATAAATTGTTTCACTCCGCTTAATTCTATCAACTTTTGTCGTCCGAGACACATGAATTTATATTCCATTAATTTAAATCACTTTTCACACAAGCATTAACAATGAATTATAACATGAACAACATGATGCAGTTGTAAACAATGGCATTTGTTGATATAGAAACTCCCAAAGCGACGGCACTTGTGACAAGTCATTTTCGAAGAGATGTCATTCGTTCGAAATGACGTCATGTTTTTTGGATTCGACTACATTGTTGTTAGAAGATTGATGGCATGTTGCAGTAAACTCTTAACAATGGAAGTCATATTTTGTTCGGCATAATAAAATAATTAGAACGTTTCTTTTCATATTCTATCGGTCGATAGTACCTGAGTTTGTGTGATTTCTGAAATAAAACCTTCAGCAGCTTTGCTGCTTCAGGTTTTATTTCAGAAATCACACAAACTCAGGCACTATCGACCGATAGAATATGAAAAGAAACGTTCTAATATTATATTAGCACTCCACCGGTTAATGAGTTAAAGGACTGGTGTTTTTTTTTTTGTTGTTGTCTTTTTTCATGTATTAAGTTATTAGACATTTAGGAATGATTCGAAACTTCTGCTAAAATTAGTAATTCTTTGAATGTTTGGACATGTCGATACATGACTGTAGAATAGAGACTAAATCTTATGGCATTTACCCAATTTTGGCGGTGTTTGATTTGGCTGAAACATTTTAAATCTATACATGGTACAAAACGCAGCGGATAATTTTGTAGTCACTCAAACCCGACACACTCCCTCTAGTAACTGCAGTCAGGTCATTAGTCATTACCAGGCAGTGGCATGACAATTAGAAGAAATGTGGTATACAGGCGCTTCATTTGTAAGATGTGACCAAACATTCGTTCGTTTGATTTGTCTTTACTCTAGACATAAGTGGGAGAAAATGCATATTTTGGACCGAAATTTAACACATTTCCCATCTCCCCCAAATTTGTTAACTGTGGATCCAAAAAGGTATATTTTCTTAATGTAGAGGTGCGTGAGTCCTGAACATAGTTTTGTGTATTTTGTCCCTACAGTTGAAACTAGAAGTCTTGCACTGAAATATGCAATATTCTGAAGTAATAGCGCACTGAGTAAGTGCACTTTTACCTCATTCAAACCACACCATTAGCGTTACTCATTTCTTGCAGAAGAACACCATGCCCAACTCTGTACAATCCTATACTAGTAAATAGAGATCATTAACATCATTCCTAACCTCTACAGGGATACATGTGCATGTAATGACGTTAATATATATTAACATTCGACTGCATATACAGAATGAAGAGAGTGGATTACTACTCAATCTCAGCGCCATATATTCTCCTCTCAAAAAATATGTATAATTGTTCATAATAGCACAAGAAACACTGCAAACTTCCATAACTTGGTTGCACCCTGTAGTCCATGTGATGTATGTTTGCAACTTTGCATGCGCTTCTTGTGTTTTGTCCACAGAAATTTGTAATTAATTACAAATTGAAAATATATCCAACAGCGATTTAGTAGTAATCCATCCTCCATGCTGCAGTATCAATACTTTCTTTGTGTTTGGTCGGTTCAGTTCGTGGTTTCACTACCGACCTCGCTAATACAGTAAAAGCCCATTATATTTTGCATTGCACAGCACAAAGGATTTGGTGTATTTCAGACTACTTCATTTTTCTGCAATAAGGAGCCCACTAACTAACGAACAGTTTCTGCGCTAATTATATCAGGACTTCTAGTTTCAACTGTATCCGAAACGTCTGTTTCCCGTGGATCTCATTTCGGGGTAGCACGTGACTTTATAGCTGTGGATGCTGGATGATATGTGTGTTGACAAGGGAGCATGCCTGGGTGGGTACAGTTAAAACTAGAAGTCCTGTCCTGAAATGCGCACAAATAGCACGTCGATTTGCGCGTTAATCTACGCGTTATGACGATAGTAAGGCTATCAAATTCTGCACATACGGCCTGTACACAAGCAAAATTTCAGCCAATGGACCTCCGGGTAACCCGGAGGTCCATTGGCAGGAACATTGCTTGTGTTTGCTATCGGTAACAAGGAGAACCTGTAATGCTTTGGATGCCATTCGATATGGCAATTTCGCGCAATTCCTACGCGCAATTAAGCCTTGATAAGCGCACAGTTCGTGACAGGACTTTTAGTTTTAACTGTATGTTGTGAGCTCATTGGTCATTACCATGAAGAGTAAAACTTTATTTAACATCACAAACCAGGTACTTTGTTTTGTGACACGAAACATGTAATACTTCCTGAACACTCAGCTGTTGCCGATCTGGTGTCCAGATACAGTGATTGTTGTATTTCCCAACCCAGGCTTATTCAGGAAAGTATCGGTGAAACAGATCCACCTCGACCATTGAGTCTGATAATAAAATTTTATTTTTCAGAATTTTCTCCAGTATCTGGGGCCGAGGTGTCAAAATTCATTCTTTCACCACCCAACAAATCTAATAAGCTTGTCCAATATCCACGTCACTCTTAAAGTCTGTGTTAACACCCCTTGTTCCGATAATCACTAACAATGTTCGGGCTTTACCTTCTGAAGGACATGTACCTGATACAACGAAACTAGCCTAAGAGTCACCACTCATTAAAAAAACGTCACTTGACCCCAATAACTTGAAGAACTACAGGTCTGTCTCAAAGCTAGCATTTGTTTCTAAACTCAGTGAAAATATCGTTATCAGTCAACCTAGCAAGCATATATCTGTCTTACTACGGGTGCACAATGACATCATCTGTGCCTTATCTGATAGAAACTGGAAAAAACTGCTCTTCTCGTACTTTTTGACCTGTCGGCTGCATTTGATACAGTAGATCATGAATTTCTACTCGATATCCTAAATCAACATGGGGTTACTGGGACTGTTCTAAAATGGTTTCATAGTTATCTTGAACATCGTTCTCAACAAATTTACATTGAAAACACTAGATTTGAAAGTGAAGCATTGCATTGCGGTGTACCACAAGGCTCAGTTGTTAGTCCCAAACTTTTTGTCATATACACAACATCACTTTCACGAATGCTGAGAGATCTTGGCGTTCCATACCATCTTTATGCTAATGTCACCCAGCTCTACTTGACATTCAGATCATCTGATGTTTCTGAAACAGCCGGCACTTTTTCTGAAATGGAAAAATGTATTAACTCCATCAGACAGTGGATTCCAAGTCACCGGCTGAAAATGAACGATTACAAAAAAAAAATACTATTGGACATTGCAAGGAAGTGAACATCTTTCCCCTCTCCTATTCAGTCAGTTGATGTTGGTGGTTCTTCTGTTCTGGTCACAAAGAGTGCTACAAATATTGGAATGCTTTTTAATGCCAATCTCACCATTGAACCTCATATTAAAGAACATGAGTAAAACTTGCTACTGGCAACTCAGAAAGCTGAGCAAACTCCGTCCATTCCTCAGCGATCGAGCTTTGGAGCAACTGGTTCACTCCTTCATAATCTCTCATTCGGATCATTGCAATTCTCTTCTCCTTGGTCTGCCACGTACATTTCTGTGGCAATTGCAGAGAATCCAGAATATTGCTGCTCGAATTATCAGCGGTGCTAGTCGCTTCGACAATATCACTCCCATCCTGAAGGATCTATACTGGCTTCCAGTCCAAAGTCGAGTGCATCTAAAATGTTCATGTTGGTATTTAAATGCATTAAATTCATTCATGGTCTTGCGCCTGCATACCTGTGTGAGCTTCTCTCACCGCATACCTATGAGCAGTCTTCGTTCTCCTGACCATTTGTCACTGACCATACATTTTGCGTGATCTGCATTAGAGAGGGAGCGGGCTTTCTCAGTGGCTGGTCCAAGACTCTGGAATGCACTGCCCCCGCATCTTCGGTCACAACTAAGTTCACCTTCGTTCAAGAAACAGCATAAAACACTTCTCTTCAAATCATTTATTTCATAGCTTTTGTTCTACAGTTAAAACTAGAAGTCCTCTCACGAAATGCGCACAAATAGCACGTTGACGTGCGCGTTAATCTACGCGTTATCTAGTAAGGCTATCAAATTCTGTACATATGGCCTGCGCACAAACAATGTTTCAGCCAATGGACCTCCGGGTAACCCGGAGGTCCATTGACAGAAACATTGCCTGTGTTTGCTATGAGTAACCAGGAGAACCTGCTATGCTTTGGATGTCATTCGATATGACAATTGCGCGCATTTCCTACGCGCAATTAAGCGTAGAACAGCGAACATTTCGTGACAGGAGTTCTAGTTTTAACTGTACAATCTGTAAAGCGTTTTAGAGCACCCATGATGTTTTCACGCTATATAAAATTAATTATTAGTATTATTATTATTAGCGTTGAAAATTAGCAGAAAGGGGTGTACAGACAAAAGTGCGGTCGCCTGGATTGGACACTTTTCACGGGTGGGTGATATTTCCACGGACGCAGTAATAATAGATTCCAACCCGGTGCTTCATCATTTAAAATTTTGCTGCTAGTGATTTTTATTACCTGGTAAGTGCATGCGTGGACATCACTGCCCACGCGTGGATTGCGACCTGTCCACGGCGACTGCACTGTTAAGATGCGTGAGTCACGAACACACTTTTGTATATTATATTCATATAAGGCCACTAAGACACATGGGCCACCAGTGATATATACCAGTGAGTAGGTGCCCCCTGTATCACAGTACCCCTTCTCTAAATTAAACATGCTGCCGACTTTCCTATTACCACGATGGCACCTCTCGGGGACAGAACGTGTTGTCATATTTCCGGCCTCAGTTTTTGTTTGACCGGCATGTTAGATTTCAACCGGGTCGTGCTGTTGTTAAGAAAACGAATTGTTGAGATGAAGTGAGGATGTGTTCAAGGGTTCCGTTTGATTCAATCCGAGCACGTGATAGTATAAAAATGATGATCTGAACCTATTTTGCTCAATATATGAATGAATGAGAACGCATTAATGGTGGTACCTATCCATCACGCCAAGTTTAGCGAGTGGATATGTTCCGTTCTTCTGCAGTTTACTCCGGTAAATCAGAAGACCGTCAGCTGAGAACAAAAACAGTATTTTGTAACTATTAGATTTTGTGTCTGTCTTAAATGTTCCGAACCATATTACGATCACCTCAATTTTTCCGAGTACAAGACTTTACTGAATTATCCCAAGTAGTCCAGGGGTATCATCAAGTGAGTATGCGCATTACAGTTAAAACTAGAAGTCCTGTCACGAATAGTGTGCTTATCTAGGCTTAATTGCGCGTTGGAATTGCGCGCAATTGCCATGTCGAATGGCATCCAAAGCACGGCAGGTTCTCCTGGTTACTCATAGCAAACACATGCAATGTTTCTGCCAATGGACCTCCGGGTTACCCGGAGGTCCATTGGCTGAAACATTGCTTGTGCGTGCACAGGCCATATGTACAGAATTTGATAGCTTTAATTTTGCCATAACGCGTACATTAACGCGCATATCAACGTGCTATTTGTGCGCATTTCTTGACAGGACTTCTAGTTTTAACTGTACTATTGTGTCTGGATTCTATCTGCTCCACGTCTGACAGTATATGACACTGGCAGTTTAAACAACATTATCGCAGCTATTCGTTACCGTAACAACCACGTTATCTCGTGCTAAAACACGTATTACCACAACATATGCTTCGCCCGAACACTCGCACAAATGATTATTTTGGTAATTTGTCTGAAAGTGGTCGCATACGCACTATACTGCTAGCTTATATGCTTCTCAGCATCCACCGCGAACACGACAAAAGAAACGAGATCCACAAATAAGATCCACAAATTATGTCTTTTGGGGTACATGATGTGGAACTCATAAAATGATCTGAAATTTCTAAACCCTAACATCATTACACCAAATGCGAAAGAGCGTGTGCACAATTAATTCTCGAGAATAGGCGAGTAAATTGGGCCAAAGCATAGATAGATGTCCAGGAGTGGTATGATTGTAGCATATGATACCAAAACCCCGAAGTGATTAAAGGTATAATTGATCCTATAAAGACGTAATTGTTTACCTGCGCTCCCCCTGTAAAATCATAAAATAGAATGTGGGTTATTCAATTTATTCATTTGGTTTTTATTGGTGTTTAAGGTCACATACTTCAACACAATGGCTAATCGCGACCGCAACATGGAGAAAAAGTCAAGTTCAGTCAATCGTTTATACTCGTTTAAACCCATGTTGTCCATTTTAGAATACTTCCACCGTTTCATCGCATTGGTGACTGGGTCCTACTTTACATGTAAAGTAGAGCTGGTTCAAAACAGTAAGAAAACACCACTATTTCATTTCCCGGGATTCCCACCAGGGTTCTTATTCAATTAACACGTACCGTACTTCTAACTGATTATGCACGACACCTAACAGCCCAAATCGGGTACTGCAACCACGCCTACACGCCCACTCCGCCATTTGTATGATCAACTGTGAATGTACCACACTAAGCTCAAGTATCATATATCGCCTCCTGAGAAATGGTTACTTGCAGGAACGAACCAATATCTACGACTCCAATTCAGACGCAGACGTCTTACCTTTTCGAAATCCATATCATACTTGCATGGCGTCACTGTTTTTCGCACATATTCGAGGCGACACTTTCTTCAAAGCGACGTGAACACTTGCAAGCGTATGTGCTTAACACACAGGACATCTGTTCAATAAATTCTTTTCTGTTTAAATTTCAGTTGTATCTCAATTTCTAAATATTTACTGTCATATAATAAATAATTTATTAGAACAGTCAAACAATCTGGGTTGTCTTGTTGAATTAAAACAGATAATCAAACATAACGTCAACTCGACAGAACATGACAACCCGGTTCAGATAATTGTTGTAACTATAAACTTGTGTGATGGAAACCACACCAAGGGCATTCAGAATAATAGACCTATCCTGGCAAGAAGTGCTTGGAAGGTGGAAGGTGATAGGGAGTGGGGGGGGGGGTGTACGGCGGGGGGGGGGGGGGGTAGCCGGGGGGGGGGGGGGGGTCTTTGCTGAAACTCTGTGCCACTAAATTTTAGTTAGGAAATCAGCTCAATGAGCAATGAGCTAGCTTTAATGTCAATTTTTTATGTTTTAATAAGGGTTTGTTTTGAAAGCTATATTAGCTGTAGGGTGAACGAAACGACGGATTTTGAAATAAATCCGTTATTCTTGTGTCTTCCTGGGTGTATTGGAACTTACACCGGTCTGGGCACCCATATATCCTTGCGTGTCAGGGTGTATGAGTCAGCAGACAGGTGTAAATTCCCATACACCCCGGAAGACATAAGGATAACTAATAGTATCAACCGATTCCAAATCGACAGGGTTCACCCCTTCTCCCTACGCAGTTTACCTGTTAAATTTAATGACCCTAGGCGGCAATTTAGAATCTGGAAACCACATCAGGAGGACGAACTGACGAACTGACGGATGGACGAACATACGGCTCCACACACGAAGAAATAGAGATCTCTAAAGGGCTCTCTCATCTCGGCGAGTTCCAAATATATTATGTATAGATAATTTTCGGAGCTGATTCCGACAGGAATGCTGGTTTTCTGGTTGTGATATATTCTAATTAGTTCATCACGACTATCAACTGTCAGGACAGCAAGACTCCGGAAATATTTTAATTATCATGTGAATACCACAATCGAACCGAACTTCAAATCGAATCGGAAGAAAATGACAACTCTGTTTATTAGTTATTGATGACGTATTGAGAGAACTGAAATGCATTGATTATTTCGCAGTAGGACAACGCTCTAACTTTTGTATCTCCCAGGGAATAATGACCGGAATTTCATACCAGTTTTAACATAGAAATTACAATTATTGAGAGATCCGTATGGATACACTTACTCGCAATTAATAGTATATCGTCTATAACAAACAATTATCCAGACAGGTACGTGCTATTAACTGGTTGTGTGCTGGGAGCCTCTATCAGGGCTTTCAGGTAAATGAAGATACCAGAGCAAAAGCCAACACTTTCCTTGCTTATATTTCATATTCAGTCAAACACAAATAATATTGTGTTTTTTTAATTTGTTTTATTACAAATTATTGGAGAGTGCCTGTGGGCACTCTCCAATAATTTGCAATTAAACAAATTTTGAATAACAAATTCAGACCACCAAAAATAATCTAGCCCTCAACCAAATAATCACTAATGTGAAAAATATCCTGTTATTTGTACTTTCCGACGTTTGACGTCGCATTTTGAAAAATGTTGAAGAAACTGAATTCCCAGTGACGTTTAAGTCTCTAATCTAAGGATTAGCCGATTTGTTTTTGTTTGACAGAGTTCATTATATAACATCGATAACTATTTCCCAGTATGTTCTTATCTATCGTAATTTATTTTTCTTTTTCTGTTAATTTTGCTTTAACGACACATTTGACAGACAGGGCCACCTCGTGTCGGTTGATTGTTGTCATTGGGGTGACTTCGGAGAACAGATGAAAAGGAACATTTACAAGGCCTCTCCAAGACACAATCACAGAAAGAACGTCTCTCAAGTTTCTGGGATTTTGTTATGATTAACCCTTCCATAACGAAGTCAAAATATCAAAATTTCAACCTGCAATCCCCCCCCCCCATAATGCAACTAGAATTTGAACCGATTCCTTCAGGAACATGAGGGTACCAGAGTAAAAGCCGAAAATGTCTTCCCTCATGTTCCATATTCAGTCAAATCGTCCCCTGAGTTCCAATGTGTTCTATGTGCCAGTAGGCACATAGAACACATTGGAACTCAGGGGGACGAAATGCCAATAATATTTTGTTTATATTAATTTATTTTATCGCAAATTATTGGAGAGTGCCTACGTAAACTCTCCAATAAGTTGTAATACATAGAGGATATTCACGAAAATTTGATGAATACCGAAAATATCTCGTGAGTGGCTACAAAGAAATATGAGGATCTTCACGAGCGACGCAGTCGCGAGTGAAGATCCTCATATTTTTTGTAGCCACGAACGAGATATTTTCGGTATTCATCACATTTTCGTGAATTTTCTTTTTATTTAATGCTCTACGACTACAAACTCTCCAATTTGTGGCCTTTATTTGCCATTAAGGCGCAAAATTTATGTGCCGAACCGGCGTCCATACAAAAATTACAACAACCAAACTCCAACCATTGGAATGTGTGAATATCCGCACAAAAAGTAGTCCCGTCTTATTTCTCCCCTAACTTTACGATTTACCAAGGCTGGCGAATTGAAATAATCGCAATGTGTTTCGAAGAAATAGAACAATAACAAAAAACACCACTTTCTTATTTTCAATAACAAGACACGTCAATTTATTTTTTTTGAACTCAATGCACTGAAGACGTGTGAAGTTGAACTGAAGAAATTTGAAAGTGATTTCGGCTTTTCGCTGGAAGGTGAATGGGAAAGTCAAACTTTGAAACCGCTGATTTAATGAATTGATTTAGTCACTGTCACTATCAATTATTCGAATTCGTTTGTATTTGGGACTCTGGAATTCATTACTGATGTGCTGACTCGTTTAAAGTACATGTGATTCGTCATCCGAACCTACGATGAAATATCGATTTCTAAATATCATTTTGATATTTCGTTTTGCCGACCGACAGGGGAATATGACTTAATTTTTCAGCGTGAATTGATGCCTGAGCATTAAATAAAACATAGTTTGATAAAGAAATTCAGACCACCAAAAATAATTTACCCTCAAGCAGGTAATGAAACTGGCCTTAAAATTAAGTAGCATTCTGAAACCAGCATCAACTTGATTAAAAACACGTTGTCCGTGGCACTGATTTTGTTGGACCAAATTTGGAAAATGTCTCTTTTTGTGACATCCTTGGACATTTTCCTAATTCGGACTGGAGAAGTCGTGGATATCTCCAGTTAGCTTTCTCGCACTCCACCTCTCGCTGTTTAGAGAGTAGGTCTAAACACCCACGAGACTGAGATTACCCAAATGCCCAGAAGGAGATTCCACCTGGGGCCCGAACTTCCTTTCGCAGGATGATATTGCTTCAGAGTTTTAATCCAAGCATCTAATTCACACAAAAGACTTATAAATAAAATACTATGTCTAAAAATCCTTTTTTTCGCGATCATATCTCGATTCGATCGCGATACCCACACACCAAGGGGTTGAAATGTCTCAAATAAAATACTGCAAAAATCCGGTCCACATCCGAAACAAGAAAACAAATACGAATCCTTATTTATTTATTGATTTAATGGAGTTTAGCGACACTTTCGACAGCGAAGGTGGCCTCGTGTCGGAGTTTTATAATAAAAATTGAATTGTATAGCGGGTTCAAAGTTTTCAAGTTCCTTTCGAACGAGTTAGGTTCTACAGCTTTGCGGGGAGGAAAGCGCACACATAATTTTGAACGGATCGTGATAAGGTAGCCATGCGGTAGAAATCCTCTGTTCGCTTTTGGGAAAAAAAGGAAAATTATGTCTCGCGGCGAAATGGCTTCACGGTTGTTGATAAGAATCTCACCCGATGACCATCTCAAAGATCGAATTACTATAAAATGAATGAAGTGCGGATTTCCAGTCGAGTAACAACTTCGTTGTAATGTGTACCCTTGCGGATGATATCAATAAAAAAATCAATTAATGTGTTTTTAACTCGACGCCACTAATTTTATATTGTTATTACTCCTCAGTGGTTCGAACTATTGAGTTTCCGGGTGTGCCGATATCTGAATTCTAAACGCGATCTAAATTAGATTGAAATCTTTGTTACAGAACGTAATCACGATTCATAAATACTGTACCAGTTATGGTTCAAGACTTTCACTCACACTCGGCAATCCTTCTCCATACTCCTACTCAGTAATACATCATATGTGGTTTGTGGAGGAGTGTTCCCTCTTTTGACTTTGGTGTAGGATTGAGTTGTTTAAACAACTGTTAAGCATTCTTGTCCCAATATACCGATAAATTATGTCTTTTGATTGGTCAGAATGCCTTGGAAAAATAGCCATGACAAAGGGTGCAACCAAAATCCAAGGTATATGAGAGCGTGCAACATCCAGGGTATAAGCGCACGCGAAACAGCGGGGGTATATGATCTAATCGAAAGATTTCTGCGTTTGCTCATCTCCACATAAAAATGGAACCAAAAATCCTGAATATGGTCACAAATATCATCAGATTTCCGACGATTCAATCATAAAAATAAAATAAGAGCAACTAACTCGTCCCCTGAGTACCAATGTGTTATATGTGCCAGTAGGCACATAGAACACATTGGAACTCAGGGACGATATGTCAACAAAATACTGTTTACTCCTTTCCTTAACGACCCAAGAGATGTAACTCTATCTGTTGTCTTCTGCGATTACAAAAAAAAAAAAAATAATTATCACGAATTTGGTCCAAGTGATTGTGGAGCTGAAAAATATGTCCACAAATTTATTTTCACTATGTTTGTATCGTGTTTCAAACGGGACAAAAACGTTATCTCCGCCAACATGTATGGTATATGGAGATTTAATACCCGGACGTCTCATTTAAACACCTCGCCTGCGGCTCGGTGTTTAAAAACCGACATCCAGGTATTAAACCTCCATATACCATACATGTTGGCAGAGATAACTTATATTGTATTTCTTCCAAACGATAATACTTCCTAACACTCCTCAGCGCTTTGAAATCTGATGAACGAGTTATATCGAAAGCTGCTAGCACATAATACATTTTGAGATAAACAAAACGTGCCCGTTTTGCAATATAGAAATATCTTCTATTTCTATTGGACACTGGCAGATTACGTGGGGGTTACGTGTTCCCTAATGTTACCTACTGGACAAGTTTTACGCGCGTTTCACTCATGATGTGATTATATTTAACCCTTTACCTAACATGAAAAGCAGACGACACTTGAAAAAAAAAATCTTGAATAATTAATTTTTTTCATTTTTTGTCTCAAAAACTTAGGTTACGACCCCTCATTGGAACGAGTTCGACGAGCTCGTTCCAATGAGGGGTCAAAACATATGTTTTTGAGACAAAAAAAATGAAAAAAATAATCAAAATTAATTGGCGATTTTTGAGAATAGCGCTGGCCGGTTTTGGCCGTTCCGTTGGTTAAGGGTTAACTGAGGATCTCTCAGTGTGGCAGCTGTGTTTCAAATCCGCCGAATGAACACCAAATACATAAATCCCTGATGGTATACCAATGACCTACAATTCAATCCCATCTAAGCTGCCCCTCCACACCCAGGGGCAAACTCCACAGAAATACTTCTCGCCTGTAATCCATCAGGTTCAATCACTGAATAGTTCCGGGAACGCAACTGCCCTTGCAATCTAAGTATACAACACTACATGACACACATTCAATACACAATGAAAAAAACGGTAACAAAAGCGAAGAACAGAGCCAACCCACTCACCCATTACAGTCATTAACCCTGTGAACCCTGATGGTATCTTCCACGCCAGTTCAGTGTCATCAATTGGAAGAGTCTATATTGTTTTACCCGGGGGGGGGGGGGGACTAATCAATATTTTCTACGTGCAGCCTTATGACCTTGATTAGACTACCACACAAAATCACCTATCAACTATTTACTTAATGATTTCAGATCGTATAGCGATCCTGGGCGGTCATGTTGCCGTTTATTTATTTATTTATTTATTTATTTATTTATTTATTTATTTATTTATTAAGGTTTAACGACATTTTAACAACCAAGGTCATATTGTGTCGGTGACAGTCTTACGGGTGGAGGAAGCCGGAGTACCCGGAGAGAACCACCGAGTAACGATGAGCAGCTGCCAGCTGTCCAACATCGTAACTCCGCACAGCAGCGCAGGAAGGGTTAGATTGGTTGAAAACATGCTCATCATCGACGTTCAGTACGCCTTAGTACGCGGCGTCATCGTTCCATCATGTGGACAATCGGAGTGAAGTGAGCCGTTCGTGTTCAAAGGATTTACTTGAACCGCAAGCTTTATCTACCAACAGCCAAACCTAAATTACTGGAAATCTTCTCCATGATAAATATCTTCATGAAAATCAACTTTCAATATCTCTCTTGAAATTATTTTCAGACAGCTCTCACAGCAGTCTGTTGTTTTTGTTTATTAAAGGAAACAAAATAGTACTGACAAGCTTATTAGAAGCAGCAGCGGATGTCTATTAGTATCACACCAACCAACTCGAAATGGACGTCCACTCAACCCTTTAAACTCTGGTGGTATCGTCCATGCCAGTTCAATAGGAGCAATTAAAAGAATCCACATTCATTATTTGGCGAAGACCAATCAATATTTTCAACGTGCAGCCTCCGGGCTGCACGTTGAAAATATTGATTGGTCTACCCCTCACATTTACAGAACGACCATCCTATTTATTTATTTATTTATTTATTAGGGTTTAACGACACTTTAACGGTCAAGGTCATACCGTATCGTTTACAGTTTTACGGATGGAGGAAGCCGGAGTACCCTGGTAGAACCACCGAGCAACGACGAGCAGCTGCCAGCTCCCCAACATCGTAACTCCGCACCTAAGTACATGCAGGGTTAGACTGGTTGAAGACATGCGCACCATCGACGTGCGTATGTACGCCTAAGTGCACGGCGTCATCGTGCCCCCATGTGGACAATCGAGGTTAAGTGCCTTGCCCAAGGACACAACGCGGAGTCCGAATCGATCGCTCAGCCGGTCACACCTCCAAGGATTAACCGGGCTCGACGTTGCATAACTTCGGTGATCTGACAAGAACCGGTTACCACAACGACACCACGTTATGATGTATCATGTACCTTGACGGAAAAGCAGCCGCGCCGTTATAAATGGTTAACCTCTTTGTAAAGTAAATGTGTTTGTACAGTAAGTTGCGAGGTTGTGTCCTTCCAGGGGGAAAATATAGTAAATCTCACCCAGACTTTTATAAGAGTAAAGCCTGCTTACCCTGTTGATTTTATGAACAACAAAAAAAAAAAAAAAAAAAAAATACAGAACATCAAAAGATGGTGAAAACGCCGTTTTCGTACTTCTAAATGAGTTCAACAGAGAATAAGAGCGAAACGTTCGACTGATCGCTGAAAGAACTGTAATAAGCGAAAACAATTCTGAATTGCCAACTTCTGTATGTTTATACCACTCTTCGGGAAAATGCCTTAAGTCTGTTAAATGATGCGCACATCGATGATAAAAATTCACTAATATCTCGAAATATCAATTCTTAAATGAAATTCTAATACCCTTAGTGTTAAATTCACTAGCAGTTTTCGGAGTTCAAGGGGAGCTAACTTTTTCATAAATATCTTCCAATGGCGAAAATTGTCAGCCATGTCCCCACAAACTTTGGGCGTCGGAACATTTCTAACTTGGGTCACGAACATCACAGGGCACCTACATTCTCAGTGATAACCCATGTTCCTCTATGTATCTGAATACATAGACAATGTATTGGTGTATGTATTCGGTTAGCAGAACTAGTAGAAGTGGAAAAGAGCGAGAAACAAAAACAATGCCTGTAAACTGTAACGGATCGGAGAACTTTTTTTTATAATTTGTTTGGTTTAACGACTTGAACCCGAGCGGCCGCTTTTCCGGCACAGAAACATGGTACGTCATACTTTCATTAAGTAGGATTACTGCTAAGTTAAAGTGAGGGGTAGACCAATTAATATTTTCAAAGTGCCGCCCCAAGGCCTGTGGCTGCACGTTGAAAGTATTAATTGGTCTACCCCCACCACCCCCAAATAATAAATATGGACTATTCCTATCGCTGAGTGGAGTTATCACCCGGGCTATAACTTTCAATTTTTGTACATATCGACAAAATACACAGGCAACGTTTCAGCCAATGGATCTCGGGTTTAACCCGGAGGTCCATTGGCCAAAACTTTGCTTGTGCTGGTTAATGTTTTGCAACAAATTTGCAATTATAGCTTGGGTGGAATCTCCGCTCTGCGGTGATTTGGTGATAAATACACTCTCCACGTACTGTGAGTAATCATGCTTGTTCGTTTGTGTGATTTTATCGAAGTTAAAAAGTGAGAGTTGTACTCTTTCAGGTAGAGCTGTTGTCACGTCTATGTATACATAAAAGGACGAATCTGTGAATGGATGTTGGTGGGGGTGGGGGGTAGATGTCCCGGGTGGGGTGAGAGTGGAGTGGGGTGGGTTGAGGGATTGTGCGATTGGGTGAATGAGAGAGCGAGAGAGTGAATAAATGCGTAAGTGAGCTATTGAATAAATTGGAAGTCAGTGAGTGAGTGAATGTATCCGAAGTCAACCCTGAGCTCACAGAATATATTTTAGATTTTTTTTATGTGTGACATATAGACCCCTTGGGTCGGGTGCTTATAATATCTTGATGTATCACGGCATAATGTAATGGTAGCACATGCCACTTTAATAAATGATTCTACTACTACTACTACCTATTGCTTCCATTGATCTGTCATAGAAGATATCACTAGAGTTCAGAAGATTAATAAATAAAGAGCTTATTACTCGGTTAGTTCCATATCAGCTAAGTCACCAGTCCTCAGAAACTTCACATCAGACGTCGACTTTCGGTTGATATGTTCGTCAATATAAAACTTACTAAGTAGTAATCTCACGTCGATCTCAGCCGATATGAACCAAGCTACAGTTATCCCCCTTGACGTGTTACTTGGCGTATTTAATAATTTAATATATGTATAGTGAAATTGTTCACCGTTATTCATCAAGTGCAATCAATAAAGAAAATTGTCATTACCAAGCAGAAGGGTGTAGTTTTTTAAATGGTGAGGGATGAATTATGGCAATAATTAATGATGGTCAAAAATGCGGATTAGGTGGATGAAGAGAAAAAATAAAAGAGTTGGACACCAAATGCAGAGCAAACTAACATTTGGAGTCGGAAAAGAGATAGTTCGTACAGTGCAGTCGCCGTGGATTGGTCGTAATCCACACGTGGGCAGTTATGTCCACGCATGTGTTTACCAGGTAGTAAAAATCATCATCAGAAAAATTTTAATTAATGAAGCACCGGGTTGTACCCGGTGCTTCATTAATTAAATTGTTGATGATTATTCCTGCAATTAGTGTTTGGAATCGAATATTAGTGCGTCGGTGGAAATATTTCCCACGTGTGAAAACTGACCAGACTGTACTGTATATCTCAACTTGGAGAAGAGGACATTTGGACATCATGACTGGAATGAGAAACAAAAACACTGTCAGAAAACTGCTACAGATCTGAGAACAATTTGTAATTATTTGTTTTTGTTTAACAAAAGGAGGGTTATTACTTGGTAAGTCGCATATCGGTCGAAATATCAGCGCTCGGTAACTTCACATCAGCCTTCGGCCTTCGGTCTGAAGCTGATATAAGGTTTCCTCTAGCTAATATCTCGGACAGTATTAAGCTTACCAAATAATAATCTCTCAGTAGCGATGTATGAGTTCCCAGCGTTTTATTTATTCAGCACGTTCTGTACTGTAAATTGAACATAGAACACCAATTGTAAAGCCGACATTTTGTTTGTGTGACATGAGTCCAATTACAAATAAACAGAACGGTATTCGCGTTCGAATTGCCATTTTTTATCGCACGAGATCGATTTGGACAGAGGGATTCTATTGAACGAGAAGCCAAAGTGTTCGAGTTCAATTTTATCCCTCCGCCAAAATCGATCGAATGGGATAAAAAATGACAGTTCGAAAACGTGTGCTGTTCTGTATTTATTGAAAGCCTACAGTTTACTAAAAGAATATTAAAAACACAAATTATTGCCAAAAATAACCAAAACGTAGAAAAGAAAGAGTTAAATAGTCCGTATTGTTCAAGGACAATACCAAAAAAATATTATTTTCGAGGTTTTTGTGCAGAAAAAGCGTGTATTGTATGAAAATAGAAGCATATGCGTGAAATAAAATTCATTCTTGTAAGAAATTAAACTGTTGCTTGCAAGTGCAAATCGATGTCCAAAGCTCCAAATCAGACGAAAAATGTCCCGTCTGAAAACCTATTGACGATGTGGTATCCGCACATACTCACACACTCAATCTCTGGAGTAAATCGACAGGCTCAAGCTTTACCTTTGGTTTCGCCTTCTACAGTACGTGGAGAGTGGGTTGTAAGTAAATCACCCGCGGAGTGGGGTTATCACCCAAGCTATAACGTTCAAATTTTGTTCATATCGACAAAAAACACAAGCAATGTTTCAGCCAATGGACCTCCGGGTTTAACCCGGAGGTCCATTGGCTGAAACATTGCTGGTGCTGGTTGTGCTTTGCAACAAATTCGTAATTATTGCTTGGGTGGAAGCTCCACTCTGCGGGTGATTTAGTGATAATACACTCTCCACGTACTGTATGTAATGGAAGTGTCCTAACAAATTTGAAAGAAACCGTGGCGCACCTCAAAAATAGAAGTGGGCGAAAAAAAAAAACAATCGTTAACGTTTTTAGCTGGCCTCGCGTGATATATTGATAAGGGGCCATTTTATCCCAACAAGATAATGATAACAAATGGGTTGTTAGTCTCTGAAAATTGCTGCATGTCTAAATTCAGCTTAATTAACGTTTCTTGACATAGAACAGAGCAGTACTAAAACGTTTAGTGTATCAATAAACTCCAATTCTTGTTTCTGATTGATTGCCTTCGTTCTCGGGGGAATATTTCTCGTGTTTCAACTGTTATTAGACGGAACATGTAGCAATCTGTTATACCTTTTCCGTTCACGTCATCGTCATAATAACAGCAATGAAATTCACTTTTCACAGAGTAAATTACACAGCATTAAACCTTCCAGTCGACGATCGAATAGTTTCAAGAATTCACGCCGTATGTGGTTCCTTTACAGTGTGGAAAGGGAAGGAAATGCCGTTATCATGTTACAACGATGTAATTGTCATCATGTGCCCTCTGGTGGTTTGCCACTCAGCATATAATGTCGTATAAAGTTGTTCTTATTAACTGGCATCTGTAAACAACATTACCATTTTCAAAATGTTTGTTTGAAAAAAGATAAAATAAACTGAAACATTGGTCATGGCAGACTTTTGAAAACTTCGTCTCAAAAGAGAATCCAAAAACATTTTATTATATGCTTCCACTAAAAATATGACGAAATAGCAAAAACGAAGATGTAGTATTTTTAGTTTGGGCAGACATAACACACACAGTATGTGGAGAGTGGAGAGTGGAGAGGCCAGTATGTGGAGAGTGTATTATCGCTAAATCACCCACAGAGTGGAGATTCCACCCAAACAATAACTGCAAGTTTGTTGCAAAGCAAAACAAGCACAAGCAAAGTTTCAGCCAATGGACTTCCGGGTTAAACCCGGAGGTCCATTGACTGAAACAGTGCTTGTGTTTTTAGTCGATACATACAAAATTCGAAAGTTATAGTTTGGGTGATAACTCCACTCCAAGGGTGATTTAGTTACAATCCACTTTCCACGTACTTTACGATTGCCTTATTTGAAAAAAATGTACTTTTTCTGAAGGCACAGTCGACGAAACACTGTGAAGATAGTATCAACGAGCGAAAAATTAACTCACAAGAACGTTATAATAGTAAGAAATGTGTATTATTATTATGGCGAAAAGTTGTTTTTGTTATTTCTGGTTTTAAATTAATATTCATTAACGATTCCGTGTATCTTTAATTGAAAAACAGAGAGACCTATTTATTTCGCGGACGACTAATTTCGTCATTGGAAGTTTTGCTTTGGCTATGAGCTGATGGCTTTGAACTGAAATGTTGTTGCTTTCGAAGGAATTACAGTTAAAACTCGAAGTCCTGTCACGAATAGTGCGCTTATCTAGGCTTAATTGCGCATTGGAATTGCGCGCAATTTCCACATCGAATGGCATCCAAAGCACGGCAGGTTCTCCTGGTTACTCATAGCAAACATATGCAATGTTTCTGCCAATGGACCTCCGGCTTACCCGGAGGTCCATTGGCTGAAACATTGCTTGTGCACAGGCCATATGTAAAGAATTTGATAGCTTTACTTGGGTCATAACACGTACATTAACGCGCATATCAGCATGCTACTTGTGCGCATTTCATGACAGGACTTCTAGTTTTAACTGTACATTATGTTACTTTCGGATAAAAACAAACCTATATTTTAGAATACAGTACAGTCGCCGTGGTTCGGTCGTAATCCACGCGTGGGCAGTGATATACACGCATGCGTTTACCAGATAATAACAATCATCACCACCAACATTTTAATTAATGAAGCACCAGGTTCTACCCGGTGCTTCATTAATTAATTTTTTTATGATCATTCCTATAATTAGTGTGCGGGCCCTTTGAATAACACTTTTTAATTTGAGCATTAAGCAGTGTTGCAAATAGGTCTATATCTGGTCTCTGCAAATATTTACAAATCTCATTAAAAAATCCTTCAATCAGTTTCCATTCTAAACGGTCATCAGATATTCGGGTCAATCTGTCCGCATCAGTATTGAACACACCTGCGAAGTGAGAGTTTTTTAGCCAAATATCTACACCATTTCCAAATTTAGGTCTAATCTCGTTACATTTGTTGGACTTCAAGCCACCCATATTATTAATAAAATAAACCGCAGTTGTTTTATCTGATAAATCTTTCGAATGTGTATTCCTTACTGTAGAGCTAGAAGCCAAGAGTGTAAATTGTACGGATAGAAATTAATGCATTTATATGTAGATTCTTTTCTGATATTGACCATCGTCCACTTGCCCTCAAATTACCTATCTTTGCACCCCAGCCCTGTAAATAAGGATCACATTGCAACACAACTTCAGGATTATTTATCAATTTAGATCGTTTTTTACCTGGCACTTCTTTATACCACCAGGTCAATTGTTTTTTCATATCAGTGGTTATTTTCGTTGAACTGTCATAATTACCTCTATTCATGTGAAAGGCATAATTTTTATCTTTCTCCAATTCTCTATAATAAAGCTTTCCGAATTCATCTGCTGAAAAGGCAGCTACTAAAAGCCCTATTCCCTTTGCAACATCTCTAATGGAGACATTTCTGTTTTCTAACAAGACTTTTACATTCTACCATAATGTGCGAGGGCAAAGTAACTATCGTATTTTCGGAATCTATTTCATTTCCAAGATATTTTATTTTTGTTCTTGGCGTAAAAACAGACTTTTCATTATTAATTATAAATCCATGTTTTGTCGTTAATGATTTAGTGGAATGAATATTATTCACACATTCCTCGTAAGTATTACCACATACATGTAATAAAGAATGATCTATAAAACTAGAACAAGCAAACACCATACTTCTAAAAGTAGAATAAACAGGTTTCATTAAATTGGGGAATAATCGTGGCCCCTCAGAGACCCCATTCGGTAAACAAGTATACTGATAAGGTACATCTGTCCATAAAAACAGAACTTTTTCTGTTGTCCAGGTGCTATTTTAATTGAATAAGTCTGACGTAAATCGGCCGATGCCATATGTGTTGCGTTATTTATCAAATTCAGAACTTGATGAAAAGTTTCCATTTTAAAATGTTACTAGCCTCTACCAAATCTATTACCAACCATTTTGTTGCTAATTTTTAGATATCCTTGGCTGTTTTAGAGATATCGTCTCCGAAGAGTTCCGTAGTAAATGGACGGCTATGGTTACACATATGTACATATTTATCCTTCAATTCAGGCTTTAACAGGCCTCGGTGGGACATATTAATTTGTCTATTAGAATGTCTCAGAAAAGCAAGAACATCATTGCACTCATGTACAGTACGTGGAGAGTGTATTATCACGAAATCACCCGCAGAGTGGAGATTCCACCCAAGCAATAATTGCAAATTTGTTGCAAAGCATAACCAGCACAAGCAAAGTTTCAGCCAATGGACCTCCCGGTTAAACCCGGAGGTCCATTGGCTGAAACATTGCTTGTGTTTTTTGTCGATATGTACAAAATTGGAAAGTTATAGCTTGGGTGGTAACTCCACTCCGCAGGGGATTTAGTTACAATCCACTCTCCACGTACTGTATAAACGTGCTCACTTCCAATAATAGCTATACTGTTAACAGTCTTTGCCAGAATGGTGGCTGTCTTTAACAATGGAAGTCTCCACAGATTTTGATTTTCGATCATTACTGCGGGAATTTTGAGAAAATTAATGACATCCCAAATTAGCTGATTTGTTTTTACTGTGGCTGAACCATCACAATCTGTGGCGTCGTGCATTGTTATCATCTTTAACCCTTTATCCAACGCAGACGATATCAAAATTTATTTTTTTTAAAAATCATTTTTTAAAATTAAAAAAAAAAAATTCTACAAAACCATACCATGAGACCCCCGTACTGGAAGGAGCTAACGCATTATCTATGTCTTTGTCACTACGTTCCTGAGCAGTTTGTCATCGAATAACATCTGCTTTCCGAGTTATTATTCTCATCAATTTCATCAGATTTCCCTTTCGACGAAACGACAACAGAATGACCTTGTCCTTAAGTAATGTCAACATAGCAGTACTGGTCTTGATAATCGAACTGATCACCACCCTGGTAATCTTCCTAATTATTGACATTAACGTAATAGTAATTTCAATTGTGATACAGTACATGGAGAGTAGATTGTTACTAAATCACTCGTGGGGTGGTTTCTCCACTCAGACAATAGTTCCTTGTATTGGAAAAAAGTCATTAGAACGACGAGCAAAGTTTCAGCCAAGGGACCTCCGGGTTGAACCCGGAGGACCCTTGGCTAAAACTGTGCTTGCCCTTTTCATACATACCCACAGGAATCGTCTGTTATTGTCTGGGTGGAAATGAGAACTGAAGGACCTTGTCCCTGAGTAATGTCAATATAGCATTACTGGTCTTGAGAATCGAACTGATCACCACCCTGGTAATCTTCAAAATTACTGACATTAACGTAATCGTAAATTTTCAAATGTGATGAATCTAAAACAAATATCCTTCATCTTATCGTCTTGTTTTTGCATTGCGGATTGAATAGAACGCATATTGGCGAGCATATCAACATCGGCATTCTCCTTAGCCGATTCATCACTTTCGACTGGAAATTAATTCACTTTTCTTAGTTGAAGATGTAAGTCTTCGTGTCACAGGTTGCTTAACTTTTGTCGAAGACGAATTAGATTTAGTAGAAGTTGAACTACGTTCAAGTTGTTGACTCAGAAAGCTTATTATGTACCCTTTTCTCAGCCATTTTCAAGCGACGGGGTGCCTTTGTCGCTTGCGTACTAAGAATTTCTTTAACAAATTTCTGCGGCGTTGTGTTTACAAGAACGCAACCAAATTGTATTATAACAGCCTTAAAGAAACATTTTTTTGACTGATTCATCAAATAAAATCATCGAGCTTCGTCGATGAATCAGGATTGCAAACTTCGTTAACTGAACTTTCTGGCCTTCTCCAACTAATACAATTTGGACACTGATCCGACTCATGCGCAGTACGATCTCATTTAAGACTGAATGAGAATATGATGAAATAGAATTGAATTTAAACGATAAACAGTGTTATAAACATTAAAACTCTCCTCACTTGGTTTTGGTAACTACAGGGAAACAATGAATTTACAACTTCAGTTAATATTGATTTTTTTTTTTTATTTATTCATTTATTTTTTTGCGTTTTCGTTTCATAATTCGACAAGTAATTTCAACTGAAAAAAGGTATACAACTGAAAAAAACAATAACAACCTCTAACATCAAAGATGTATTTTTATTACGCATACTGTTCAGTTTTTGTGAACATACAGTTGAAAATAAAGGTCCTGTCAGAATTAGCGCAGAAAATGGTCGTTAGTTAATGCGCTCCTCATTGCAGAAGAATGAAGTAGTCTGAAATGCAGAAGATCGTTTACGTAGTGCAAAGCAAAATGTAATGCGCTATTGGCGAGGTCAGCAGTGAAATCACGAAGGCTGTATTTCAGGGATGACTCATCATTAATCAGGGAAACCCATCGGCGGATAACCTGTGACGTCATATTCACGTGACTCAGTTGCCCCATGTTTGATTGTTATGGTAGACAGTGAGAGCGGCCTTGTTGTGACGTCATTACCATAGTGATACGTTGGGTCAGTGTGCATCCCTATCAACGTTGTATTCCACTACTAGAAGCAGTCGAATACATTCTCCTTGCTCTAACGACTTTTTCATATCCATTCCAAGATCCCCAATGAACTATCGACCAGTTACTGAAAAAGTCATTTGTCAAAGGACTCGAATCCCATCTAGAAAATAAGCGACAGATCGAATGCTCGCAATTGCTCAACTTTGAGCAAACGCTCCTGCGAGACTGCGGCCCATTTCGGTAAGAAAGATTCCTGGAACTAAAAGGGATTATATAACTTGGGTGTCAAGAAACATGGTTTAAAATTTCATCGAATTAACTAAAGAGCCATGAGAGTAATT
The DNA here is from genome assembly GCA_031216915.1 of Pictodentalium vernedei. Taxonomy (NCBI): domain Eukaryota; kingdom Metazoa; phylum Mollusca; class Scaphopoda; order Dentaliida; family Dentaliidae; genus Pictodentalium; species Pictodentalium vernedei. The sequence continues at coordinate 65,963,382 of CM062296.1, forward strand.
GCGTCACGAGCAAATGCCTTTGCTACTCGAATCTCCTCGAGCAAATGAGCTAGAGAGCAATTGCTCATAATTGTTCAATCAGCAAATGCTCTTTCGACGCTTCAACACATTTCAGAAAAAATGGTTTTTGTAGGCATACATAGACCAAAGGAAGGATTCCACCGACGGTGCGACTGGTGGATGATGGAATATCTTACCTCCTACAAGTATCTGGGAATTTCATTGGTTCAAAGATGTCACATGCAGACTGCATATAAAACCATATACCGCCTGTCAACATCAATATACGCTGACAGCTATGGGTAATCTCCCCTTTGTTCATTTCTCATTCAGAATGGCGGCAGCCGATAAACGCTTCATGTTGAAAGATTGAGTTTCGGAAGCCCATATTTGGTCTGAAGTGCAGGTTAGGCAACTTAAAAGGCTTCATATTCTGTGGATGTGTGTCATGTTACCTTCGAAATGAAACTGTTTGGTATGTATGAATTTGCCTTGTTACAATTTATGGGAGAGTGCCTGTAGGCAAAGACACGTGAACACATTGTGAGAATTCTCTCATTTAATTTTGATCGCTGTTGTTATTAGTTCTGTATCGATGCAGCAGTCGGTAAGATATATTCGTTACACAGTTTGTTGGTGGACTAATATGGTATATATGGTGTCAGTTAATTCCATATTGGACTCGAGCTTCGTCCAATATGAAATTAACTAACACCATATATACTATATTAGGCCACCAACAAACTGTGTAACTAATATTATTGTGCCAGTAATTGTTATTGACCAATCAGCTTCAATATATAGTGACAGTATACGAGACTGTGTATCCTCGAGCTAACCGTATATAGTGCTTATATACGGTCAGTTCCGACATTGTGTTTTTGACATCCATGTTCTCGCTTCAATGTTTTTCGTAATTTCGCGTGTTCAACGAACTAAAAATAATTTTGCGTGTGTGTCTGTTGAGCAAGTACAACTATAAAACCTTTCTTCCAGTCTTTCAGAAATTCTAATAAACTAATGTAAATAAATACAATAAATAAACCACTAAAACGACATGTATAGAAACATTAATATCCCCATTAACAACAAATAATGAATGAAACTGTTCCCACTTACCTTCTTGAAATAATTGTTAATCCATTTGCTCCAGTTGTTTTATTTTTCCAGTACTTAACACTGAATTAAAGTTGTGAATTGTTAATATAAATTCCTATTTATTGAGAAGAAAACTCCATTGTTTCAGCGTCTGCTACTAGCGTGACCTTCACATGACGTAAAATCGGGAAATGCCCTGATAGTGATAACAGAACATTTGCGCTAGGAATCTGGGTACACTTATGGTTGGGTCTCTTTCAAGGAACTGGCATAATAAATACATTATGGGGCTTTCAGTATGCGGATATGGTGTGATATAAGGCTCAGCAAAATCAATATTAGGCTCGCCCACTGAAGCCCCATAACTTATAATGTGCTGGTGTGCTAGTTCACAATATTTAACATCGTGTGAACAACACATGCAGCACATAGTCACATCCTCGAAAAAGGGATTCTGTTATCACAGGCATTTCCTAAAAAAGGGATTCCATAACTAGGATCCATATCCGGGTCCGTGAAATGGGGTTCCTTGATTTGACACTCAAAGACCCGAGGGTATGAAAAAGGATTGACTACACCCAAGGAACATTGAAATAATTAAACAAATGGAACTACTTAAACTATTTCTAAAACATTTAGGTCTTCTCATAAACCTGAACTGGACAGACAATTGTCGAAACAAGACCGAACATTATAACATAGTTTAGTACAATGAGCCAGTACAGCAATGGGTTAATCTATATGGCACACGTGCCATATCGATTAACCCATTCATATGCGTGTGTCTTTCTGTTTATTACTATCTTCACGTCTATAAAACAGTTATAAGAAGGACACTCAGCAATTATTTTGACAAATATCAACAAAAAGATCACATTTTATCGCCAAACAGATTTGCGAGAGGAACCAGTGTTACTATTTCGTCCCTAAGTTCCAATGTGTTCTATCTGCCTACTGGCATATAGAACACATTGGAACTCAGGGGACGAGTTTCGGGTATTGCTGGGGATTCAAATTGTAATTGCGTTGCACAATTTGTAGAACATTCCAGTGTAATTCCGTTTCTATTTAAAAACAGTCCGTCAACGATTTCCGTTCCGCACATATGTGCGGAACAGATTTTCATTTTCCGCATGGTTTAGTATTGCTGTAGATGGAACTTCTGTAGAACAGGCGTGTAACAAAAGTTATTCTACCACAGACTCTTCACGCAAATCCAAACATTATCTAAACAGTACAATATGGAGCAGTATTCAAACGATTAGTCGACTAGTCGATGTCGACTCTGGGCAAACCAGTCGTCGACTCTCAATTGTGCAGTCGAGTAGTCGGAGGAGTTCAAGCTTTTAGGTAAATAGTATCCCTTCTGTGCCACTGTCAGACAGTTTGAACAGCAATATTGGGCAATCAATGTATACATCTATTGCCATCTAATAGTAGTGACAGTAGTTTGTTTTAACTGGTACTAGTAGAGTGCTGAATTATTTTGGGCTATCAGGATATGTTATTAATTTGCCTTGTTGCGATTTATGGGAGAGTGCCTATAGGCACTCTCCCATAAATCGCAACAAGGCATATTAAATAAGACTATATAATTTCACTCTTAGCATAATTAGAAGCACATTAGCAGAATAATGTTCCAGTAAGTTGCTGTATATGAATGTCCAAGTGAAGCCAAATTGGGACCTTCAGCACTCTACCGGAGCACCAACACTGTTATAAGGAGACAAGTTATCACAAATAACTAGTCGAAGTCGACTTGACTTTTGGGTATTGACTAGTCGACTTTGGAATTCAATAGTCGTTTGAGCACTAATATGGAGTAGCTTACGACAAAATCTGTAAGTTGACTTTCAGGCCAATAGCAGTTTAATTGATAGACTTAGGCATTAACTCGTTGCATGTTGATGGCGCATATTCCTGTCCAGTGCAGGATGTCACTTTCCACTAAGGTAAGTGCCATCTGGGCACATTTAATCAAACTTCCCTCAGCAAATATATTCATGGCTGCCATGAGGCAGCCATGATTAGATGTGATAAAAAGTATCTTAAAAATACTTAAACGAGTTAAGAGTTAAACGAAGGAATTCGAAATTCTATTTTGTTTTGCCAATTCGAGAGAAAAGATGATATCGTCAGAACCCTATTCTGAGTTATGTTACTGCCGCATCCAACGAGGGGAGAATAAGACAGAAAAGCGAGGGTGCAGGATGGGCGACTTGAATTAACGTCTCAAGTTGGAGGTTTTCCTATATTTTTTTATGGCCGAAGACGAGTGTACTTCAGGGAAAACCCCAACATAAGCCGTTCCCAGGACCGTATCATTCATAAGGATGACTAAGCTGAAGCCCAGGGACACGCAGGGACAGGGAGCCCTCCATTTGTTTTTTTTGTTGTTGTTGTTTTTTTTGCTAGGCACTGTTACCAGCGCCTTAGTGCTGCAGTGGTTAAAGGCACTTTGCACTCTGCGCCGTAGCGATGCATGCACGTGTGTATTTACCCATATATATACTCTCAGTAGTATGCTGTATGTATATTTGTATACAGTACATTAGTTTAATGCTTATTTAAATAATACGTCAAGTTTTGATTGGAATTCTTCAGGAGACCCGCTAAATGGATATAGGTCTATGTACTGCGGCATAGTGCCTACCGTACCAAGGTCAGGCTGTCAGCTGTAGTAGGGTGAAAGATTGAAGTGCCGGAGGGGGACCCACCCCGAAGTTCCTGAAAGCCTAGTGGCCCGGCCATGGGTTAATACAGCACTGGCCATTGCTTCCTACCTCACATACTCTCTACCAAGATTAATATTCAATTAACCCTTTGAACGCTGGTAAAATCTTCAGGCAGCAATTAGAAGAGACTATATTCATTATTTGCGGTAGACCAATCAGCCTCGGGGCTGCACTTGAAAATATAGAATGGTCTGCCGCACACATTTACGAACAGCTACCCTATTTAAGGAAGTTATGACGTATCACGTTCGTGGCCGAAAAAGCGGCCGCTCGGGGTCAAAGGGTTAAGTGAATGAGGTTGGATTTTTATGTGAATTTCTAACACGTAGGTCTGACTCCACGCGTGGTGTACCCATTTATGAATGCTTTTATTGTATCGGATAGCTTGAATACACACAGCTATCCCGGTCCAAAGCACAAAAAAAACAAACAACAAAAAAACTTGTATTCAAACCATGGCATTCTGTTTAGCGCCGGTTACTACTCAAACCGAATCCGAAACTGTTATATTAATTACATTTCCTACAAATATGTAACCTTGCTTTTTTATGAAAGGCGTCGCTATTGGGATTATTACAGATTTATCTGTTTAACATGCGAATGGTTGGAAGTCAGCCAAAGTGGTTTTGACATCCACGCGTCCTTGAGAAAATGCAGATTTGCTGTATCACGTATCCATGCTGTGCAGTTGAATAAAATGAGTCAATCATTCAATTCATGCTTGAACGTAAATTGATATGCAAAGAACGAAAAAGCACGAAATATGTCGGGCCAAACGTATAGAGGAATAATTATTACTTTACTGAATACATTTAAAAATTCTAGTCCAAGAAAAAAGAGAAATCTTTAGTTGTGGCACACGGCTTCAATGCGTGATTTCAATTTTAATCCGGTACCTGTGAGTATGTAGGCACCTACACATTAGTGTCATTTCTGTAATAAATATCTGTTGTATTGGTTAGTTAGACGCTATTCTTGGAAAAATATAACACATCATTATGTTGAACACTCCAGTTTTAAGGCAGTACATTATAATTGCAATTATAAAATCAATAAAGAAAGTAAGTCACATGTTGTAGTACACTCATACGGGGTTTGAAAATGTAGTAAGTTGGATCGTACAGTTAAAACCACAATTTCTGTCATGAAATGCGCACAAATAGCACGTCGATCTGCGCGTTAATCTACGCGTTATGACTATAGTAAGACTATCAATTTCTGTACATATGGCCTGTGCACAAGCAATGTTTCAGCCAATGGACCTCCGGGTAACCCGGAGGTCCATCGGCATGAGCATTGCCTGTGTTTGCAATGAGTAACCAGGAGAACCTGCTGTGCTTTGGATGCCATTCGATATGGCAATTGCGCGTAATTCCTACGCGCAATTAAGCCAAGATAAGTACACAGGTCATGGCAGGACTTCCAGTTTTAACTGTATGTCTTCTCACCACACTTTCGGCAGCAATGTATTATGCCTCACGTCCGTAACTTTGATCCCTCTTAAAGAGCCGTATCCATGGAATTTTGAGAGAAACACGAGTACTGTCGAAACCTTCTTCCCTGGAGAAGTGATTGCAATAAAAAATATAAGATCCCTGCCATTGCTCAGAACAGATGACGCACGCACAGACTGGAAATTTACGACGCATACACAACGAAGAACAATTTATTCAGTTGCCAAGTGAAATAAACTAAACGTGGAAACGGCTGGCTACTATTTCCATCTGTATTTTCGCATTAGATAGGGTAAAGCCTCATTATTTTAATGAATTTGCGTTAAATTTTAACAGCAATCCATAAATTTAAAAATAACGTCAAAGATAAATATTGAAAACTCGACTGTTTTCTCCAACGTCCATGAAGCTGTTTTGGTTGACAATTTTATTTCCTACTTTTTCACACCATTCCGCATACATTTGCATCCCTATCGTCAGAAAAATATAAATGTGATGTGACGATATCCTTATTATAGAAGTCTGTTTGTCTCTAATATAGGTACAGATACGAAACGAATTCCACTATTGTCAGGGAGACCTGAGGCCCCGTAAGGCCTGGGCTGACGTGGGGTTATTTAGTCCCGCTGAAGTTGCGGGAAAATTAGACCAACGTGGAGGGTCGGAATCCAAGTGTCGCGAACTCGGCGCAGGGAGCTGAGTTAGACCGACGCCGTGATTCCTTCTCTGCCAAATTGGCCTGAAATAGGTTCGATTTCCGTTAGGTGTGATTCCTAATCACTTCAGGCTGTATAATGGAAAGAATGATTTAAAGTAACAACGATTCTTTTATTTACACATAAAACTAAATCCGTTTCAATATTTCAACAATTCGATTCTTTTCACAGAAAATGGGTCGCTAGGGTTAAACAATTCTCAATAATCATATAGTCATTCTATAGCCCTGTACTGGCACTATAGTCTACACACTGGAAATGTTACTACCGTGAGCTCGCCATAAGAGCTTCACAAATCTGAAATGTTATTACTGTGAGCTCGACATAAGAGCTTCACCAGCTTAGGCTCAAATGTCAACGTCTGAGCGTAACTGTACCTCTGGCTGTCGGAGGGTTCCGACCAGCAGTGTTCGTCATCTATAAAGCCACCGTACTTCTGATTTGGGTCAGATATTGTCTACTCATACCTTATGTGCCTTTTTGAAAGTCCTCCGTGAAAGTCTTATTGAAGTATTCACCGTTCCTGGTTGAATTCACGATTCACAAACGCCCCTATTTGTGCTAGGGCGAAATTGTCACTCACACCGATCTCCAGTCGGTATTACGATGCTTCGACAGCAAAACAAACTACTCAGAACGCAATCAGTCTGACGCTTCAAAGGGTTAATACGCACACTACAATTAACCTACACGTCTGACTATTGCAGGCTGATACCTGCTACTCGACAATCTAAACGTTAACGTTCCACCTGGGGTGTTCCTTCTCACGAATTCGGCCCCGTAGCCGCCTATCAACGTTAAGCTAAATCAATCGTGGAATGCCCTCTCTGGCGATTCCAGCCGTTTCAGGGTCCTGTGATCGAAGGTACCCTTATGCCAGAAAACAGAGTCCGCCTGTCCTGGACTTCACCAACGTGTGTGTGACCCCAAGTGTGTGTCTAATGCTCTGCTCTTCAAGGTATATATACTTTTTACCCTAAACTGTCAGGTGGACCGACGCTCATCTGTCCACCTGTCAAAACGGTGGGAGATGACATATATCGAGACAGAATCAATACAAGTCATATCGCGCGTGACTTAACGGTGATTTCACTTGTCGAGAAACCCGATTCGTTCTTGCCATTATTGATCAGGTGACGATACGATATACATTTCTATCGTTTTAGAATCTCGTTTCTCAATTGGCCGTGACGATATCTTGCCACCAACTGATTACGTCTCGTAAGACTCGCAACTACTGTATAAATTAAATGAGATTAGACCTTATCTAACATACCGTTTCTCCCCTGGGTCCCTGCGCTAAAGCTGGATATACACCACATGTGTTTTTTCCATGTCCAGCTTTGCGGAGAGGTGAAATTCAAGTAGGGTTTTCGCCTTGATGCGGAATATATTTTGAACTTACAATATCTTTAAATATGAGGCCCCTTGCCCCTATACTTTGGCTGGCTTTGCCCTGACAACTCCCTTCCCGAGAGAAACACCCTGTGTATCTCTTAAAACACAAGGGGCAAAGCCACGCACGCTCGCCTCTCACACCCTTTTTACAATCTACCCATCATGTTCAAGACTACAAAACTGTGCCCTAGTGGTCGTGGGGGTTCATGACCGGGCTCATGCGTCGGCCATACCGATTCCCACGAAACACTCGCTACCACATGCTCCCGTCTTGCGGGTTTACATATGATATGGGGAGTAGCCTTATCCTTAGATTTGCAACACTCTCTCTCTCTCTCTAATACTATATATTTACACCTAAACATACACATTTGTATACACATTGGCCCATTTTGCAAACAGTTCACTTGGCACTCACTCCGACGAGTAACACCGTCCGCGCCTTTGCGCCAGATGGGTTAATTCCAACGGAGTGTAACTTCGCCTCCCATTCCCCTATGTCTTGTGAAGGGGCAAACGACCCCTGCATTGTGTTGAGCCTCACCCTCGCAAAGCTCAACCAGGGGATTAAAGTCGTGCCTCACACACTCACACATTCAACACACAGATTTCCCGACCGCGCCTTTGCGACAGACGGGGTTAGTGTGCCTCACACTCACAAAATTCGACACACAGGCTCCCCGTTCACGCACATGCGACGAACGGGGCAGTGTATCTCACATTCGCAGTCACAAACAACTCTAGTCAGCAGTCAGAGCAATAATAATGCTAAAAATAAGAAAATTCCTTCCGGGCCTTAACACCGGTTTTACGAAACTCATACCGCTATCCTTGGCGACTGAGGTAATCGGCCGCCACGTTATCTTTGCCCTTGATGGCCTCGATCCTAAACCGGTAATTTTGCAGCAGGAGGGACCATCTCATTATCCTGTTGCTTTCTACCTTACATTTCTGGTTTTGTTTTGAAACATCTTCACGGCAAACACCAGGGCCAAACATTCTCGTTCGATCACTGAGTAGTTTTGCTCCCTCGGGAGGAGCTTCTTACTGGCGTACGCTACAGGGAAATGGCAGTCGGTGTGTTCCTGTAGCAGGGCAGCTCCCACCCGCATTGGACGCGTCGGTCTGGACGACGAATGGCTTTGAAAAATATGGGAGTCGCAAGACCGGTGAACTGACCAAGATATCCCTCAAGGTGTTGAACGCCCGGTCTTGGTGGGGTCCCCAGTTCACCTTGTTGGGTTGTCCTTTCCTTGTAAGGTCGGTCAAGGGTGCGGCTACCTCCGCAAAATTGGGCACGAACGTCCGATAGTAGCCAGCTAAACCCAGGAAGGATCTTACTTGACGTTTGGTCTGGGGTGGTTTGGCGTCACGCATTTCCCCCAACTTCTCCTCGTCCATGGTTACTTTCCCCTCACCGACCTTATGACCCAGGAACTCTATGGTCCAGAAACCTATCAGGCATTTCGAAGGTTTCACGGTGAGTCCGGCCTTTCGCCGCTTGTGAAAAAGGGACCGGAGGACGCTGACATATTCCGCCCAAGTGCTTGTGTTGCCCAGGATGTCGTCCACATAGTGTTCCACGCCCCTCAAATCCTCCAACAGTCTCCTCATCATACGATTGAACGTGGCCCCGGCGTTGACCATCCCAAACGGCATCTTTTTAAATTGGTAGCAGCCGCCGGGCGTGGTGAAAGCGGTCATTGGCCGGTGTCTCGTCTCGACGGGGATTTGCCAGTAGCCCTTACTCAGGTCGATTTTGCTGAAATATTCAGCTTGCTGCAGTTTGGACAGTATGGCCTCTATATCACCCATAGGCTCGTTGTCAAACTTGGAGACAGAATTCAGCCTCCTGAAGTCGATGCAGAAACGGAGGCTACTATCCTTTTTCTTCACGAGAACCACAGGGGAGTTGTAGGGGGAGTTTGATGGCTCGATGACCCCTGCCTCCAGCATCTTTTTGACTTCCTCCCTCACATCCTGTCTTTTTGAGTAAGGGATGCTGTAGGGCCTCACCCTCACTGGGTCCGACGTCGTGAGCTCTATTTTGTGCTTGGCCAGATGGGTGGTTCCGGGACTATCGGAGAACACGTCCCCGAACTCCTGCAATAATGCCAAGGCTTCTTGCCTCTGGCAGTCGTCCAGTGCATCGTCGATGCGCACGTCCCTATACGTTTCCGAACGAACAAGCAGGTCTCTCCTCCCCTTTTGCGCTGTACCCCCGGCCCCCTGCTGGGGTGGTCTAGAGTTCCCAGTGGCCTTGGCCTGTCGCTGCCAACAATCTCTGGCCATATGTCCCCGTTTGTTGCAGATGAAACAAGTTGTGTCTTTGGGGGCTTTCCCATTCCGGCTGGCCTGCGACGCAGGCGGATTGGGGTGGTGTTGCCTTACAGGTGCCATTGCCAACCCGTTTGATCCACCCCTAGCCGATTTGGGTGCGTTTACACTCCCACCATGGGCCTCGATGTAGCGTTCTGCCACAGTTGCCATCTGATCATAGGTGGGCGGACCCCTTTCCTTGATGAACAGGCCCAACTCCTTGGAGCATGTAGTTAAAAAATGCTCCCGGAGAAATAGATCTCGCAGGGCTCCATATGACTCATTCACTTCTGCGAGATCAGTCCAGCGGTCAAAGTACCGCCTAGCTCGGGCAAAATACTGAGGTACTGTTTCTCCCTTCTCCTGCTTAATCTCTCGGAACTTGGTCCGGAATCCTTCTTCAGTGAGCTGGTATCTCCGAAGGATGGCATTATTCAGCTCACTGTAGTCGTTAAGAAGTGCAGGAGGCATACTGGTATAAGCCTCGAGGGCTTTACCTGACAACAAAGGGCTCAAGCACATAGCCCATGTGTCTTCTGGCCACATTTGACTGGAGGCAAAACGCTCGAACCTCTCCAAGTACGAGTCCAAGTCATCTGTGTTTTCATTAAAATGAGCGAGGTGGCGCGTGGGGCATGAATTGCTACCCCTGCACTCCCATCCCCTGAGCGCCGACTTTCATTCTCCACATCGGCCCTTGCTCTGAGGAGCTCTAATTCTCTCTCGTGCCTCTGTTGTTCAAGCTCCCGTTCTGCCTCCCTTGCCTCCCTTGCTAATTGGGCTTCCCTCTCTCTCGCCTCTCTCGCATCTTTCTCCCTCTCCCTTTCTAACTGAATCTCTCGCTCTTTTGCCTCCCTAGCGTCTTTCTCACGCTCTCGTTCTAATTGGATCTCTCGCTCTTTTGCCTCTCTTGCGTCTTTCTCGCGCTCTCGTTCTAATTGGATCTCTCTCTCTCTCTTGCGTCATTACGTAAGGCAATCTCCTTGGCCTCACGTTTCTGCTCATCTTTAACGAACTTCTGAAGTTCAGCTCCCTCAAGGCCCATTTCCTTGCCTAATGATACCAGTTGGGCGAGGGGTGTAACAACATCCATTTTGATTTTTTCTTTCTATCTTCAACACTCGTCAGAAAGAATGAAAAAGGAATAGAAAGAAAGAAAAAAAAATATGGCAATTGATCCTAATTTACCTCTGTAATTTAACGTAATTAAACGCCCCAAATATTCTGAAACCTACCGCAGTTATAGTGGATATTAAGTATCCTTTTGGGGACAACTGTATTGCGATATTAAACCCTTGAACGACATCAACTGACCGAAAGCTTCAAAACCTAAACAGAACCGCCGTTAAAATAAAACAAAATTTCCATATAGCCATTTTTTACCTTTTAGAAATATCCTGGTTAGCGCTCGCCAATCAATGTCAGGGACACCTGAGGCCCCGTAAGGCCTGGGCTGACGTGGGATTTTTTAGTCCCGCTGATGAAGTTGGGGGAAAATTAGACCAACGTGGAGGGTCGGAATCCAAGTGTCGCGAACTCGGCGCAGGGAGCTGAGTTAGACCGACGCCGTGATTCCTTCTCTGCCAAATTGTCCTGAAATAGGTTCGATTTCCGTTAGGTGTGATTCCTAATCACTTCAGGCTGTATAATGGAAAGAATGATTTAAAGGAACAACGATTCTTTTATTTACACATAAAAATAAATCCGTTTCAATATTTCAACAATCAACAATTCGATTCTTTTCACAGAAAATGGGTCACTAGGGTTAAACAATTCTCAATAATCATATAGTCATTCTATAGCCCTGTACTGGCACTATAGTCTACACACTGGAAATGTTACTACCGTGAGCTCGCCATAAGAGCTTCACAAATCTGAAATGTTATTACTGTGAGCTCGCCATAAGAGCTTCACCCGCTTAGGCTCAAATGTCAACGTCTGCGCGTAACTGTACCTCTGGCTGTCGGAGGGTTCCGACCAGCAATGTTCGTCATCTATAAAGCCACCGTACTTCTGATTTGGGTCAGATATTGTCTACTCATACCTTATGTGCCTTTTTGATAGTCCTCCGTGGAAGTCCTATTGAAATATTCACCGTTCCTGGTTGAATTCACGACTCACAAATGCCCCTTTTTGTGCTAGGGCGAAATTGTCACTCACACCGATCTCCAGTCGGTATTACGATGCTTCGACAGCAAAACAAACTACTCAGAACGCAATCAGTCTGACGCTTCAAAGGGTTAATACGCACAATACAATTAACCTACACTTCTGACTATTGCAGGCTGATACCTGCTGCTCGACAATCTAAACTTCAACGTTCCACCTGGGGTGTTCCTTCTCACGAATTCGGCCCCGTAGCCGCCTATCAACGTTAAGCTAAATCAATCGTGGAATGCCCTCTCTGGCGATTCCAGCCATTTCAGGGTCCTGTGATCGAAGGTACCCTTATGCCAGGAAACAGAGTCCGCCTGTCCTGGACTTCACCAACGTGTGTGTGACCCCAAGTGTGTGTCTAATGCTCTGCTCTTCAAGGTATATATACTTTTTACCCTAAACTGTCAGGTGGACCGACGCTCATCTGTCCACCTGTCAAAACGGTGGGAGATGACATATATCGAGACAGAATCAATACAAGTCATCTCGCGCGTGACTTAACGGTGATTTCACTTGTCGAGAAAACCGAATCGTTCTTGCCATTATTGCTACCTAATGATCAGGTGACGATACGATAGACATTTCTATCGTTTTAGAATTTCGTTTCTCAATTGGCCGTGACGATATCTTGCCACCAACTGATTACGTCTCGTAAGACTCGCGACTACTGTATAAATTAAATGAGATTAGACCTTATCTAACATACCGTTTCTCCCCTGGGTCCCTGCGCTAAAGCTGGATATACACCACATGTGTTTTTTCCATGTCCAGCTGTGCAGAGAGGTGAAATTCAAGTAGGGTTTTCGCCTTGATGCGGAATATATTTTGAACTTACAATATCTTTAAATATGAGGCCCCTTGCCCCTATACTTAGGCTGGCTTTGCCCTGACAACTATCCATAGTTTCATGATAATGTTAATAGAATGAAATGATACGATATGCACATGCAGTCGATCGACACACTTCGTATTTTTTGTGGTCAAGAAACGTTCTCACACGACGTCATTCGTTCGAAATGACGTCACTCAAATTAAGTATTTTAGATATTGTCTGCATCGTTTGTAGTTTGAACTGCATATCATATTTTATTATACGTTAAAGATATAGAAATTTTCACTTTCACGGTATCCATCAAAATGGCGGCTTTCAAAGCATCAATTCAAGGCGAATACGAGTCTAATTATAACTGAAAATATTCAATTTGTTCTAAAAACGTATATGAAAAGAAAATCCAGTGTTTTTGAGTGGCTTACCACTACTTCAGCAATAATTCAACGCACATTCACCCTGATTTGATGCACGGAACCCATCAGCTGAATCCGATCGCAAAACGCTACCCCTGTTCCGAGTATCGACCAAATCACTTTCGCGTATCAATGCGCTTTTTTCAATTCAAAGTTGAAACGAGGGTTATTACCCATCGGAATGATCAGATTCTTATAAAAAGCGTATAATAAAAAGTAGTAAATCTAGTTTTTTGAGTAGATACCAATCATTTCCAGCAATAATTCAGCACGTATTCACCTTGAATTCAGGAATGGAAACTGCTAGTCCAAACATGACCTGAAAGTCCGTAATGTAAGTTTTTGGTCCCTGAGATGGAATCATTTCTGTTTAAACAGTATTTATTTCAAATCAATTAAATTTACCAAGATTAGCATTCAATTTTAACAGAATATTACATAAACTGAAGTAGATTCAGCAGTAAACATGGTGCTTATTCAACGCAGTCGTCAAATATTTTGAAACAAAGGAGATATGAACAGTTGGCATATCGAACCAGTTTGGGTTCTGTATAGAACCAAAACTGGTTCGATATGCCAACTGTTCATATCGCCTTTGCTTAATAATGATTTGAGACAACCTCGTATAAGCTCCAAACTTTATGTTAATCTTTATAAATTTATTTGATTTGAAATAAATACTGTTTAAACAGAACTGGTTCCATCCCAGGGACAAGATTAGAACCAGTTTGGGTTCTAAAGAGAATCCATATTTTGTGCAGTGTACACTAGCACATGATATAGCACACAATATAGAAATGAATGTAGGTCAGTGACCTGATTCCAATGTCACCCATAATTAGACAGTGCGATCTATAATACCAATGACTTGTTCGTATTTATATTAAAGAACAGACGAAGGAACAAAATGTTCTGACAATATAATATTACCACAGTAACCCTTTGATCTGTCAAGCAAGACTGAATTGGTTAATTTGTCAGTTACATGGTAAGGGTAACCGAGATTATAATAAAAAAAAGTCTTGTAATAATTAAATAAATCAAAAAATAACTTTGGAATTTTAAGCAAATAAAAATGTATAAAGATGCGGGGCTAACAAGATAAAACTGTTTAAGTTTTTTTTTACACCCTATACATAACCTCGCCTACTTGGAATTTCCGTTTGCCCTACAATCACGGAAGCCATACAGTTTAAACGAAGCGATTGTGTTCTGATAATCTATCTCAAAGACAATAAACTAAATAAAAGCACTTTTGTGTATAGAGCTACTGCTTAAGTTTAGAATGGAGAGTTGCAACCAATCATTATGTGCTGTATAATGATAACAAATTGAATAGAACTAGCTCAGATATGCATGTACTACGATAGTACACATATACGTACACCACATATTTGGTCTATTTATGAACCCCCAAGGGAATTCCCCCCAAATCGCACACGTGTTTGTAAGCATTAACAGACCATTGATCACCCAAAACTGAACCGATTACGAAAATAGAGACGTGAATGAGTATATTAAACACAGAACGACACGCGCTTGTGAATGGGTTAATCGATACGGCACTTGTGCCATCGTGGCAGGACAAAACGAGAGGCCGCACTCGTGCCATATCGAGTAATCTATTTAAACGCGCGTGTCGTTCTGTGTATTTAAGGATTTTTAAAGAATTTAGTCGGGTGGAATATTTCAGTTCATAGGATAAGTTCATAGTGACTTCGGTTTTCAACCAACCGAAATATTTCAAACGATTAAATCTGAACACAGGTGTTGAATTATGTTGCCACCAGACCCAACAGTGCGTTTTAGGTGATTAAGCCCTTCTCTCTTTCCGTGACCTTCTGTGTCCTCATAAAATTCTAAGTAAATATTCTTCAGTTTGCCTTAGGAAATAGATCAACTCATATATATATAAAAACGCTGGACTATCATGAAGAAGAAAGTAGTGAATGTCAAAGATCTATTTACGTATTTTGTAACAGAAATGTTCACACTTGCTCAATCGAAAATATATTTGGTTTCAAGATATAAGGTCAAAACTACACACACACCCATATAGCTTTACGTCGTATTGGTAAAAGATTTTATCTAACAATCATATAGATTTTGGCCTGAAAACCACGAGAAACGGTACGTATCACATAATGTGTTCTGATTCTGTATCATATTGACGACTCATTCTGATTCCGTATCATATGGACGACTCGTTTCCGATAGCTCTACGAGCTATCATAACAGGCGCATGGAACCATTCTATGTGCGTTTCAGTGATCGACCGAACATTATGTCCCAAAAATGTTTAAAAATAATTTAACCCTTTACCTAACATGAAAAGCAGACGACACTTGCGAAAAATATTCTTGAATAACTTTTTTTTTTATTTTTTTGTCTCAGAAACATAGGTTATGACCACTCGTTGGAACGAGCTCGTTCCAACGAGGGGTCATAACCTATGTTTTTGAGACAAAAAATGAAAAAAAATAATGAAAATTAACTGGCGATTTTTGAGAATAGCGTTGGCCGGTTTTGGCCGTTACGTTGGGTTAAAGGGTTCAGTTTTAATCTGTTTATGTGACAGAATGGTTAGATGAATGAATTATCATGATAATGTGCATCAGATTCTCGGTGGTGTTCAAAAATGGGATCACAACTCGCCGGCAAAGCCGGCTCGTTGAGATCCCATTCTGGACACCACCTCGAACGTGATACTAACCACAAGACATGAACATTATCATGATAATCTGTATATATCAGCAATACACCATAAGTTGAAAATTAACGAAAAACTACGCGTGAACGTGATGACATGTAAGTACAAGGATAGAAAATAAAACTGTTTTGAGACATATTCAAGTAATGGTACTCTGTAGACTTCAGCAAAAGTTAAGCTTGGAGTCTTTCTCAACACAACAGTTAGATGTTATTACTTGTTTAGGTTCATATCTGCTGATGTATCAGCCCATGGTAACTTCCTATTAGCCTGAAATCGAAGGTCGAAGGTTGGTGTGAAGTTACCGAGGGCTGATATCTTGGATTGTATGAAAGTAGCCACGTAATAACCTCCTTATTTATTAATTCCAAAACAATGATTACAAAATATTCTCAGATCAGTTACAGTTTCCTGACAGTGTTATTGTTTCTCACTCTTTGCCCAAAGTCCGAAGCGTCCTCTGTACCTACTTCAGCTCTCCCATCTGGGAAGCCTTGAGAGGAGGAAGTTGCTACATTTGGATAGTTGAATATCATCTTCTCAAATTCTTTCGAATCTTCTTTTTCGACGGGGAAGCCTTGACGTTCAAACAGCTAAACTACCTCGTCTCCCACTTACGACTCTGAATTCTAGTTTGCGATGAATTTTCCGTACAAATATTTTCTGTCGTCTTTTCGTCCACCTGATCCTCACTTATTTCCATCATGAAATCCTCACCATTCAAAAAATTCGGCTTAAAACTACTATATTATGCCTGGTAACGTAAATTTACAGGCTGCGTTCGACGAATAACGGTGGACGATTTCGAAGTAAACGAAGTAGTTTGGGGGGGGGGGGGCGGTGGCGTTGCGGTAACCGGTTCTCGTCAGATCACCGAAGTTAAGCAACATCGAGCCCGGTTAATACTCGGATGGGTGTCCGTCTGAGCGATCGATTCGGACTCCCGCGTTGTGTCCTTCGGCAAAGCACTTTACCCCGATTGCCCACATGGGGGCACGATGACGCCGAGTACTAAGGCGTACTGCACGTCGATGGTGCGCATATCTTCAACCAATCTAAGCCTGCCTGTGCTGCAGTGCGGAGTTACGATGTTGGGGAGCTGGCAGCTGCTCGTCGTTGCTCGGTGGTTCTCTCCGGGTACTCCGGCTTCCTACACCCGTAAAATTGTCACGGTCATGATTAGCCATTGTGCATAAGTATGTGAACTTAAACACCAATAAATATAAATAACGAAGGAGTTGTATCAAGGGGGTATCACAAGGTTGGTTCATATTATCTGAGATCGACGGTATATCATCCGAGTTAGGATCACGGTGGCTCAGTGGTACGGCATTGGACTTCAAACCGAAAGTTCCTCGGTTCAATAACCCGCCAAGGATAACTGCGTTTTATACCATGATTACCTATTCTACTATATATGAAAAGCCTATGGCATACATTTTAGCTTTATACACCAACCGTGATGGACACGCCATCAATCGGATTTCAGTAGTTACAATTTACACCTACAATGGAACTACATCCAAGTTGACCTTTGGTGACGTCGACCTGAATGCGAACTTGTCTAAATTTACCCCATAAAACACCAAACATTAACAAACACGCATTGTCTCATGTTAATAAAGCATTCATAACGATAAATATAATGTTATTATGTTATTAAAATGAAAAAGGCCCTGTGTCTTTTGCTATTTCGTTTCGGTGGTAAAGTTGACAGCGGAAGTACCGCCCACTGATGCTCATGTAAACAAAAATAAATTCGCACGAATGTACGGCTTCTACTTAGTAAAATCCAGAAAAAATAATATCGACTCTTAATAATCTGACGATCATGGTATAAATAAAATATACCCAAAGTAGCTTGGGGTACCAAATGTTCACCACTCGTGGTGAACATTTGGTACACCAAGCTACTATGGGTATATTCTATCTATATGTGTCCTTGGGCAAGCCACTTCATCCCATTTGCCCACTTGGGCGCACAGTGAATCTGTGTACGAAAGTGTACTGTTCGTCGTTGGTGCTCCTGTCTTCAGCCAATGCTAACCCTGCTGGTGTGGAGTTAGTGCTATGGGGAGTCTGAGAGTTGCTCGCTTTTGTTCGGTGGTTCTCTCTGGGTATCCTGGATTCCTCCACCCTTAAAACTGTCCGACACGAGGTGATCCTGAATGTCGAAGGTGACGTGAAACCCCAACAAATAATAAATGAATAAATATTATCCGAAATGAAGTCAAATCAGCGGGCAATTCTGGGAAAGAAAATCATATTTAATAAATTATGAACGATGTTTCACGCAATCACTGCCGGATTACAAAACGGAAAAAGAAATGTCGAACTGTTCGCGACTATTTCTACTTTCCAAAACTCAAAAATGTTGATTCTCATCTGCGGAAAAAAACAATAAACTACAAGTGCATTGAATTTGAAAAGCTACTTCGTTTATATTTCTTAATTCGGTTTTGAGTTTTTAGTATTTTGTTGTTTTTTATTTAATTTTTATTTCTCAACGCACTGGTGTACGTGTCTTGCGACCGGATCGCGATCTTATCACCAAAGGGGCGTTTTAATGTTCAGAGTACTGTATGTCTTCAAACAAAAAGCTATTTACGTCGTTGCAAGAATGATTTTTTCGATGAAAACCCATGTTCACCTTTGCATCTGCCATCAGAAACTTCTCATGCACTCCAATATGATGACACTGACACCCCGATAACTCCAGGAGGTCCTGTCGCCTAATTGATCTTGATTTATCGACAATCAGTGTCATGTTTTTTGCCTTAAACTTCTAAATTGACTTCCCAGAATGCGATAAATTATTTGCATACAACATAAAAAGCATGACATCAAATCAAGATGCATACGATTTACATAATTCATAATTAAAATGTTCTGAGTCACAAGGGAATTAAACTCGATACCAGAACTAATCATATTGTGCCATATGTTGTATTCTGTTATCTACGGACTCGCAACATTTCGTCATGTGAGAACCATAAGATTCCATCTTCCACTGGGAGATAGAATCCTATGATTCGCGGGGGTCTTCCTGTCTACCCAGCCGCTATTGTTCTGGTGGAAGTGTGAAACTTTTCTTGATCAAAGAAATGCCGACTATAGTTTTGTTCAAATTACCTGTGTTCAGTTGGGAATTTAACTGCAAATTCAGAGGGCTAGGTGAGTTGGAAAATGACAAAAACGAACACAAAAAAATCGTTTCCTGGAATGATATTGCCTTTGTGTACATTTACAGTGAGATGGGCCAGTCCAATATAAATATACAGGGAGGATCAAATAACAACTGCAGTCTGCAGCCGTCTTGCTGCAGACTGCAGTTATGATTTGATCACCAATGACTCGTGTATACACCTCTTATATTAACCCTTTACCCAACGTAACGGAAAAAACCGGCCAGCGCTATTCGCAAAAATCCCAATTAATTTTTATTATTTTTTCATTTTTTTCTTTTTGTCTAAAAACATAGGTTATAACCCCGCTTTGGAACGAGCCCGTAGAGCTCGTTCCAATGAGGGGTCAAAACCTATGTTTTTAGACAAAAAAATAGTTATTCAAGAATTTTGTTTGCAAGTGTCGTCTGCTTTTCATGTTAGGTAAGGGTTAACACAAAAATGGTACGAAATTATGCCTTGGACCAAAAAATCGTTCTTACGAGTTCAAAGGGTTAATAACTGATAGAGAATATTAAATCAAATTCTTAAATAAAAATCCGGTGCTGTGGGAACTATCAGGTCTCTGTTTAGATACATAGACAATATACATATAGTGTTTTTTTTATATCTGGTTTATACAACGAGTTGAAATATAGTTAATATTTTCGAGGCTCTGCCGAGAAAATATTAACTATATTTCAACGAGTTGTATAAACCAGATATAAAAAAAAAACCACTATATGTATATTGTTTTTATCTGATAACAAACAGCAGTTTCAATAGTTGAGGCTTATATTCACTTTTATGCTCATTCCCACGGGCCTCCGTAGAAAATGAGACAAAGCAAGCGCGATCTTTTGGTTGTTGCTGTACAGGCAAAACCACTGGTTGCAGTTGATCTATTATTCATGTCTTTTTTAGCTCTTCCTGTCGACGACGATAAAGTGTATTCAATCGAGAAGTTTCCAATTTCCATTATTTATGGTCCACTTTTGTTTTTGTTTACAATTCGTACGAAACGTTTTTTTTTCACGTAGCAGACGAACGTGTAATTGGAGCAGTACTTTGACCGTGGACGTAGACGTAGCTATAAATAGCGCATTACACATTACTGACAGTCTAGTAATTTCTACATAAGGTTTTGAACGAAGTAGGTTGTAATTATTTCTTTATTTCAGCAAAATAAACTGAAAATTTACATGTTTATACTTATAGAAAATATGTCATATATATTTCGATTAAATTTCACTTGCTCCTTTAACGTAGAATTCAAACTTGCATTACGAAGTTTATGAATGAATGAAAATGGAATCGAACGAGGTCAAAGGTCGTTCGCATAAATTATAATTATATACAACACCCGTTGTATATACTTCAAGTATATACAACGGATGTTATACTCTATGGTTATCAGATAAATATATATATCAACTCATCCATTACGTCCGGAGATGAAACATGAGCTCTCTGTTTGATACGGACTATAACCATCGCCCAGGTGTTTATTAAAACTAGTGGGCTGGGTGAACAGGAATAACCCGATTCGCCCGACGATTTGACAGATACGCCAGTACGAAAAGAATGTCGGAGATCACACTGTATTGCACTCCATGTAACTTAACACTTTAATACACCTTCAAAACAATAACATATTCATTACAGCTCTATGCGTATTTGAAGCAAATATTGAACCTTCTTATTATTCAATAACAAACCTGCAAATATTATTTTCTATCTGTGTATTGTCAATGATTAATTTCGGTTTATATATATTGATGTGTTCTTTCACTGATAACCCTCCTTATTATCAAAAGTCATTGTTCAATCGAATTTAATCAAGCTTTGGTTGTTTTCCATATTTAATCGCTATTTTAGATTTGGCGTTAAATCCACAATATAGAAAAAAATATAAAAAACAAACATTTTTAGGTATGATCAAGTAAGGAAAACACTCGACAAAACAGTCGTGTATTTACAAATCCACATAACTACCATTGACAATTGAAATTAATGTTCCATACAGTTAAAACTAGAAGCCTGGTCATTAACGGCCAGGAAATATCGCGTCACTCTGCGCGTTGACCTACGTGCGTTGACGATAATGTGGCTATCAAATACTCTGTACACATTTTTTTTTTTTTTATTGGTGTTTAACGACATTTTCGACAGCCATGGTCACCTCGTGTAGGGCAGCTTTACGGATGGAGGAAGACGGATTGCACGGAGAGAACCACAGAGCAACGACGAGAAACTGTCAGACACCCCAACGTACTAACTCCCCATGCACAAGCAATGTTTCTGTTCTATGCGTCCTTCAAATTAGTGTTGATCCGATCGACCCATCATGTCATCTGTAAACTGAGCATTATCACTATCTCGGTATCACCGGGTAATATCCGCCTACCCGATGAAATTCGTTTATGGATAATTGCAGTCGGGATCATAATAAGATCTCTAATGGGGTACCGCCGAACATTAACTACCGATTTCTGGGACTGGGTGGTTATTTTCTATGTCCTTTACACTGGTGTCGAAACGAGTGACTGTTTCATAGTCGGCTAACTGAGAATCATAACGGTCGATATATCACTGGATAATAACCGCGGTCACACTGACAATGACACTGAAACAGTCGAAATTTATAAGTAGTATTCGCCGAAAGCACTCAGAGCGAATGCCAAAAAAAAACAAGAAAGAAATCCCAAAACAAAAATTAACATCAGCACAAAAACGAAAATCAACAAAAAGAGTAAAAAAATACAACAAAGAACGAAGGCAACCAGAATTCTTTGTTTGATGGAAACTCTCCAAAACGGCAATGAAGAAAACTCCACCAAATCGGGTTTGCAGATTTCAAACGCCATTGCGTCGATTTGCTGAATTTTGTATTCAATGTTTATATATTTATTAATGATTCTCCGTGGAGACCCAAGGAAGTGAGACAGTGCTTGTTTGTTGTGTTAAACAAGCTCTGTTTTGCTGGTAAAATATGACACGGCCGGCAATATCTGGAGAGGGGGTGTCCTCTAAAATGGGCAACGTGGGTGTAAATGATTGACTAAAGATGATTTTGTTTCTATGTTGCGGTCACGATTAGCCATTGTGCAAACATATTTGACTTTAAGCACAAAGCAAGAAATAAATATTGGTGCTTAAGATCACTTTCAGTTTCTTTGGCTTCTTCGTGACAGCAGCGTAGGTATGAAGTCAAGTTTATCCAGTCGTTTTCACCCGTGCTGCCCACATTAGATGACTTCCACCCAAGGCTTTGGTTCCGGGTCCAAATATACCTGTGAAACACTCCTCCCCTTCCCATGGTTCACATGGGAGGGGCGGTAATTTAGTAGAATGTTTCTGTATATTTTACACACTGGGATGCTGGATAAATTATCGACTTAACTCTTAACTAGCTGAGTAACTTCAAGATAGTTTTCATCAAATCTAGACAGGGCTGTTGTACAGCAGCTCTGACTATATTTGATGTAAAATTCATCTAAATTTATATTAGGTAATCATTAGTGAAACAATCCATTTAATTTACGAAGGAAAAATGTGTTAAATGTGCCAAAAGAAACTTTTTGTTTCCAGTGGCATGAGAAATTGTGTCAAGAGCAGGAATTTCCGGCAGCAATAGGTCATACAGTTAAAACTAGAAGTCCTGTCAGGAAATGCGCACAAATAGCACGTTGATATGCGCGTTAATGTACGCGTGAAGGTCCAAGTAAAGCTATCAAATTCTGTACATATGGCCTGTGCACAAGCAATGTTTCAGCCAATGGACCTCCGGGTAACCCGGAGGTCCATTGGCAGAAACATTGCATGTGTTTGCTATGAGTAACCAGACGAACCTGTCGTGCTTTAGATGCTATTCGATATGGCAATTGCGCGCAATTCCAACGCGCAAGTAAGCCTAGAAAAGCGCACTATTCGTGACAGGACTTCTAGTTTTAACTGTAGTTAAGCGCAATATAAATGACCAATGGAATTCTGATCATTATTGGTAATTTTATCGGTATTCTGGTCATTATTTGGGTCGGAAGTTTGATTGGTATTTTGGTAAAGTGGCTGACTTCTTTTCCAACCGATAGATCGTTAACCGGTTATGAAGCGGTTATATGGGGTAACCTTTTCAGTTCAGCACTATTTAAATCATAGTAAAAAGCCTACTTGAGATTTCAAAAATGTGAAAAGGGCCATTGTCCTTGAATAGTCCATTAGAAAGTAGGTTGAAAACCATTTTCTTGTCTTCTTACCTTGACAATCGATATCGTATATTCTATTTTAGAATTACAACCTTCGGTTACATCATGATTACATGCTTTCAAAGGTCATATGTAAAATATAGAAGCCACAATTACCTGGTGTCAGGCAGTAATCAGGAAATTGGTAGCACTGCCTGAAAGTAGGTCGTTTTATAACAACACTCAATTACGTATTGACTGTTATTAAACTATTAGCCTTCCGGAGCTATTGGTATTTCACTCATTAAAGAGGATCGTAGCTTGGCGTGTCAGAAGAGACATTAACCATTGGTTTTCAATTTTATAGTCCGTTAAGAAATTATTTTTCTTCGATAAGATATTCGTTGCTGAATGGATTTTACCACTTCATCAAAGCTTTAAGATCGACTTTTCACTAACAGTCCTGATTTAACTGCTTTCAACATGCATTGAAGTCAACTTGCCTTTAATGCTAAGGACTTTACCGATTACACAAAAGTGTCTGTCAATATAAACTGACCTTCTCCTTAACACTTTACCTAACGTAACGGTAAAAACCGACCAATGCTATTTTCAAGCATCGCCAATTAATTTTCATTATGTTTTCATTTTTTTACAATTGTATTTTCCTGGACTGTATTTCCTACAAGAGAATATAAATAACGGAAATGAATCATTAGTATTCTAAAATACAGATGAGCCCACTTAAATGTCCCTGTTAATTGAATATAATTTTCAAACACAAAACCATTTACCATACCTTCAGTACAGATTTGATCTGTTAATTGCATATGGGTTGTAGAGTAAACTCCTGTTAATTGTATATAAATTTTTGTAATATGTCGAAAAACTTACTGTGACACGCACCAAATTCTCCTTATTTATCAACCTTTTTGGCCCCACTATATTTGATACAGGCATTTATTCTATTATATCTTGTTGGACAGAGCTCATAGAGCTCTGTCAAACAAGATATAATAGAATAAATGCGCAGTTTACCTCCAGAAAATAGGAAACTGACTAAATCTCTGTTAATTGTATACTCCTGTTAATTGAATAATTTTCACTGGCAAAATGGATATTCAATTAAGAGGATTCTACTGTATATGAAAATTTGCCAAATCGCAAATTCCCACATCTTTAAAAATGCTGATGGTTCATTTGAATTAGTTATTTCCATAATTAGAAAATACAATTCTGAAAAATACAATTGTACTTTATAGTACAGACCCCTGCTGGTTGAACCCAAGGGTCTATTGACGGAACCGCTGTTTGTGCTTCTTTTGTATTCCCTGGGAACAAAACCCCCTCGGCGGTTGGTCTGCTGTAAATCTACTCTCTTTGAGCAATGGCGAGATCATTGGACTTTAAACCGAAAGACCGATGGTTCGTTTCATTAATTAATTTATTGACAGCAAACGACATACTACAGGCATATAGCAAAATAATTTTAAACATTTATACAGACTAATTAAATAGTTTTATTACATGCCCATGCAGTCTCTCTTATGCAATACGGTTCCAACCGGGACTTTTTGTATGCAATGCGACTGCATAAAGTGCATGGTGTTTACCACCGTTGATAGAAAAGAAAATTAGGTCAGTAGGTGCTTGGGTCATGTAATAAATACAAAACCACATGTATGTTTCAATGAGTCGTTTTGTATTCAATTCTTCAGATGTGCGTAGAAAGAAAACATCTCGACCTTCGGTCTCGACGTTTTCTTCCTACGCACATCTGACTCATTGAATACAAAACGACTCATTGAAAAAACATACATGTAGTTTTGTCTATGTGTACAATGTAGTTTAACATCAGTAAATTGGTAAGATCGTTCACCTCCTTTAGATCGTTGTTGTCCATAAAGGTACTTGAAAGTGTGATATAACCAGTTGGCTTGTTTTGTCACACACCTTGGAGAAAATAGAAAAACGAAAGCACAGACTGAGGTGTGGGTGGGAGCAGGAACGAGGGAAATTCGGAAAAATAGCAGTGTGAGAGAAACAGAGAATACTGTCTCGTCAAGGCTTCTCAACTGTATAAAAATCAACAAAGGTTACAGTTTTATGAAGCTGTGCACACTGATGTTTGAATTAACCCTTTATCCAACGAATCGCCCGCATCCACCCGCGTAAGATGCAAATTCAGCAGTTGAAAACATATTATTTTTCAACAAATTTCAGCAAAACCATATCATGTGACCCCTCGTTGGAACGAGCTCATCGAGCTCGTTCCAACGAGGGGTCACATGATATGGTTTTGTTGAAATATTTTGAAAAATGTGAGCAGAACCATATTATGTGACCCCTCGTTGGAACGAGCTCATCGAGCTCGTTCCAACGAGGGGTCACATGATATGGTTTTGTTGAAATATTTTAAAACATTTGAAAAAAATGTTATTTAAAATAATAAATTTCACTACCGTCTGCGTTAGGTAATGGGTTAATAGAGTACTTTAATCAGTACTTACTGGAGACTGTGCTGAACAGATTACATCAGATGTTTTTTTTTACCTAACGTAACGTTTATTGCGGGCGCAATTCACGAAAACTGCCATTCCATATTTTTTCCAAAATTTACAGCAAACACATAGTTTATGATCTCTCATTCCAATGATGAGTTTCAGACTCTGTTTCTTGGGCAAAGTAAATAGATAGAACAGCATTCGCGTTCCAACTGTCATTTTTTACCGCACGAGATCGATTTGGGCGGAGGGATAACATGGAACGAGAAGCCGAAGGGTTTGAGTCCAATATTATTCCTCCGCCAAACGACTAACCCATTCACACGCGTGTGTCGTTCTATGTTTATTACGCGTCTCCGCGTCTTTAAAAAACAATTATTAGAAGGACACTCAACAAATTATTTGACAACTGCCAACAAAAACAACACATTTTATCATCAACCAAATTTACGAGGGCAACCCGTGTTACTATTTCGTCCCGTGAGTCCATTCCTGGGGCCTCTCGTTTTATCCCTCCGCGCTGCCACTCGTGCCATATCGATTAACCCATATACACGCGTGTGTCGTGCTGTGTATTTACCATCGGTGCTAAACACTATTTTTATTTTGCGCTTCCGAAACAAATTTATCTCTCTCCTTGGAACGAGCTGCGTTCTGAATGGAAGGTATTGGAATGTTTGTTGTGTTCTGTCGTGAATTGATTCGACGGTTTCGATAGATACATGTCTAATGAATGACTGGGTGCGTGGTGTCTAATACAATACATCAAATTTGTTTATCTTGAGTGAATTCAATCGTTTCTCCTACGCTTTTGATCCCGAAAGATGATCTTTAATTTACAAAAACAACACATTGAATGATCCAAGATGATTATATGTTTATAACATTGAAGTAGTGACAGACTGATAAGTAGTTATCTGTATTGCGTACATGATTTATTTATATTTGGTGTAACTGATACAGCTCAATAACAAAGCAGATAAGGCAGACAGGAGCACAGTGACTCCGCCGTAAGACAATCGGAAGTAAAACCGAGAGGTCCACGGTTCGAGTCTGACCAATAGTAACTGCATTGTGTCCATCAGCAAGGCACTTAACTCATGTTTGGGGGCTGTGAGGGGGGAGGGGGGCACAGCGGCTCTGACTTTAAGGCGTACATCTCGTCGATGGTACACTTGCTTTCGACCCATTCTAATCCTACATGTGCGGAGTTGGTATGTCGAAGAGTCTGACTATTGTTCGCCGTTGCTCGTGTTTCTGGTCGCGTACTCTGGCCTCCTCCACCCGTTGAACTATCCGATACGAGACTGTCCCGGGCTGAACTGTCCGATACGAGACTGTCCCGGCTGGCAAAAGTGTCGTTAAACGACAATAAACAAACAAGCACAGTCAATCTATTGTGGTTCCCGTTTTACTGTTGGAAATGGACAATAAATCGTAATTTAACCCTTTACCTAACGTGAAACGCAGACGACACTTGTAAAAAAAAATCTTGAATAACTAATTTTTTTCATTTTTTGTCTCAAAAACATAGTTTGTGACACCTCATTGGAACGAGCTCGTTCCAATGAGGTGTCAAAACCTATGTTTTTGAGACAAAAAAAAAATGAACAAATAATGAAAATTGATTAGAAAAATTTTTGAGAATAGCGCTCGCCGGTTTTGACCTTTACGTTGGGTAAAGGGTTAAAAAAAGTATTGACTCTCAGATTTAACTTGAAAGTGAATAAGAATGTATAGAACACTGCATACAAAGTGTAAGATACCCAAATCAACGAGAAATAACTTAAATATGTAACTAAAAAGGTTTAATGCGGACGGAATGTCAGAAAATCCGACACTGCGAAGCCAAAAACGAAGTTATCCGAAAGCTTGCGGAAATAGAATCCTCTTGACATTATTTCGACGAATATGGAAAATGATAGTGCACTTCGCACTGTGTCGGAAATTTCCGTGAGTGATCGGGTAATAAGATCGGGGTGAAAAGCAAAGGCATAGTTTTTCGATGAAGCCAATAAATCCCCGCCTTCCAGTTAATTTATTTAATCGACACTAGCGCGTTCATACAAATAATATACGAAAAATGAGGATACTTACGAAATTGTGGACTTTTCAAATGGTCAACATTTTTTTTTATTAATTAGTGGTTTATTGTCAATTTAACCATCTCGACGAATTTTCTGTCCGAAATCTTCAGCAAACTACAATTGCGTCCTTTCAAAACACGGCCAAAATGCACGCAAGGGCTGTATCTCCATGTCTGTGACAGCCTTAACACAAAACAAACAAATCACCAGCAAACCATCAATTAGTGAACCACCGTGTTAACCCGGTAATTCATTAATTGAAATTTGTTGAGTCTTAATATTGGTTATCTTTGTATGTGTCGAAACAATTTCCACCTGTGGATGTTTTTAAAAAAAAACAATTTGTAGATTTCTCTCCCGGAATAAATTATATAATGAGAAACATTAGAAAAAGGTGCGAAGGCCCGAGCAAACTTTAAGCAAATGGTTCTCCTTGCTCTCCCAACGGAGAAAACATAGCTCATTTTATATTTGTGTCAGATAATTTCGTCCCCGACAATCCACTCCGAGGTCTTTCACTCTGCTCTCACCCTAGTTCATTAAATCAAGTGGATGAGTACACAGGTTTTTGAGAAGCGTGGGAGCTATACGTTTTCAGAAGAGAAGAATATTCAATCGTGTTCACCCCAAAGCGTCAGCAACGGAAACTCCTCGGTTGGTTGAATGGGGAAAATAAGATTGCATTATCGGGCATATGACGTACCTCCACAAAAAGATCTTGGTCTTAACGTTTCAACTTTTGGAGTTATTCTAATCAATTTAGCTAACTGCCGTTGTGAAAAAATCGAACATCAAACGCGTTTTAGTTACCCTTCACTACTACATCTGGCTACATGCAATCCATTGTGACGCAACAAATGCATGTAATCGAAATATCGCTTGCCTCTAGACGACTAAGATAAACATGCCAAAATATATTGTTTATTACTTTCTAAAGTGTGATTTACTGGGATTTCCGGGTTTGATTATAAACGATAACTTCACAAGTGAATTATGCAATCAACAATTGGGACATGTATCCGTGCGCGCAAACGAAGACGCTTTGACGTGGGTGTAATGGTTACTTCTTTGCTTTTTTTGTTTTTTTTACCCTTTACCTAACATGAAAAGCAGAAGACATTTGCAAACAAATTCATTCTCGAATACCTATTATTTTCATTTTTGCCTCAAAAACATGGGTTATGACCCCTTCCATGGAACGAGCTCGTCGAGCTCGTTCCAATGAGCGGTCATAACCTATGTTTTAGAAACAAAAAAATAATTGGCGATTTTTGAGAATAGCGCTGGTCGGTTATTCGAGGCGAGGGACTATATTGTAAAACACTCGTGCGCATTCGCGCACTCGTGTTTGTACAACGTCCCACAGCACTCATGAATTATTTCACGTAACCAGTCCAATCAAGCGATTACTCTCTATCTCTTTTACAGCGATTTTCCAAGCGTTCAAAGAATGAATTCCGGGAATGACAAAAGTAGACAAAACGAAATACAGTGTGCAGAGAACAGATTCGACACATTGCATTTCGTTTCCTCTGTAGTACAGCAGTCACGGCCTGGTCACTTTCCACGGGTGCGCAATATGTTGCTGCTGATCATTTTTTATTACGTGGTAAACCCATGCGTGGACATCAATGTCCACGAGTGGACTAAGACCAGTCCACTGCGGCTGTACTGTATACTTAAGTTTAATTCCATTATCATATTCATAATATACGAAAATGCGCTTGGCGTCAAATTCTGATCGCTTGTATCCCGGCGCCGGTAACCGTTGTTTTATTAGGGTTTTAACGACACTTTCGATGACACGGGTCTACTCTTATCAGGTAGATTTACGGGTGGAGGAAACCGAAGTATCCGGACAGAACTATCAAGGAGCGGCGAGCAACAGCCCGAGTTCCCAACGTACAAACTTCACACATGCAGGGTTAGCATTAGATAGAGTTACCCCTGGTGGGGATCAACCATGGACCATTCGGTTTAAAGTTCAATGCCATAACAATTAAGCCATCGCGACGTTGAAATAAAGAAACAAATTGTTATGTTCCATCAAGACCAAAATCCTCGCCGTCTGATTGGACGAGAACTCGCGCAGTTTTTTTCTATGTTTACGGCTTCAGTAGCATATGTTACCCCTCGACGTCACCACGCGAAGTATTTGAAATAGGGTTGCCCGTTTCGAAATTATTCATTTTTCTAGACTTTTGAAACGAGCAGCACACGATGTTCCGAATGGATGTTTAAATTACAAATAAGTTTACGATTTGAAGTAAGATGGAATGGCCTCGACTCCATCTGATTTTATTGATTATGTGTCCAGTGACGTCGTGGGGTACACGAGAGGTTTAGTCACTGATTGGAACATATATCTTATTGTAATGAACCGATGGTAACAATACGGAAACCGAGCGCCAATACTATAAAATCTTTACAATTGTATTTTCTAGAATTATATTTTCTACCTATTAATATAACTGACTAAAATGAATCATTAGCATTTTAAAAGATATGGCAATTTGCCAGTTGGCAAATTGCCATATCTTTTAAAATGCTAATGGTTCATTTTAACCCATTTAATGCCATAACTAGTAAATCAATTCTAGAAAGTACAATTGGAAACGTTTTATAGTATTGGCCTTAGGTCTGAGGTTTGAGGCACGGATCGTATGTTCAATCTCGACACTTCACTTATAATATTTTTCATATCTCCTTGTAACGTGCTCTATGTATTTTCTCTTTCTCCAGAGTGGGTGTGATGGTATAGAAGAAAGAAGATGCGTCGCTAACACCGAATGTTCATGCTATGGCCTATATATATGTAAAACTGGAAGATGTACAACAATCGACTCCGGTAACTTCGATAAGCCCGGAGACAATCTAGGTAAGATCAATTTTACAGGTGTGATTTCGCCACTGTTTTCTACTTGGATCGAGTTACTTGAAAGAGCACTCCCCTATCCATTATGGTGATTCGAAAGTTTGTGCTTGATTATGTACTAAATGCAAAATGTCTGCTGGTGGTCTTCACATTTGTACATTCAAGTATCGGACTGAGTAATTAATACAACCTGTGCATCGGACGAACAGACGCTTTGGTAAACAGGCTGTTGGAATCTTTACACGTCATTCTCAATGTTATTATTTATTTATTATTTATTGGTGTTTAAAGTCACATACGTATGCACAATAGCTAATCGTGACCGTGACAGTTTTATGGGTGGAGGAAGCCGGAGTACCCGGAGGGAACCATCGAGCACCGACGAGCAACTGTCAGCTCCTCAACATTCTAACTCTGTTGAAGATCCGCTCAAGCAGGGTTACAGCGGTTGAAGACATGTGCACCATCGACGTGCAGTACGCCTTAGTACACGGCGTCACCGTGCCCCCATGCAGGCAACCGGGATGAAGTGCCTTGCCCAAGGACGCAACGCAGGTCGTCCCGGACAGGGATCAAACTCGGGACTTCTAGCATGGAAGTCCAACAGTCTACCACTGAGCCACCGCGCTCCCTCATTCTCAATGTAATCGACATCTATTGTTGGATTGGCAAAAATATCCTAACGTACTGAATCATGCAACAGGGCTCTCTTTTTTCCATTTTGTAGAAGCGTCTTTCAAACGATCCTTGGAGTTTAGATAAAACTTGCACATTATGCCGCAAACCCTTTACCTAACGAGTCGGCAATTCCCACCCGCGTAATTTCCAAATTTAGCAGTTTAACAAAATTATTTTTTAAACAAATGAACAAAAACATGTCATGTGACCCCTCATTGGAACGAAATGGACGAGTTCATTCCAATGAAGGGGTCATAGGATTTTTTTAATTTTGTGAAATATTTCAGAAACAAATTAATTGAAATATCAAATGTACCGTGTGTGTTGGGTAAAGCGTTAATTATTTTTTTTTGGGTATATTACGTGCCTGGGGAGTTGACACAGCAATTTAAAACAGCTTACATCTATAACGTCCTTCCTTACTCTTATAGGGTCCAATCCTACTTCAACTTGCCTTTTCAGATGACGTGCGAAGGATTCTTTACAAATGAGTTTGTTCTTTGTGTTGCTGTTATTTTGAAGGGTATTAACGGCTAGTATGCCGAACCATTCTTGTATCACAACGGTAATCACCGTTGGATCGTGACAAGACAACGCACACACAGTGTACTTTAGAATACGAGGCAAGTTAAATCCGATTCTTACTTAGTGTAGCAATTACAACTGATTTCATCCAGTCCTTCCCATGGGAGCCCAATAGCCACTGTATCCACTCGACCAGTCTACCTCCTATTACAACATTCACTATCTGAAAAACACAAAACCCAGTTATTACAAATTCTACCTAACTTCACAGATTACCACTTTAAATAAAAAAGTGATTTTCGGTCGTCCGTACCCCAACGTTTGGGTCCATTTTCCAATTCACAACTTTTGTCTTTGTGTAAAATCTCTGGTTTTTCTGTACTTTTCATCTTGTTTGTTTGGATATAAAATATTGTCAATCATTCAAATCTTGTGTACATGTCTTTGCCCTGTTACAATTTATAGGAGAGTGTCTATGGACACACTCTCATAAATTGTAACAAGGTTAACCCTTTCAGACGAAATAATAGCACTCCAAATATAAACCAAAGCACATCCAATGAATATGAGCCTGCCAGGTGTGGTACCTGCATTTCAGTATAAAGCCCAGCCATGGGCCCCACCTCTCTGCCAGCTAGGCAAAGTTATTATATCACCTGATTTCGGGGGGGGGGGGTATCTTTGTAAAACATTATCTGTTATGGCCGTCAAATGAATGCACTTCACACAGTTGTTTCCATGGTAGTGTTGAGAAATGAGACAGCACTCTGAATCAGGAAATCGGAAAAACATCTATTATAATCACATTGACTTAATTACTGGACGTAAATCAGAGACTATTCAGAAACTATTCACCTGGTCGGAGTGTGTTATCATTAACGCTTAACTATAATTGATGACCGTCCTCATACGGACTTGGCAATCAACTGGCAATTAAATTTATGGCGAAAGTGCATTAAAATTAATTTTTCAATATGACTTGTGTGGTGAACTTTATTTTGTGTCGAGCAAATGGGATACATTAGTAACTGAAACGGTATGGTGTTACCACCAAGGGCGATCGTTATTTAAATTAGTGGTTATCGTAAGTTATCCCTTTACCTAACGTAATTAAAAAAAACAGAACAAAACAGGTCAGCGCTCTCCACAGAAATCACCATTCAATTTCTTATTTGTTTTCATTTTCGACTCAAAAAGCATAACTTAGTATCCCTCGTTAAAACTACACATCCGAGGTAGGGGGGTGGGGGGGGGGGGATATAGACTATGTTTTTAGAGAAAATAGCTATTCAAAAATTGTTTTTAGGGTCCGTTACTCCTTTGGGGTGAAGAGTTATGACTGTAGAAAAAGGAGAAGACCAAAGAATAAAATACTTTTTTCCCTCAGGCCGGCTCCTACGGTGATTTCGTACCGCGCGTGTCACTAATTAATCAGCTCTAAATCTATTTTTTTGTTAATGAATAGAGTGATAGATTTAATTTGGAACTGTGTAGATTGTTTCCTAACAGATTTTAGAGTCTAATTTTTACAATTACAGAATCAAAAAACAATAATGCTACTGATACCATTCTGAAGAACCTACACATGAGCTGTCGGCGTCACAGTCAGTCAACTTTTACGTCAAATAAATTCTCAAACACAGTAAAAATGTATAAATGTGTAATGCCCTTCTTCATTTCACATGCTTTCAACTTAGCCCAGATCCAAAATATGAAACAGACCGGCTTTGTAAAATTGTGACATAATATGAACATTAAAACAAAACAATAAAAAAATACAAAACGAAAAACACCACCCGCCTTTATGTTCGAAACGATAGCCTTAACAGAGGAAGATCAAACTTCTCTATTCAAAGGGGGCGTCCACATCTGGTTACTTTAGAAATGAATTTGTTAGCTGCTTGACTGAATGAAAGAGGATTTCTCGTTCGAGATTTTGACATCGAAAAACATAATTATTCAGCGCAGGTGTCTCCTTTTGAAACACCGTGAGAAAAAAAAACTTCAGTTATTAAAGTTGACGGGAACATGCCTGTCTGACCATCATTTAGCGGGGTTGCTATGATTGCAAACTGCAACAAGCGTGTGGAAATTATTCCATATAAATTAGGGGCATAGAACCGGTCTTCGGAATCAAGAAAAGTTAATCTGATAACATCTTTATCACAGTCGAGAACATCATGGCTTAAGAATCCCCGCTTAATGGAAATGCTAATTTGAGCCCTATCCCCTGGGCGAAAGGGAACCCTAACTAATTTGAATTGATATAGTTCTATAGGGTGAATGTTTAGAGGATACACTGTAGTAAGCTTTCCTTTAAGCCATTAAACTTTAAAGCCTTGTATTCAACGGAACCGTCGCTATGATATAAATGATTCTGTATTCTACGGGTGAAACAAAGCCGGAAATTTTTTATCGCACCGTTTAGTTACGCTTCGAAAAGTTTCCAAATTTCGTTATACAATCATCGACCGTCTGTTGCATAGTGTGAAAATGAAAACGTCCAAAGCAAAATAAAGTCGGTTTACAAAAAATTAGCCAAAAATGAGATAATATTTTTAAAAAACCCAATCATTTCCAACCAGAACATTAACCCAGTCCCGTGGCCGTCTCGTTTTTTGGATCCCATTATATCTGAATTGGTAATTCTTCGTACACCTTGACATGCTTCGAACTTATTTTAAAAACGTTTCTCCCAGCTGTTTTGCAAATCTGCACATATTTGTACTTATATTTTTACTAACAGTAATTGTCACCAAATGGTTAGGCGTGAATGGGCACAGCCCATTCACGCCTGACCATTTGGTGGCTATTACTGTTAGTAAACAGCGATAGGAATTTCAACAAACACTGGTTCCGAAAAGGTTGTTTCCATACAACCAGTACAGCTTCAGTCAAAACAAAAATCTTCACCTTTGGGTTTAATTATCGGAATTAAAATTTGTTTATTTAAATGCATTTTAATGCATGGGTTGTGTAATAAACACAGAACGCGATGTGTGTTTGAATCGGTACGGCTCTCGCGAAATATGTCTATGCCATTCCAACTCGTTATGTAAAACACCCACTGATTCAAACACACAACGCGTTCTGTCTATATCTCCGATAAAAGAAATCACGTATAAATGGAATCAGTATCCTTCCGACTGAACTATTAAAACTATTTATTTTTTGCTATGTGTGCCTTGTGAACAAACCGAAGGCTACAAGCAAGAGATTTAGCATAATTGCCTTAACGGATGTTAAGAAAAAGTTCAACCCCCTTCTGGTATTTCAACTAGTAACATGTTCGTGAATTCTTGTTACACAAACTAATCGTTGTAACTTTCGAATAAATTTATCTACAGCAAAACTCCAATTAATACGCTTTGTCAGTGACATTAAATGGGATGAAGTATCAGAAACACGTTTATTTATTAACTGTTTCAAGCTGCGGATTCTATACGTAACTTGCGATATGTGCATATGCCATACACACACTGTTGAGATTTTCCGTTGCTGAGTTATCTTTTCGTTGTTTATCCATAGAGTTGAAACTGGAAGTCGCGTCACAAGTCAAACAATAACTCTTTGATAACGCAAAACTATGTTCAGAGAAATTGCATTTACAGTATTTTTTTATCTTTTCTAACTCTGTGGTTTTGTTGCCTCTTTATTATTGCATCTGTTTGTTACTTATATATACTGCCGAATGCGACGACATTGCGAAAAGCAAACGAGATTACAGCACGAGATTACACTATATGTTACGAGAGATTCAGCTGACAGTGAAATACATGTACAAGTACTTGCATGTTCGCGATGGTGATTTGCGAAGTCACACACACGGCGTGATCGTATTACTTGACATGCAGGGATTAATTGCAAACAATTGGAATGATGTATTATGGACACTAAATATTGTATTTTCGAACAATCCTATTGTGAGTGTAATAATTGTTCGGCGTACTATGCTGTCTTTAAATGACTTCATCGAACACAATACAGTTGAAACTAGAAGTCCTGCCGGAGAAATGTGCACTAGTTTGAAGTGCGCACTAAGCAAGTGTACTTTTGTCCCTATCCAACTGTCCCATTAACGTAACTCAATTCCCGTAGAAAAACAGCGTGCCCAACTCTGTACAATTAGATACTCGTAAATAGAGGTCCTTAACAACATTTCTAACCTCTATTGGGTTATATGTACATGTAATGCGACGTAAATAGATATTAAGATTCGACTGCATATATACAGAATGAAGGGAATGGATTACTACTTAATCGCAGCGCCATATATTCTCCAATCGAAAAGTATTGATAATTGTCCATAACAGCACAATAAACGCTTGGGCACTTCTATCACATGGATCACCGGGTGGAAGTTTGCAAGTTCCTCAAGGATTGTAAATAATTACTAATTGAAACATCTATCCCACAGCGTTCTGGTAATAATCCACCCTCCGCATACTATTGTCTCAATATTTTCTTTCGGTTTGATCGGTTCAGTTCGTGATTTCAGTACGGACCTCGCAAATAGAGCATTATATTTTACATTACACAGTGCAAACGCTCTTGTGTATTTCATTCTTCTGCAGAATGGTACTCATTAACTAACGAGCATTTTCAGTACTAATTATTACAGGACTTCTACAGTTAAAACTAGAAGTCCTGTCACGAAAATGGCGCTTATGTAGGCTTAATTGAGCGTTGGAACTGCGCGCAATTGCCATATCGAATGGCATCCAAAGCACGACAGGTTCTCCTGGTTACTCATAGCAAACACATGCAATGTTTCTGCCAATGGACCTCCGGGTTACCCGGAGGTCCATTGGCTGAAACATTGCTTGTGCACAGGCCATATGTACAGAATTTGATAGCTTTTCTTGGGCCATAACGCGCATATCAACGTGCTATTTGTGCGCCTTTCATGACAGGACTTCTAGTTTTGACTGTAGTTTCAACTCTATATACTCACGAACGATTCTATGTGACATTTTAGTGCAAACTTGTAAATACACATCAACGCTAATTAAATACGTATATTGTGGTCCCACTGCAGAAAGGCAGGCTGATGACAAAAAGCCTATTTGCGGATCCAATTAAGGTATGGATCCTACAATACAGTGACGCCCAATATCTGTAAACTGTTTCAGGTAATCTTTAAGTCTGAAAGCTCATTACCAGGGGGGAAATAAGTAATGCAGTGGCATCAATGGACTTTTTCGTTCACATGTATTTCACTCATAATACCGGATTGCCGTATCATTGTTCGAAACAAATCTCCCGATGTGTTTGGTCGCTATCACTCTTAAGGCATTATATTTCAAGCGGATATTGTGCAGAAATATGTTGCCTTAAACACCAATAAATAAATAATTAATTTCCAGTGGATATGGAAAGAATATGCAGTCATTATGCGGCCTTTTGAACCACGGCATTATGTGGGGACTAAATAGTTCTATGGCATGGTTATGCTCTATTGGGTGATCTAAACTATACGGCGTACATGAAATGCGAATATTCGTCGGATACTAACACCAGTCTGAACCCTTTACCTAACATGAAAAGCAGACGACACTTGCCAAAAAAATTCTTGAATAACTAATTTTTTTCATTTTTTGTCTCAAAAACATAGGTTATGACCCCTCGTTGGAACGAGCTCGACGAGCTCGTTCCAACGAGGGGTCATAACCTATGTTTTTGAGACAAAAAATGAAAAACTAACGAAAATTAATTGGCGATTTTTGAGAATAGCGCTGGCCGGTTTTGTACGTTCTGCTGGGTAAAAGGTTAAAATTGGTTTTGTTGGTTGAAACACCTCGTTCCCTCTGAGTCATGATTTATTTAATAAATCTAACATGATTTGAGTGAGAGTGCCCCCTGGGTTTATAGATAATGTAACACTATACCATAGCATATAAGGGAAATGAGAAAGAAAGACACGCACAAGCGATGGTCTAATCGATTACGTTCCTAGTTGAATGCGGAGGTCTTGTGGTTGAAACATTTCCTGTGTTTCTGTACTTATTCCGTAAAATACGAGATGTTCCTCAGATGTAAACCTTTCGGCGTATGTATTGTTTGGTATAATCCAGCATTCGTGTACTATATTGAGATGCTGCTGTCAAAATAGATCTACAATTAAAACTAGAAGTCCTGTCGTGAACTGCGCGCTTATCTAGGCTTAATTGCGCGTAGGAATTGCGCGCAATTGCCATATCGAATGTCACCCAAAGCACGGCAGGTTCTCCTGGTTACTCATTACAAACACATGCCATGTTTCTGCAATTGGCTGAAACTTTGCTTGTGTACAGGCCATATGTACAGAATTGGATAGCCTTACTATGGTCATAATGCGTAGATTAACGCGCAGATCGACGTGCTATTTGTGCGCGTTTCATGACAGGACCTCTGGTTCTAACTGTATGCCAACTAATAATCAAACTCGAAAGGAAGAATAGCAATTAGGCTGCCTTTGCTACCACCAGGAAGGAAGCCAATAACGAATTGAAAGTTCTGATTGAGGTACAGAACGGCCGCCATGGGCTGGTCACTTTCCCCGCGTGGGAAATATTTCCACGGACGCAATAATATAAGACTAAAAACACTAATAACAGGAATAACCCTCCAAAAATTAATTAAAGAAGCACCATTTGCTGCTGATGATTTTTATTATCTGGTAAACGCATGTGAGGACATCCCTGCTCACGCGTGGATTATGACCAGTCTACGGCAACTGTACTGTCAATATGACTCGGGGTCGCAGCTCTTTTTAGAGCTTTTACGATTATAGTTTACCGCTTCCGTAGTTGCCAAAACATCAAGCATTAGCACTTGAAAGGCAATGGCAGAGACCGCGTCCGGATATTGTCCCTTTTCTGAGAGGGCAAGTTTGGGAGTAGATAAACGAGACAGAAAATTCGTTCTGGACTCGTTTCTATGGATATGATGGTATCACCGATGTGACCCACAGAAACATTGTTGAAAAAGATCATTTTTCTCTAAAGAGTATTCAAATGATAAAATTTCTGCCGAGGTGATATATATGGTTGGCTTTAAAATGTCCTTATAGTAGTAAGTGAATTTATTTATTTATTGGGGCTTACCAACACTGTCGACAGACTGTGCCATCTCGTGTCGTAGTCCGTGAATGCTGTCTAATATGGGGCTATACCATAGCAAATTACTGGAGGTAAATTCGAGTTAATCGTATGTTTACCGGGCGCAATGAAATGATGGTGATAAAGTATATACACTTGCACATAATCACGGCGTGTTTGAGTTCTATTTCATTGCATCTGCGCGGTTAACAAAATGACGCGGTTTCATTTGAAACATGTTGGAAAAGAGGGCACCAGTAGTTGTGATATGAACTCTTTTGGTTTTGGACACTCGCAGATGTTTCAATTAAATATCTACATATTTTCCTTTTGATTCCGAAATATGGCTTTACAAGCTCTTAGTAACTGGTAGAGTGCTAAGTTATTTTTGATCATCAAAATTTGTTCATGTGTCTTTGCCTTGTTACAATTTATGGGAGAGTGCCAAGAGGCATTCTCCCATAAATTCTAACAAGGCAAACCTGTCGAGATTAAGTAATTTCACTTCCTAAGATAATATGAAGGACATCCATAGAATATGACAGCTTAAGTCTGGGGTACCTGCTCTTCATATTAAATTCCTGATAGTGGCTTCTAGCACTCTACCAGTTAAACCGGAGAGGTTCACTACGTTGGGTATAATCTTGTTGTACACGTATATTACGCCAAGCTGATAGATTAACTAATGACCGAGTACTGAGGAGTACACCAAAAATAAAGGTCAAAAGTGACTCCATATAAATTCAGTATAGCAATACTGACGGTATATTAATTGTTACTACCCGCCATTTTATTCTCATCGTGAAACTTGCAGTCCGAATTAGACTAACTGGAACTTTAAAACGTTGCTATGGGTTCAAAGAATCGGAGAGCGGGCAAAAGAGTTAATGCACCCAGATTATGTCAAAAGTAATATATCCTTAATTTTCATAGCGTTGAATGAGATGTTGGGTCAATCCTCTTGCATTGATCACTACTCGCCTGCTTTCGTAAACAAATGAATGCCAAGAGGAAACGTTATTGAAAACATGACAGGGTTTGTTAACACAACCGTTGATGGAATGTCGGAGAAAAAGCGCTGGCATTATAAATACATGGTGTCACATGCGGTTCAGCTAAAACAATATTAGGCTTGGCTAAATCCTTGCATAATATTGTTCTCACTTCGCATCATGTGGTACCCTAACCGCCAACTAATTATCCCGTGACTAATAATATACTACACTTTTTAGCGAATATGATTGTAAAGTAAGTCGTTTTTTTTATGGTCGCGTTAATGTTGAAACTACAACGAATGTTCAGCTATTCTTTGTGGTCACTTACAACGAGACCCAGCAAAAGAGTCTATCTGAATTTGTCCGAATATGAATTGGAAGAACATGGATGTTTATTGGAGCCGCACCCGCCACACTGCAATCCAAGTGTTTCATTTTTTTTGTAATATTTCCTAAGAAATTCATTTGTTCACTCTAACAGTTCTTTATTTCCAAAGAAATGGTTGCGACCAACGCGTTACTGCTTCAATGATGAAAAACGTCCCACGATACCCAATCTGATTTACTTTCACAATACTGCTATAGAAACATTTTTAGCTTAACCCTTTACCCAACGAATCGGCCGCATCCGCCCGCGTTATCTGCAAATTCAGCAGTTGGAAACATTTTTTAACAAAACCATATCATGTGACCCCTCGTTGGAACGAGCTCGCAGAGCTCGTTCCAACGAGGGGTTACATGATATGGTTTTGTTAAAAAATTTTGAAAACTTTAAAAAAATGATATTTAAAATAATAAATTTTGATATCGTCTGCGCTGGGTACAGGGTTTTAATGAGGTTGGCAATCCTCTTACTGTATTATCTGAACATATGATTTTTGATTGGTAAACATGATTGAGTGGAAGCTGTATCATGCAGAATTCTCCCGCTATCAG
Organism: Pictodentalium vernedei; assembly: GCA_031216915.1. Classification (NCBI taxonomy): domain Eukaryota; kingdom Metazoa; phylum Mollusca; class Scaphopoda; order Dentaliida; family Dentaliidae; genus Pictodentalium; species Pictodentalium vernedei. The sequence continues at coordinate 66,004,241 of CM062296.1, forward strand.
CCATTCACGTTGAAAACACTTTTTCTACTAGCTGTCAATATTTTGAAATAACTATTACATCTGTGACATTTTTTATTCATTGGTTAGAATGACAACCACTCTCATTATTTTCACTAAGTTCATAAACGAAATAAAACACTCAATTTCTTCCTGTCAGTCTTCTTGAGAGTGTCATATGTGATGCATAAACGGATTTTGCCAGCTAAATTACATGTATGTGAGAATTAAAAAGTGAACATACTATGGTCGTAGTGTGAACTTACGGTCTCTCTCCCCACTCCTGCCCGTATATTTTATGGCCCACCGCACTTGGGCTATTGTATTGATAAAAACGCGAATGCACTGTGCTTGATAATTTATTCGACACGAGACTGGATATTTTACCTTACAACAAGAACATAATTCCCCCAATACAAGTGAAAACATCTAGACAATATACAAATCTATATTGGGGTAGCAAACGTGCGATCATTCAGTTCAAAAGGAGGACGTTTTTACCTGTACCCATCGAAAACTGTTCATTCGTGTCGAAGCCTCCGTTCTTGATACTAGTAATTAAATGATAAATAATTCACCAACTCAACAAATAAATTAGACAAGACCATTTTGATGGTATTTATTTCTATTAGCCTACTATACGTTAACCCTTTACCCAATGAAAACGATATCAACATTTATTATTTTAAATATCATTTTTTTTAAATTTTTCAAACATATTCAACAAAACCATATCATATCAATGAACTCGTTCCAGTGTGGGGGTCACATGATATGGTTTTGGTGAAATATTTTGAAAAAGTTAATTCTATCAACTGCTCAATTTGCATATTACGCGGGTGGATGCAGGTGATTCGTTAGGTAAAGGGTTAAACATGAAAAATAAACAAAACAAATACACACAGCTGAAACACTGAAACACTGAATGGGGATTGCGCTGTGTACAACGCAAGAACGCAATATCATGAGGCTATGATCTTCATTCATAAAAAAGTCGATTCATTGTCGCTGAAGGGTTGTCAAAACAGATACCATAAAAATGTACCTAGCCCCCTCATTATGCGAAGACGTAAGGAAAAGGAGGAAAAGTAAGATATTTATTCAAACTGATTATTGCCATCAAACGAGGCTTCAATACATCATTTTCGAAACGCACATGTTGGTAATAACCTTCATGTAGTCAATGAACGTTGTAGAAAAAAATGACACGCTTCCATGATCAGACCCTCACATCAGGGGTGAGGTTTCCGAAAATAACTTTCTACTATATAAAGACTACATCACCCCAAACAAACTAGAATAGCATATCAAAGTCAATATCCTTGTAACTCCTTAAAGGCATGTCTGATTCTACGCTGTTAAAGGAGGGAAGCCGACATATAGGTTCGATCGGATCGCGATCCAAGTGGAAATTATCTGTCCAATTTTGTGATAACAGTACGGCAGCCGAGAACCGGTCACTTTCCACGGGTGGGCAATATTTCCACGGTCAAAAGTAATATTAGATCCCAAACACTAATTGTAGGAATAATCATCAACAATTTAACCCTTTACCTAACATGAAAAGCAGACGACACTTGCAAAAAAAATTCTTGAATAACTAATTTTTTTCATTTTTTGTCTCAAAAACATAGGTTATGACCCCTCGTTGGAACGAGCTCGACGAGCTCGTTCCAACGAGGGGTCATAACCTATGTTTTTGAGACAAAAAATGAAAATATTTTGAAAATTAATTAGCGATTTTTGAGAATAGCGCTGGCCGGTTTTGGCCGTTACGTTGGGTAAAGGGTTAATTAATGAAGCACCGGGTACAACATCACTGCCAACGCGTGCATACCGACCAGTCCATGGAGACCGTACACTACTTCACAACACTCGAAGCAAAGTTCCAGAGCCATGAAATCAGAAATGATGAGTATCGAATACTTTTCGAGCAACAAACCTAGCACGTGGCAATGAAACACTCTCGTGGAAGTCGCCCACAGACAGCTGAGATGGCATACATTTATTTTCAAGAACGTTTTCGATTCATGATGGTCATCTTTGGATGCCTTCTGAAGCTCTAAAAAAATCAGCAATGATACCCTGTAGAGCTAAGCTCCCCCCCCCCCTCCCACCCTTTCTACCTGTCCGTCTCCCAGAATACTGCTCACGGACGTAGGTTATTCAGAATATTATCATCATATTCCGGATTAATGGTCACACAAAGGAATCTTACACATGTTATTCTATACAAATATGTTAGGGTTTTATATATTCTCCGCTTCGGGAGCTCAATAGATTGCTTGACTAATTGAAATATACACCTGGCTTTACAGTGCAGTTGGCGGGGATAAAGCTGTTGGCTTAATTTCCGCAAATTATATCTGGAGAGCCAAGTCATTAATTATATTAGGTATCTAGAAGATCTGTACCGTAAAGCTCGCGGAGCTGACCATCCATTGAATTATCTGTGTAGTGCTTCTCAGTAATTTGGAGAATAAATCTAGTAGATTATTCTCCTAATTTCTGAGTGCATTTAGGATACGCCTTATCAGCAATATATCAATTTGAACATTCTCACTTTTGGTATTCAGTCTGTACAATTAACCACAGAGATAGTGTAGCACATGTAATTTATCTAGATACTCTGATGTCCCCAAAGCTTCTAAATAATTGGAGAGATTCCAGCCCCCCGAAATGTTAGCATGGTATAAAATATTTATCATATGACTCGTCCGTTTTGTTCACTTTAAAACATTTGATATTTTGTTTTCATATTAATCAGTGATAAATAAAGCCTTCTGTCAATTTCATTGGTCAATTTCAAAACTAGACAATTTGATTGGCTGAAGAAAATACACTTGGGCCACATTTTCATAATTTGCACGATTAAGGTTGGAAGCGTTCATTGGTCAATTTCAAAACTGGACAGTTTGATTGGCTAAACAAAATGCAACTGGGTCATATTTGCATAATTTCAGTAGGGAGATTTTACGTTATCTGTCCTATTTTGGGTGTGTTATATTGTATTAATTTTTTACCTACAAGAAAAACGCTATTCATTCTTTTTTATATTTTCACTTTTTGCTTCCAAAACACAGGTTATGGACCCACATTGGAACGAGCTCGACGAGCTCGTTCCAATGAGGGGTCCATAACCTATGTTTTAGAAGCAAAAAATGAAAATTTTTAGTTATACGAGGATGTTTTTTTCCAGGTGCCGTCTGCAACTCAAGTTAGGTGATGGGTTAAAAAGTCATACTAAGTGGGCAATTTGTGCATGTGTGTGTCATATGATAAATGGAATATGAAATGAGTGTTTTTCTCATATACTATTTATGGAACTCGTCCGAATTTTCCGTTTGGGCTCGCCAGAGGCTCGCCAAAACGGAAAATTCTTAGACTCGTTTCATAAATATTATATGAGAAAAACACTCATTCGATATCCTCTATATACGTATGGTAAGATATAATAGACATTATAAGTTATCTCCGCCAACATATATCGTACATGGAGATTTAATACCTGGATGTCGGTTTCTAAACACATGTTGGCGGAGATAACGTCTCTGTCCCATTTGAAACACAATAGAAATATAGTGGAAACAAATTTGTGTACGCGTTTCTCGCGCTCCGCAGTCAGTTGGACCAAACTCGTGGATACTAGAGCGACTAAAATTTTAATCTAAAAATAACTCTTAAAAAATCAATATTTGCAGATCGGGGCGATTTTGATGACAGATTTGCTATTATTTTGTTTTTTCTGAAGTTGTTTGATTTAATTATTAGACTATTTAATTTATAACAGCATAATATGATCGAATTGTCAGAAATCTAATGATGTTTGTGACTATTTTCAGGTTTTTTGGTTCGATTTTTATATCGAGGTGAGCGAAAGTGAAAAACTTTCATTTAAAACATATACCCCCGATATTCCCCGTGCCCTTATATTCTGTACGTTGGACGCTCCCATATACTTTGGATGCTAAATGCGCCCCTTGCCCTGGCTATTTGTCCTAGTCATTCTGACCAGTCAGAAGACAGGATTTATCGGGATACAGGGACGAACATAATTATCGACACAGGTCTATAAACTTTAATGGACAGCATAGTCAACAACACATGCATTACAGGTAAGGAGAAATTCGATTTGAGATCTCATTGATCCGAAAATATTCGAATCGCCGAGGTGTTCACAACATCACACCATCTGTCTCCTCTTGCACTCTTGTTCTATCATCAGGTCTACTGGATAGGAGACATGATGATGAAACAATAGGTCCAGGCGGTTCCGCTTCCAAAACAAGTTTAATTTCGTTAGTAGTAGATGTGGTAAACGACCCATATTGGTGGGACCCCGGCAGGGAAGTGACGTCATGCCACATGACCTAGTGACGTCATGTTTGGTTGTCTTGGTAGCCCGCGTGAGCGCCCATGTTGTGACGTCATCTACATAATGACACATGATCTTAGTGCCCTACTACTTTCATTTCTGGAATATTCAGGACTTTTCGTTGAATGATTGATCAAACAGTGGGGTTGCAGAACAATGCGATTCGGGGCGGGGGGGGGGGGGTAGAAGAAGACAGTCTTTACTATATTTCCCGGCTGTAGGAGGATGCACTATTTGTAACATGAAGGGGCGAGATGGAATTCGAAATTCGATTCGACTCGAAATCTGAGACTTGAAGGGTACTGGTGCAAGCTTGAAAATAAGCAATCTGTCATTTCCAGAATGAGGTCCTCAGAGGGTGAATTCGCTGATGATATTCCTTGCTGTGGACAAGAATCCCCCAATTAATCTTCTTGGTACCACTGTCTGTTTAGTCCTGAGACTTTGATTCATATTGAGGTTCAGAGAGGGTAAATTTAGTAATGCTACCCTGCTGTGCAGGGTAGCATCACTAAATTCACCCTCTGGTGACCTTATTTCTGCAGATGACAGTCTGCTTATTTTCAGGCGTGTACTTGTGTCAATGTATATGAGATGATCTACTCACACATTAACATTTCAGTCAACAACAAGCATCTGTCTCTATGTTTTGTGTGATTTTGTATAATTTAATGAGGGAAATAATATGGTTTATTAAATTGTGAAAGGAAGTGTTTATAATGTAGAAATAACTACTCAACAAAAACTAACGATTTGCCGACGTAACCTTCTATGTATAATTAGTTTACGTATAATTGCTGGCTGGTTGTGATTGCCACTATCTACGATTCTTTTGCGATACCTTTTTCTTTTACGAGAACTCTCTTCGTTAAGGCGAAGACGACATTATGTAACAGATAATCAATCATTGGTGACCTCGAATGTTCAATTCCAAACAGGACTGTATTGTATGTTCACTGAATACGACCGTGCATCTGATCGCGCCGTTTTTCGCGGTATGTCACGTAAGTGTTTGGTGACATGTTATTTTATACATGTATGCTCGTCAAATTGTTGGTACCTGTTGAAAACAAGTACGCGCAGGGTAGAATTCACCTCCTCTGGAGAGGACAGGAGGAGATAACAATATATCTCTTAAATCGGCTTGGGGAATCACATCACGATTTTTCGCTCGTATCGAATCTAGAATCGAATATGGTAAAATGATCAAAACCGAATCGAATCTTGAATCAAATCCACTTCCTAATTGTAATGTCTGTCAGATTTAAGGAATAGTTATTGACTGAATAGATAGCAGTCTACAGTCCGCGTGTGGCCTGGTCAATGTAAAGGAAATCTCATGGACCACCCTGAGGATGGTGTGGATAAAATGACTAGATTTAAACCAGAGGGTGACCTCAGAATCCATCTCAGGGGTTGTATAATTAACAATTTCCCATGGAAGCCCCCGATCCCCCACCATCGTGGGTGAGATACCTCTCCCGTGCTCTCTCCAAACGCCTGCCGGCGTAGATAAGAAACTGCCTGCGGCATGTAGTGCTGGCACCCAAACCCCAGTTAGAAATTTAACGTATCCCCCGGCACACACACCACCACCACTGAAGACCCTCTTGCAACGTCCCTGCGGGAAGACAACCCTTGTGACTGTGTTTTCTCCCAGCACTAAGGTACTGCGACATATATAAAATTGTGTGACACAGCTGCATCACCCCCACCCACGTGACAGCTATCTCACCCACCCACGTGACAACCTAAATTGGCTTATTAGCATATTTAATGAGCGCGGGACGATTCAATTGTCGCACTTTCTTCTGAAAACAAACGACATGGTGTCACGTCAGCAGACGAACGTTTGTCAAAGAAAACAGAAATGAAAACACCGACTGCAAAACCAAAGGATAATTGACTCTTTTATATGGATTTTCGGATGAACGCTATTGTGAGTGGAGCGAGTTGCACGAAATTCCCGTTGAAAAGTTATGCGAATACATTGCAGAATTCATAATATGACGTCATCGGAATGTGTCAATGTTCAATTCACTACAAATGTTTAACCCCTGCTTGGTACCAGCGTTCGGATTTATTTTTGCGGCAAATACCTGTGGTATTTTAAGAACTTTTGTGCGTTCTTTCTGGTAAGCAAATCAGTTTGTTTTTCAGAAATCTACAACAAAATTGTTCGATATAGCTGTATGTACTCCTGAATTACTTTTGATGACGTCAGACTCTTTTGGTGGAGGGAAAAATAATCCCCGATGGGGGCGGGTATGAGATGGAGAAGCCTCACCCTCGGGACAAGATATTTGGTCAGACACTCGGCAAGCCTCGTGTCTGGCCCAAATATCTTGCCCTCGGGTGAGATTTCCCCATCTCACACCCTCTCCCGCCGGGGATAATAATAGTCTCCTACCAGTGTAATAGAAATTATTCTGTCTCACTTTCTGAACAATGTTCTGTTGTTTTGTTGCTAATTAAATAATTCATTCATGCCTTTAAACAAGTATCGGATAGATTGAAAATAAAGTACTTGCGATAGTAACAAACTTAAAGCCTGTAGTTCACATTAAAAATACGAAAAGTCGCGTTTTTTCAGCAAAAGGGATGGTTGTAGTTTTACTATACGAGAAGGTAGAAGCAAGTTGTATAACAAAACTCTAGTGTTGTGATAAACAGTCTAGTTAACGCTGAAACACAAACTAGGGTCACGGAAAACATCGATGTTCAATTTGAAATCACTCCGATGTTTGGCTCGATTCGATTCCTGTCACGCTGTTTTGGCAATTTTTAAATCGTGGAACTGTTCTCCAAATCTCAGCAAATGTCAACTCTTGAACTCTTCGTCTCGCAGCAGGTCTTCTGTACAGGAGAATTGACCATAGAAAAAGAGTTCCACGAGGTACCACTTTTGAAAGTAGTTTGAATCCATGTCAAAAATGGTCTGCACTTCTTGCCAATCAGGAGAGTTGCCTTTGAATACGATCCTCGATTGGGAAAAGGTAGTGTTTGCTATATTGCGCGTTTGGAGAATGGTGTTCTATTTGTAACTTTAACACTTTTGGCGCGACAGGCATCGCATGTCGACAGCACGCCAACCCGCGGTAGGCAACTATAGTCGGCATTTTAGACAACTGCGTGTGTCCATTTCCAAGTGCCATCAATCAAACATCAACGCATTCCTATGTTTCGTGCATGATTTTTATTCTATCCAAGAACAGTTATACTGTCACTAGAAAGCATAAAGGTGCCAACTGCAACGCATCTGCGTTGCAGTTGGCACCTTTAGGCTTTGAAATGACTATATCACATTGTCTCTAATAATGCAGATCCTCCTGTGCTATTTTGACTGCAGAAATACAGAAATCAGTAGAGAATGGCCTCACAAAATCCAACTAAAATGTACGGCCATTTCTACATAAATATATATATAAAACTTATGATCCAATTCTGAAAAAAAAAACTCTATGAGATCACTGGAACGCTTTTAAGAATGATACCTCTTTAATATAATAAACCGTATTTTAGTAAAATGCCGGATAATTATTACACGGTGAGATTTCTGTTTCTCGGGATAATCCGCGCCAAAAGGGTTAAAGAGTGGCGAAATTCGAATTGCGATTCGAAATCCTACATCTGATCCTATTCGAGATTCGTTTTAACCCCGATATTTTGAGGTGTGTAGAACCCAAATATGAACATATGCTAGTATACATTACGTGGAGAGTGTATTATCACTAAATCACCCGCGGAATGTAGATCCAACCCAAGTAATAATTGCAAATTTGTTGCCAAGCGTAACAAGCAAAGCACGGTTCCAGCCAATGGACCTCCGAGTTAAACCCGGAGGTCCATTGGCTGAAACATTGCTTTTGTTTTTGTCCATATCTACAGAATTTGAAAGTGATACTTTGGGTGATATCTCCACTCTGCGAATGATTTTGTTATAATCCACTCTCCGGAACCGGAATTACAATGATCATTGTACAAGATATTTTTTGTTGGATTTTTCGGCTAAATTTATCTAATTAGATACGGTTAATCCTGTTCCTCAGGAAACTGGGGTTTGACCTTCAGAAAGTCGTCTATAAGGAATTATATGAAACACATAACTCCCCAGGATTCGAATGTTTTGAAATAATTGGGGTTGATTGAAATCGAATTAAATCTTCAAAGTTAACCAGGCTTAACCTCTAAGATTTAGAGCACCTTGCACCCCAGGTATTAACCCTGTTGTTATATTCAGAGACACCATATGGTAGAGTCTATATTCGTCAATTGAGGGAAGTCCAATCAATATTTTCAACGTGCAGACAAGAGGCTGTACGTTGAAAATCTTGATTGGTCAACCACACAATTTCCCTGAGTATTTATCTACTTTATGAATTGAGGACGTCTCGCGAGTCTGGGGCCGGAAAAGCGGCTTTTCCGGTTCAAATGATTAAAGAAATTCCACAAATTTTCCCCAACCCTTGGTGGAGGTTACCATTTCTGGAGTTGTTAGATGCTAAGATAATCTACAACGATGTCAAAGTATAAACACATTCTTATAATAAATAATCTGCGCATGTTCGAACTCTTAGAAATACGCAGTTTTCGGATAAAATTCCATACAGCATGGAATATGACAACTTACTAATAATTTACTCCCCCATAGAATGGAATCATTAAGCGAGTAGCTCAGAAAGGATCAACAGAAATGTTAATTACTGTGTTATTTATTGAATGGGGTGACAGATTACCAATTCATATCGATGATTAATCAAATGAACTTCATTGAGTGGTTGTATGAGAAATAACAAGATACATAATAAATGTACATTAGAATAATAATAAAAAAAATAACCACAATTTATTTATGTCAACGACATCAATAAAATCGTATTGCTGTGACACGAATCGCCGCTCTGTTTTCATGTTTGTAATTAACACATTTACGAATCAGGAAGGCCGCTGTGCAATGATTTTCAGGATGGCCCTGTCCTGCACTTTCGTATTTCACATTAATCATTGTCTAAAGGTCCTGTTTATGTGAGTTCAGTTTTTTTGTGATTATTTGCAAATACAGTTAAAACTAGAAGTCCTGTCATGAAATGCGCCCAAATAGCACGTTGATATGCGCGTTAATCTACGCGTTATGATCATAGTAAGACCACCGAGTTCTGTATATATGGCCTGTGCACAAGCAATGTTTTAGCAAATGGACCTCCGGGTAACCCGGAGGTCCATTGGCAGAAACACTGCCTGTCTTTGCTATGAGTAACTTGGAGAACCTGGAACCTGCCTTGCTTTGGATGACATTCGATATGGCAATTGCGCGCAATTCCTACGCGCAATTAAGCCTAAATAAGCGCACAGTTCGTGACAGGACTTCTAGTTTTAGCTGTATGTATGTGACAGGAACGACAGAGAAATGAGACGCGGGAGAACTAATTGCCTGTCATGTTGTTTTCAAAACGACGGACTCTTGTTGGAGGATAAGGATTCCCCTCAAATTAGCACGATGCCGATAAAAAATCCATTCGCACGTACATTACGGCCGCCGTGGATTGGTCGTAATCCAGGAAGTGATGTCCACACTTGCTTGCGTTTACCAGGTACCTTGTAATACAAATGATCATCAGCAAAATGTTATTTACTGAAGCAACGGGTTGTACCCAGTTCTTTATTAATTAAATTTTTGAAGATTATTCTTATAATTAGTGTTTGGAATTTAATATTTTGTCCCGTGGAAATATTTCCCATTCATGGAAAGTAACCTGTCCACGGCAGCCGTACTACAACAGCTAAAAATGTTTTAAGAGTGCATTCGATCGAACGTTTTGGTATTTCAGCAGTGACGGTTTACATCCATTTCGGTCAACTCTTAGCATGGGAAAGCCCAAATAATTACACTGACATCCTTTTACTGTTATTCGTTAGGCGTGTCATGTAACTCTGGCATTATATTCGATGGTTGTTGAGTGTACTCCAGTAGAAGTGCATACTACTTTTCTTACTACCCCGGCATTATATGTTCCCTCCTTGTCCCGAATATGCCAAGTTCCTTCATTATACATTCATATGTTGAAATACTGAAATACGTTGCTCACCTTAGATCAAACACCTGGTCAAACGACACTCTTCTGTCGGACCTCTCCTCTGCAGTTTCATACGAAATTCATACGAAATTATTCTCCTGGACCAAACCTTGAAACGTGCTGTTTGATTATTTTGTTAGCATGGAGCTGTGGAGTTATCAATCACCACTACCGCTCTTATAAAAAATAATCACTTTTGTCGGGCTACTGTCTCCAATCAAGTCGGGTCTTACTGCTTTTCAGAGTGTTGACATTGCATCTTACTACTTGGTATTGTATCTTACTTCAACCGTGGGGGAGCGCGGTGGCTCAGTAGGTAGAGGTGCAGGCTGCAAGCCGAGAGGTCCTCGGTTCGAATCCCACCTGCGGCAACCGCGTTGTGTCCTTGGGCAAGACACTTCATCTCCATTGCCCGCGTGGGGGCACGATGACGCCATGTACTAAGGCGTACTGCACGTCGATGGTACGCATGTCTTCAACCTATCTTCAACCCTGCCTGTGCTGCAGTGCGGAGTTACGATGTTGGGGAGCTGACAGCTGCTCGTCGTTGCTCGGTGGTTCTCTCCGGGTACTCCGTCTTCCTCCACCCGTAAAACTGTCACGTTCATGATTAGCCATTGTGCATAAATATGTGACCTTAAACATCAATAAATAAATAAATAAATAACTTCAACCGTGGAATATAGAAATACTGTCCCCTCCCCCTAGAATCGGATTCATTCACTGCATGTTGCCAACGACACATTGCTCTACATGAGAATAAATTTCCTCTAAATATTGCGTGGGTGTGTTTTCCATTATAATTTTAAAATCACTTCAGCAAGTACACCGCCAGGTTATGCATCCATTATACGGCCCCTTAATACAATGTGGTGGTACAATATACTTTATACATTTATACCGATTATGCGGAAATGAACAACAATAGTACTGCATTTGGTAAGGGTCGTTCTTTCGTGTTTCAAGTTATTGTCCATCGAAGCAAAACTCACAAAACAACTAGGAGAATTCCTTGGTGGCCATAATGTACTTACCAGAATGCAGGCTATAAAAAGGTCCTTCCTATAGACAACACGTCGCCAGAGTGCTAGAATGTTCTATGTCCCATAGGGAACATAGAACATTCTAGCACATAGGCGACGAACAGCGTTGCACTAGCAAAAATGGGATCCACGGCTCTTTCGTTTATTAGGTTGTTGATCGGACTAGGGCTTCACGGTATACGGATTGTCAGGGCAAAGCCAGCCTAAATATAGGGGCAAGGGGCCTCATATATAAAGATATTGTAAGTTCAAAAGATATTCCGCATCAAGGCGAATAACCTACGTGAATTTCACTTCTCTGTGAAGATGGACATGGAAAAAACACACGTGGTGTATATCCAGCTTCAACGCAGGGACCCAGGGGAGAAGCGTATGTTAGATAAGGTCTAATCTCATTTAATTTATACAGTATTCGCGAGTCTTACGAGACGTAATCGGTTGGTGGCAGGATATCGTCACGGCCAATTGAGAAACGAAATTCTAAAAGATCGAAATGTCGTGTCATCATTAGTAATAGCAATGCGTGGCAGGAACGAATCGGTTTTCTCGACAAGTGAAATCACCGTTAAGTCACGCGCGAGATGACTTGTATTGATTCTGTCTCGATACACGTCATCTCCCACCGTTTTGACAGATGGACAAATGAGCGTCCGCCCACCTGACAGTTTAGGGTAAAAAGTATATATACCTTGAAGAGCAGAGCATTAGACACACACTTGGGGTCACACACACGTTGGTGAAGTCCAGGGCAGGCGGACTCTGTTTCCTGGCATAAGGGTACCTTCGATCACAGGACCCTGAAACGGCTGGAATCGCCAGAGAGGGCATTCCACGATTGATTTAGCTTAAGGTGGATAGGCGGCTTCAGTGCCAAATTCGTTGAGAAAGGAAACCCAGGTGGAACGTTAAAGTTTAGATTGTCGAGTAGCAGGTATCAGCCTGCAATAGTCAGAAGTGTAGGTTAATTGTATTGTGCGTATTAACCCTTTGAAGCGTCAGACTGATTGCGTTCTGAGTAGTTTGTTTTGCTGTCGAAGCATCGTAATACCGACTGGAGATTGGTGTGAGTGACAATTTCGCCCTAGCACAAAAAGGGGCATTTGTGAATCGTGAATTCAACCAGGAACGGTGAATATTTCAATAGGACTTTCACGGAGGACTTTCAAAAGGCACATAAGGTATGAGTAGACAATATCTGACCCATATCAGAAGTACGGTGGCTTTATAGATGACGAACATTGCTGGTCGGAACCCTCCGACAGCCAGAGGTACAGTTACGCGCAGACGTTGACATTTGATCCTAAGGGGGTGAAGCTCTTATGGCGAGCTCACAGTAATAACATTTCAGATTTGTGAAGCTCTTAAGGCGAGCTCACGGTAGTAACATTTCCAGTGTGTAGACTATAGTGCCAGTACAGGGCTATAGAATGACTACATGATTGTTTAGAATTATTTAACCGTAGCAACCAAATTTCTGTGAAAACAATCGAATTGTTGATTGTTGAAATATTGAAACGGCTTTATTTTTATGTGTAAATAAAAGAATCGTTGTTACTTTAAATCATTCTTTCCATTACGCAGCCTGAAGTGATTAGGAATCACACCTAACGGAAATCGAACCTATTTCAGGCCAATTTGGCAGAGAAGGACTCACGGCGTCGGTCTAACTCAGCTCCCTGCGCCAAGTTCGCGACACTTGGATTCCGACCCTCCACGTTGGTCTAATTTTCCCGCAACTTCATCAGCGGGACTAAATAATCCCACGTCAGCCCAGGCCTTACGGGGCCTCAGGTGTCCCTGACCCGGATAAACAGATATATACCGGTATCCAAACGACTATCGATTGAATACCGGTGCAATTAAAAATATATTGATTATTGTCGTTATTTGTTTACACACAATTTGATTTTCAAGATATCATCAGTACATTTAATTGTAGTTTCTTCACCAAAAGAATCGACCGCATCCACACGCATAATATACAAATTGAACAGTTGAGAAAAATAGTATTTTTCCAAAATATTCAGCAAAACCATATCGTGTGACCCCTTTATTGATCGAGAGCGTTCCAATGAGGGTAACATGATATTATTTTGTAGAATTCTTTTTTTTTAAATTCGATAAAATAATATTTAAAATAATAAATTTTGATATCGCCTGTGTTGGGTAAATGGGTATCTCAACTGCGTCATCAAGGCATGCCGATTCCTTGCGACTGTGAAGGCTCAAGTCCCGATTATGATACGTATGTTCCGATATCTGAATGGTATTTCGATATACCAGTATACCGCGGCATTTGTTTGACACCGATACCGGTATTCAGTTTGGAATACTGTGCAGCCCTTGACCGGACAAGAGACAATCACGAAAACATCCCCCATGGCTGCCGTGTTGAAAGATCGTCAGAACGAAAGTGAAAGTTTATACCATGCTCGTCTATGTTACAACCTGTGAAAAGCATGTATGTTAAATTTTAGCTTTTTACCCCACCACCGGTGTAAAGCTGCTACTGCGGTTAAAAAAATTACACCTGTAGTAGGAAGTTTATCCAACTTGACCTTTGACATGACACAATCTGCCAACTTCGATACATTCACACTTCGGGATGTTTCATTCAAATATACAACTTTTTTGCGATACTATCTACTACGTGAAATGACTTGTTAAGTTTAAAGCATCTACAATTAAATATATAAAATAAAATTTAAGAATTGTTAATAATAATTTGCCTGAAAAATACAAGGTAAATGTAATCAACTTTTACGATGTGTCTAGCTGTCAATCAGGTATTCAAGTGCAGACGGTAGTACTGCCCACCGGCGCAGATCTAAACAACACAAACCCGTGTATTTGGGATAGAAAATGTCGTTTTTCCCCATCTCAGGCGATAAAGTCGATTATTTATTAAGAGCATGGTATAAATAAAACAATTAAGCACTGAGGCCGATGATCAGATTTAAACCACTAGTAGAGTAAGGGTTTTAACCACTCGGCAAGCCGAGTGGTTAAAACACTTATCCTACTCGTGGTTTAAATCTGATTTACCGGCCCTAGTACCTATTTATTCTATATGTAATTGGTTGTCAAAATCAGGCATGACAACCGGATTGAGAATGTCCCGGATGTACTGATGACCACAGGGATTCCCACGTACAGTCACCATATCAAAATAGACATAACTAAAGTAAAAGTGTAATTGGGTGTACATGTGTTGAGCGAGGGTGGGGGTGGGGGGTGAAGATACGTTTAAATTGCTCACTCAAAAGTGTAACTTATTACCACACATTGGTACGAGCACATCAAGTTCGTACCAATAAGGGTTCACACAATAATGTGTTTTTTAACTTATTCCAGAGTGTGTTGTTTGCATGTTGGGAAAGACTTAGATGATAATAAATAAATAAGTGCTGATTAAAAATGCTTCGAATGCACTTGGTTATTCATTAACATTGCGAGGGTCGAAGTAATAAAAAATATGCTCTTTAAAGGTTAAGTTGCTCCCCGACTCCTGTCGCTTCCTTTGCCACAGATTTATATAATGGTAAGAAAACTTTCCCAAGAAGATAACGTGAATACCCGGCGTTACACGAGTGATTGTATGTGAATCATTAGGTGGGCGGAGAAACAAACAGGTGGCTGTAAATCACAAATCGGCATTCGACTCAACTAAGGTGTTACCAAAGGCGGCAGAAATATGTAGTAAGGTGCTCAGTGACTTCAAAACAAAATTAGCTATAGCTGCCAAACTTTAAGATGAAATGGGTGAATCCAAAGAGAGACGTAAAAAAAAAACGTTTGCAACTTTAAGGTATAGCACTGTGATGCACAAAAAACATGTAAAAAATGACCATAGGGTCGCGATCTGTTCGCAATCTCTATTTTCTCACTAGTCTCCGAAATCTTGCCTTTCGAAAATAAGTACAAAAACAGTTAGTCTGAGGTGCAGTTGCTATTTCTTTTTTTCTCAATTCTGTATCGTTTTCACAAATGTGCTGTTAAAACAACAAAAAAAAAAAACAAAACACAAAACGTTTTTTCTGTGATGAGGTACGTTTCCGCGTTATGGGATACTGAACTTGAGAACGAAATCAATTCATAACCAAAGTTTTAATGGATGAATGAAGTACAAATGTGGACGTTTCAGACGTTAACGTCACGAGTCGACGTCATCCAATCTCAATATCTAGTGCGACCGCCGTTTGAGTCCAAAACTGCTTGGAACCTTCTATTCACTGAGGCAATCAAATTCCGGATGGAAGCTTGAAGTATGGTGGACCACTCTTCCTGCAACGCTTGCGCCAACTGCGGTAACGTATGGCGTTGTGTTTGACGTTGTCACACACGTCGATCCAGTTGATCCCATAGATGTTCGATCGGGTTCAAATCTGGCGATCTGGATGGCCAGGGCAGGACTTCCATGTGTTATCTTGTAGATAACCTGTCGTGAACCTTGCTGTGTGCGGCAGGGCCTCGTCATGCTGGAAAATGGCGTTGGCATTCTGCATAATGGGGAGCACGTGTGGATGCAGAATTTCATTTTTGTACCTCAGCGCTGTCAAGTTACCATCAACGAGGTCCATTCTACCAGTGTGTGGGGTGGCTGCCCACATCTTAACGCTACCGAAACCAAATCTGTCAACCTCCCGAACGCAGCTACGCGCAAAACGTTCTCAACGACGTCTGAATACACGGCATCTTCCACCAACTCGGTGAAGAAGGAAACGTGACTCGTCAATGAACCATACCGTTCTCTATCTCTGATGAGGCCATGCCCTTTGCATCTGACACCACTGAAGTCGCCGTCGACGATACTGAGACGGAAAAATGACGCCAGGAAATGGCCGTCTAGCACGCATATCTTCCTCGGGTAGACAGTAGCACGTTGATCTGCGCGTTAATCTACGCGTTATGACCATAATAAGGCTATCAAATTATGTACATATCGCCTGCACACAAGCAATGTTTCGGCCAATGGACCTCCGGGTAACCCGGAGGTCCATTGGTCGAAACATTGCCTGGGTTTGCTATGAGTAACCAGGAGAACCTGCCATGCGTTGGATGCTATTCGATATGACATCTGCGCGCAATTCCTACGCGCAGTTAAGCCTAGATAAGCGCGCATTTCGTGACAGAACTTCTAGTTTTAACTGTAGTTTCTACTGTAGGGTAGATAAAATAGAAACAGTGATAACGTGGAATGTGTTGTCCAGCAGCCATAAATATCATTAGACCGCTATCCTACAAAACAATATCCTCCAAAAGGTATCCTCTAAATGTATATCACCAAGTCGTAGGTCTCCTCATCTCCTCAGATACCGAGATGAGGATAATGAGGGATGATAGATTGATTTTATTATGACTCACGTTTATAACATCGGCCGTGATTGGTTATTTCGACACCTTCTAAAAGTCATAGTACTGGAGTTTTGGGGCAAAACACGGGTACTACCGGAACGTTTTTCCCTGGAGACCAGAGAACGAAGAAGCTCCACTTCCATTAATCAGCGTCGATTGGAATTTATCAACACCAAACGCTGGCTCCGTGTTCGTTTAACGTTTTTCGTCACCGGTAGACACAAACTTACCAACAAATATATCATCTTCAGTGGGTGTGTTTTCACTTTTAACTGCAAACAATGAATTCAAAAGAATCAGAAATATTAAAAACTCACGTGTTGTTCACCACTTCAGTGAATCCTGAATATGAGTTATGACCTCAATCAATTACATTTCCACAAGTTTAGTAATCCCCGTCCTCACTGAACCTCCGCCTCAAGTTCAAAATAAATTGTGTCACTCCGCTTAATTCTATCCACTGCCGTCGTCCGAGAAACATGAATTTATATTCCATTAATTTATACCACTCATCACACAAGCATTATCAATGAATTATAACTTGAACAGCTGTAAACACTGGCATTTGTTGATATAGCAACTGCCAAAGCGACGGCACTTGTGACAAGTCATTTTCGAAGAGACGTCATTCGTTCGAAATGACATCATGTTTTTGGATTCGACTACATTGTTGTTACAAGACTGATGGCATGCTGCAGTTAACGCTTAACATTATAACAATGAACGTACTTTTGTTCAGCATATTCGCTGCTTCAGGTTTTATTTCAAAAATCACACAAACTCAGGTACTATCGACCGATAGAACATGAAAAGAAACGTTCTAATATTATATTATACCATGATTACTTATTTCTATGAAAAGCCTATGACATACATTTTAGCTTTACACACCAACCGTGATGAGCACGCCATGGGACTTCAATAGCAAAAAAATACACCTACAGTAGAACTACATTCCTTTTGACCTTTGGTGACGTCAACCTGAATGCAAACTTGTCTAAATTTATCGCACGACGCCTCGCGAAGAGTGAAATGGAAGTGGCAATTATTTATTACGTTTTTATATGGGTTTACCTCATAAGATGCCAAAAAATTAACAAACATGCATTGTCTCATGTTAATAAAGCATGCATAACTCGAAATAGTATGTTATTATGTTATTAAAACGAAAATGGCTCAGTTTCTTTTTTTCATTTCGTTTCGGCGATAAAATTGATAGCGGAAGTACCGCCCACCGATGCTCGTGTAAACAAAAACAGATTTGCTCGTATGTAGGCCTACGTCTGGTGCTCAGTAAAATCGAGAACAAATAATAGCGACTCTTAATAATCTGACGATCATAGTATAAATAAAATATACCCAAAGGAGCTTGGTGTACCAAATGTTCACCACTCGTGGTGAACATTTGGTACACGAAGGTGCTATGGGTATCTTCTCTATATACCTCACTGAGGGATTCTTTGTGGCCCTCAAGGCCGACACAAAAGATTCGTTAAGCACAGGCGTATCTTAAAAAGGGATTCCAAAGTGTGGTTCTCCGTAACATGGCAGTTAAATACCAAGGCTCACAAATAATAATAAAAAAATACATTGGCATGAAGTTCAGATGCCGAATCGAAAAAGTATGTTAATCAAATTTAATCGAATATATGTTTGGAATGAGAATAAGGATCAGATTATGTTCCGATCATTGCGGAATTCTCGACGTGTGATTGGTTACGCGCTCGCGTTGTACTTTCTATGTTAGCATTCAGCCGCGGTACAGCATACACTTTATGTTAGCAGATGAAGTCATTACACAAGCGACTCAGCTGACAAAGTCGTGGTTGAACTAGGGCTGGCACGATTTTTTAATTTAGGAATCGATTAATCGTCGCAAATAATCGATGATAATCGATTGATCGTACCTAGATGGTCCTCATCTCCTTCTCTTTGAAGTCGATAAAAAGGAAGTTGAAGTCAGTTGCCCTACCTCAAGTAAACAACGAAGACGATCCTCTTTCAGGTACATTCATCAAAGCTTTGATGTTCTGAACTATTGAACCGTCAGTGTAATAATCAAGACCGGTCGGCAGTTGCGAAGTTCGCAACTGCCGACCGGTCTTGATTATTACACTGACGGTTCAAAAGTGCAGAACATCAAAGCTTTGATGAATGTACCTGAAAGACAAATGCTTCCAATAGCTTCTTGGGGTTTAACATCTATGTTCTTAACTCTTTACCTTTAGAAACAATAGTTTTTTCAACATATTTTCTTTTAATTATTAAACGTCTAAAACGGGATATAATTTACCGATCATTCGACAACGAAAAATACTAATCGATTTCGCCGTGACCGATCAACAATCGATTAATCGATTAATCATGACAGCCCTAGGTTGAACGCGCTATCGCATCACATTCATTTCAGCTGAGAATCTAGTTTCTCTATAGTCTTTGCTTCAGAAACATCGCACTGTCAAAAGTAATCGCGCTGATGATTAGCTGACAGATGCACAATCACCACTTATTGAATTAAAACAACTGGACACGATAAAAAGAAACTGATATTTATTTCGCGTCTCCAGCTTGCGAATAACCTTGACCTGCATTCATGATCAGTTATCGATTTTTTTTACGTAACCGCGATAAAGAACGCCGTTCATTTTTCTTCGTTGGCATGAAATTGTGTCTGTGGCCTGTCGTTTTTTTTTTTTGTTTTGTTTTTTTTTGGGGGGGGGGTGGGGGTGGTAGGTGTTGGGGGCGCGAAACATGCGCATTGCACTAATTTAAATGCGCGATTTGTAAATAATAAATACCGTTGAACTTGAAGAGGCAAATGTGATAAAACTTGACACACCTTCTCAGCCAAATACTGCAGTCTTCTGACAGTTTCTCAAACCTTCGACCACAAGTATACGGGCCAAACTATTCTTTGGGAAGGTGGATAGGTAAACTCGGGTGAATGTAAACAAAAAGTCGTCTGCACACCGTCCGAAAAAAAAACAAAATGAAATGGTTCGCAGATCATTCCGATGATGATATTTTGAAGAAAAAAGCTAGTATTATTCCAAAGAATACTAAAAATGCAAACGCTGTTTCCGCAAAGGCGTTCCGAGACTATTTGGAAGAAAAAAGTTCAGGAGAAAGGTTTTGAAAATTTTGATGCCATCAAATTGCATGAAAATCACGCACATTTTTATATGGACACTAGGTATAAAAAAGGAGAACTTTACAAGGTAACAACTTTTGAAAATATGAGACATTCGTTGAACAGATATTTGAAGTCCCCCACCTTATTTAAAACATTTGATCTAATAAAAAGCCCCGAATTCATTGACGCAAATGAATGTTTCAAAACAGCTTTAGCGGACATTAAGATCACTGGGAAAGGGAATATCGTTCACTCTGATCGAAAAAAAGATGAATATTTGACTAAAATTTACAATAGCTTCCATCTGTCTCCAGATACACCCGTTGGACTATTCAATCGAAATCAAATGAACGTAAGATTGTATTTTTGTGAAAGGGCTAATGAAAATACGGAGTCCATGACAAATGATACCTTTTCTGTTCGGAAATATTCCGATTGAAGAACATATGTAATTAAAACACAAGACGAACTGACAAAGAATCATCGTGCAGAAGACAGACAAGCGTTTTCTGGACATATGCCCGTTGACCTTAAAGAAACTGAATTATGCCCTAGGAAATGTTATGAATCTTACCTTGAAAATTAAATCCCAAAACTAACCGGCTCTGGCAATATCCTAAGGATTCCTTTACATACGAAGATGAATGTTGGTATCAGAACAGACCCGTGGGTCGCGATAAGCTCAAAGTTTTTTATGTCTGGGCCTGAGCAAGCAAATCAATTTGTCCCAGCATTACACAAATCACAGTATTCGAGTAACAGGCGCCACCATTCTGAACAAACTCAACTTCAGTCCATCACAAATAATGGCAGTTACTGGACATAGAGCTGTTTTATCACTCTCTGTATATCAAAGAGGTTCGGACAGTGAGAAAATGGCAAAGGGCGATGCAACTGCTGGCAGCCTTTCACACGCACTTGTCCCAGTTTCAAATTCAAAACATCAGGCACCATCTTCATTCTCAATATCAACCTCATGTACCAGTACTGCAAGTACAATGAGAGAAACTGTTCCGCAAAACACCCCAAGTTTGAGTATGGCCGCAATCGCCGATGCAAGCAGCTACCAGGCAGCAAATCAATTTGTCGATGGATTTCGACGGATAACAGAACTATTCTCTGACAACGCATCCGAAGAGCTGGTGGACGACGTGACGGTTGAGGAAATTTTCTCCGACTACAATTCAACGACAAATATTGCCAACAAAACATTTAACAATTTCACTCATCAAACGCAAAGAATTCAATCACCTGCGTTCAGAGGGTGCACAATCCATAACATAAACATTATCATAAATAAGAAATAATTAAATCCAATTTAAACTCCAAGTGACGAAACTGAATCACGCCTAAACATTGAGTTTTACAACCTTGACATTTGAATTGTTCCAGTTTAGTCGTTCGATTTCGATTTTATTTTGAGGCCCACGATAAGTGCGTTAAATTATATTTGTTCATAACTCCACTTGCTTTATTTTATTATTCACAAACACCAAACGTCGGGGGAGGGGCGTCGGAACATATACGATACTGTGGTGTATTGACGCTAACATGGTGTGATGTTTGTTGTCAGGAACTTGTATGTTCAACCTCGCCGCTATCGCGGCTCGGTTAAACATATAAGTTCCTAACAGCAAATATCACACCATGTTACCATCGATACACCACAATAACTTATAATGTTGCACTGTTTATAAACTCTGAATATTATGCTGAGAAAATAATGAGATAAGTCGACTAACAAAATCAGTTGCATGGGATAAATTAATTTATGGCACTAATTAAAAGAAAGAAACTAATGACCATTTCTGTTCTGACAATCAGTTTATATTGTTTGTCCGTTGAAATCTATAATTGGATAATATGGTGATAAAAGGGTTTATCATTGAAAAGATGTTTTGGACTGTGATGTTTCTTCAAACATTGAGTTGTTTCTATATTCCAGAATACTGTTAACCCGGTGACAAAATAAAATCAAATTTAGACACACACACACACAAAAAAAAATAAGAAAACATACAAAAATATTAACCGCCGAAAGACTTGCATAACTATCATTTAATGTTAAAGATGGAAATTGTGACCAAACTAACCCAAAAAGAAATGACCAATAGATTCAATAATTTATTCGTTAACAATATAAGTGACACAGCACCCAAACCACACTTTTCTAAATATATTAATAGTAGTAATAATGAGGGTTTTGTCATTTCCCCTACCAATCCCCATGACATAATGTTTTGTGTAAACAGTGTCTCTCCAAAAGCAAGTCGGGACAACAACCACATCTCCACAAAATTCATGGAAGATATAATAACCCCAGTCACAATGGCCCTAACTGGTATCTTCAACATTCATTTCGTAACATGACGAGGTCCAGACAAAAGAAAAATTGCAAAAGTTATCCCAGTTTTCAAAAGCGAAGATAAAAGAGATCCACCCATTATAGACTAATTAGTATTCTAACTGTGATTGTAACAGTACCAAAAGAGATAATGCACTCACGTCAGTCCAGTTGTTTACAAAAAACATGTTATTACCTACCAATACAAGTTCGGTTTTAAGAAAGGCTAGTCCATCTTACATGCAATACTGCATCAAATGAATTATGTAGCGGAAATGAACGATAAAACTACGAAAGGCATTATTCTGGTCATATTCTGAGGCTTATCTAAAGCATCTTTCATACGATCGATCACACTATCCCGGTTAAGAAACTGGAAATACAAGGCATCCAGGCCTGGCATTCTGAAAAATGCAGGAAGGCAAAAAATCGCTCTCCTCAATCAGCTTAGGAGAGCAATTAGGTTTACACAGCATTTTAAGTATCCAGTTGAACGAACTCATTGAAACTGAAACCAACAGACTACATCAGTGATTTTATTAACTTTACTAAGGTAAAGCGAAATATCTTAGACATCTAGATGTCTCACTGAACAACCGAACACACACTTGACAAGCCCTGTGTGTGTACCCAGACCTGTTGACCAAGAAAGTCATACGCCTACCACTACCACCTTCAACCCCCCCCCCCCCCCCGGTAGTGGTAGGCGTATGACTTTCTTGGACAACAGGTCTGCTTGAATCTACAGTCACATCCTGGTGCAAGTGCTTCAAGTGACAGGATAGTAGTAATGGTAGTATATTATAGTGTCAATATTCCTTGAATAGTTACCCCTCAAACTGTGATGTCAGTTGTTGAACTTGAAACTGACAGAAAAAAAAATATTGCTGTGACCCATTTTGCTTCAAATGATTGCAACTGTGTTTGGGTATGGTTGCAGTCATTACCTTTTACCACTAAACCACTTTCAAAATGAAATTACGCGATGTTATGTGACTTCGAAGTTAAATTGCAATTTTGCTTTACAACAAAAATTTAATGTGAGCATAATACATGTAATCTCAATCATCCCAGACCAAAATATTTAGGAGGGCAATTTTTCGCTCTCCTTAATTATTTCAGGAGAGTAGTAAGGAGAACTAAAAAATCGCTCTCCTGAAATTGCCAAGCCTGGGCATCAGAAGTCTCGCCAGTTCTTGTTTCAAGAACTATTTGACAGGGAGAGCCCAGTTTGTATCGTTCAAATAATACGAAGTTGAAAGGGGATGATTCAAACACAGGCCTTGCACGGATATTTATCTATTCTTGATCCCCATTTATTGAGACTATGTGTTAAAGAAATGGATGAATCAAAGTTGTAATTTTTACCAACATGGTGAGGGTTATCTATCTCATTAACAAAGTCAAAAGGTACTGCTTCGTAGAGCTCTAAAAGCCTTGTATGTTTCATCAGAACACAGCCATTTGTTGTATGATGTGACTGTCTGTGGCCGTGCTGCCTCCAAAAATTTTATTCTTAACCCTTTGAACCCGAACGGCCGTTTTCCAGCCAGAACATGATACGTCACAATTTCATAAAGTAGAATTGCTGCTTAGTGAATGTGTTGGGTAGAGAAATCAATATTTTCAGCGTGCGTATTAATTGGTCTACACAGTAAAAACTAAAGTGTTAAAACTGACACTTTCAAGGTGTTAAACCCATTCTAACTCTTAGGATTTGATTTTAACACTCAAAGTGCAATGCGTTAAGCACTTAGACATTACAATCGTCATACATCTGAAACTTGAATGGATGGCACTTCCCATGTGTCTAGCATTGGTGGTTCTTCCAGAATCGTGCATAATTTGACTTGCGCTTGGTGGATACATAATTAAAAGGACACAACGCAGATGACGCGGATCAGGCTCGAGAGTTCGAGCCTGATCCGCGTCATACTACGTTGTTTCCTTTTAAGTGTCGCGACATTACACTTGAAAAGTGGTATTATTGTAACACCTGTCAAGTTCTGGGATATCTACACTTGAACAAAGTGCTAGTTCAGCAATTAGTAAGTGTTAAATACAGCTCTTCAAGTGTAGATTTTAACACTTTAGTTTTTAGCGTGTACTCCCAGATAATGAATATGGACTCTTCCGATTGCTTCCATTTAATTGACATGGAAGATACCACCGGGGTTCAAAGGGTTAAACTGCAAAACGCCAATAAAACGTTCCTGAGATTGATGAAATATTTGCTGTCGCAAGAGATGGTTCATGCTAATAGTGCTATTAGTGCTAAAACGTTCCACTGATGATACTAATATAAATGTTCAATAATAACCCTGCTGTCAAGAATTTCTATTTCTATATTATGGACGCTGGAAATAAAATATCTATCTATACATGACAATGACAGCCTTTCTCCACTTTTTTCATTTTCCTTGGGTAATTTTGACCTGAAGGGTGCTATACACGTTTCTTTGAATCGTTTTGTCTTGGGGGGTTTTGTTCCCTGAGATGGAACCAGTTCTGTTTAAACAGTATTTATTTCAAATCAAATAAATTTATAAAGATTAACATTAAATATTAACAGAATTAAACATAAATTGAGGGGGTTTCAGCCGTAAGTTTAGAGCTTATACGAGGTTGTCTCAAATCATTATTAAGCAAAGGAGATATGAACCCTAGTAAGGCTATCAAATTATGTACATATGGCCTGTGCACAAGCAATGTTTCAGCCAACGGACCTCCGGGTGTCGATTTTGATAGCGGACGAATGGGTGAAATTGCCCCCGTGTTTCGTTTTGGTGATGTTTTTCGGGGGGACCTACCCTGAGAAGAATTCAGGCGTAGTTTAGTCGAGAACCTGTCATCGATGCCCTCATCGACTGACATGTCCTCGATGCCGTCAAACATGTTGCTCGTCACAACATGTTGAAGGCGCTTAGCTGGTCTATCTAATTCAAGTTTCTGTTTGGTTTTGTCTGATCTCTCTCTTTTTCCGGTCTCTGACTCTGACGTTCTTGTTGGTGTCATTGCTTTTGATCATGTTTCGTTTTTTTCGGTTGTTTTCTCTCTTCCGGTTTAGTGTTTTGTTCTGATTTAAACATATCATTTCTATGGTTTTGCTTTTTGTTCGGTAGTGGTTATTTTGTCGGCTAATGTCTGTATCTCACTGAGTTTGTTTGCGTTGATTTTAGTTCAGTATGTTCTATTGTAAAAGCGTGTACTAAGGAGGGAATTGATCCTTTGCGACATGTATATTGAGTCTGGCATTCCGCTGACTGTGTTGGTATTTTTTGGGATGATTTTGCTGCATATGGATGCATTGATGTTACGATTTCCCTGACCTCTTTGAAACTCATTTGTTTTTCACAGTTTACTTTCCGTAGAGTTTTCTCTTTTCACCAGAAAGGCCACTCTTTAGATGACGACAGTTTATATACACAGTTTATACAGATAAAACTAGAAGACCTGTCACGAATAGTACGCTTATCTAGGCTTAAGTGCGCGTTGGAATTGCGCGCAATTGCCATATCGAATGGCATCCAAAGCACAGCCGGTTCTTTCGGTTACTCATAGCAAACACATGCAATGTTTCTGCCAATGGACCTCCGCGTTACCCGGAGGTCCATTGGCTGAAACATTGCTCGTGCACAGGCCATATGTACAGAATTTGATAGCTTTACTTGGGCCATAACGCGTACATTAGCGCGCATATCAACGTGCTATTTGTGCGCATTTCATGACAGGACTTCTAGTTTTAACTGAAGGGCTGGCACATGGTTCCTTGCGATGTTGTACGCATTTGTAGCATGTTGATTCACCTCTGCAGTTGTTCTGCCCATGTCCATATTTCTGACATTTGAAGCATTGAAGTGGATTTGGAATATACAAATATAATTTGACGTTCCTAAAACCAACCTTCGTGGATGTTGGTGGTTGAGAAGAATCGAACGTTACAATATCAGTATATACAGATTACTATAACAGTCAATTGATCTGAGTTGTATTCCGTCGAGTTGACGAGATGAGATCTGCCAGATCAAACGAGACGCCGGATATTCCGGCTTCCTCCTCCTTAGAATTGTCCGACACGAGGTGGCTCTGGCTGTCGAAAGTGTAAAATCCAACAACAACACAGACCAATTTACTGTTGTGGTAGTTTGTTTATTATATGACAGTTTGTTTTTTAAACTGATCACAACACCTGAAAAATCAAATACAGCACGAATTATATTAGCCAAATAACCATTAACAATTTATGTAATTGGGGACTGAGAAACGCGTAGTAACATCGAACGTTCGTGTCGAGCATGCAACTTGAAAGTCAAGACAATGGATGCGATACTTGAATTTCAATCGGAGTCGCTTTTGATAACACAGGTTCTCCTACGTTTTGTTGGCTTCGCATCTTGAAAATAGTTGTTAATTGTTATTTTGCAATTGTTCGGCACGGCATTTTCAAATAGACCTTGACTGGAATGTTTGTCAACGGAGTTTAATGAGGAGACACTCGTATTTGTGTCCAGTGCTTGCAAAGGCATCGACTCGAAATTTTGTACACATGGAACTTCAACATTAACGGATGAAGCTCAAATTCACCTAGTATATTAAATTCACGGAGAAATAATTATTCTAGGTCAAAGTTAGATCAATCGTCTATATTTTTTTGTATAGATCTGTTATTCGACAAGACCCAATCTATATTTGTCACGCTATATCAACAGAAAATCGAGTTAGTACGATTCGCTACAATATTGCAACCGATTCTCATTTCTCTTTCAATCGCATGTCGTGAAACGCCCAAACTGCGCAATAGTTTTTATTGAGTTCTGTAACTGGGCATAAAAAGCAGTGTTTTCTCATACGGTATTAATAAACGACTCAAGATCGAACGCACGCATTATGGAATTCCCTGATGTATTTGTGGAATTTACCGATTTATTTATCGGTCACTGGTAGAAATAGTCCGTTCACGTGCGCCTCGTTTGAGACAGACATGATAACGATCTGGAAAACTTGACACTCCTGTTTTCCGGAGAGTTGGATTTGATGTGACAACTACAGTGGAGAGTTGGATTTGATGTGACAACTACAGTGGAGAGTTGGATTTGATGGGCAAACTACAGTGGAGAGTTGGATTTGATGGGCAAATTACAGTGGAGAGTTGGATTTGATGGACAAACTACAGTGGAGAGTTGGATTTGATGGGAAAACTACAGCGGAGAGTTGGATTTGATGGGCAAACTACAGTGTAGAGTTGGATTTGATGGGCAAACTACAGTGGAGAGTTGGATTTGATGGGCAAACTACAGTGGAGAGTTGGATTTGATGGGCAAACTACAGTGGAGAGCTGGCTTTGATGGACAAACTACAGTAGAGAGTTGGATTTGATGGACAGACTACAGTGGAGAGTTGGATTTGATGGACAGACTACAGTGGAGAGCTGGATTTGATGGGCAATCTACAGTGGGGAGCTGAATTTGATGGGCAAACTACAGTGGAGAGCTGGATTTGATGGACAACCTGCAGTGGAGAGTTGGATTTGATGGACAAACTACAGTGGAGAGTTGGATTTGATGGACAGACTACAGTGAAGAGTTGGATTTGATGGGCAAACTATAGTGGAGAGCTGGATTTGATGGACACACTACAGTGGAGAGTTGAATTTGATGGACAAACTACAGTGGAGAGTTGGATTTGATGGGCAAAGTACGGTGGAGAGCTGGATTTGATGGACAAACTACAGTGGAGAGTTGGATTTGATGGATAAACTACAGTGGATAGTTGGATTTGATGGGCAAACTACAGTGGAGAGTTGGATTTGATGGACAAACTACAGTGGAGAGTTGGATTTGATGGACAAACTACAGTGGATAGTTGGATTTGATGGGCAAAGTACGGTGGAGAGCTGGATTTGATAGACAAACTACAGTTGTATTGAGGGGACTATTTGTGGTAGTCATATAATAATCGTTTTTACTTCTTTGCCCTCTTTTTAATTGTAATACATTTCACGTCGGTTACACCCTGTGGTTATTAGTTCAGTTTTAATTTCAAGTACATCAATGCCAGACACCTCTCTTGTTCTCGTTATGCCCCATCTGTTGTTAAGTGTCCCGCACGGGAAAACAAAGAGGTTGATATCGGTTGCCTTTCTTCTGTCGTCAGCTGAATACATGATTAAAAATCTTTGCCACTTATTAGATTGTGTTATAATTTCTTGATCTGAGTAAGAATCAGAATCAGAAAACAAATCTCGACATCGTTTCATTTTTTTTGATTTTTAGCGTTTTAATGTTTATTTTTTAATAATTCTTCACTTCATACCTCCCACCCTAACTCCGATCCCAACCTAGGGGTATGTCCCCACCTAGAGGTGGTGACAAAGCCGAGAGAACATGAAGAGTCTACGTGGTCATCGTTGATGTAAGGCATACCCCTGACGATTGCCTCCTCGAGTATGGGAGTGCCAGGTCTTCAGCGGTCGGTCATTCAACAAATGATTTTGTGAAACTCATATAATGAAAACTGCAATTGAAAATCAACTCAGATAGTGTAGCAAAAAATAACATCTTAAAAACTCCCGAAATCCGTTAAAATGACGATGACAACAGTTTGTTAAAATAAATAATTGGTTGAATGATACCCCCCCCCCCCTCCCCACCTCGACGAAACACCTATTTTGGGGTCTCCCGATAGGCCAGACCGAGCCCGGTCGAACCACCCGTCTGCTCCCGAAGTTAGAACCAAAACAGTGTATTGGACAGGTATCTACAAAATGGAAACCGCCCCAAACCGGGGCACTGTTTGTCCTCAACTGCCAGGATTCCTTCCTCCGAAGCCCACCGAACGCACCCTATGGTGCCTGTGGGATGTTATAACCGGATAGTACCACAATGGTCCGCGGATGCATATTTGGATATTTCGTAGCAAACCTGCTCAATTGAGCAAACCTGCTTATTTTAATTCAGTAAAAACTGTCCATTTGAGCAGACCGTCCTCTATCCACACCTCACGACCTGCCTAGTGGCAATGGCCACCCCTCCACCCCCAACCCCCAGGGAAATCAGAAAAAAAATACTTCAATATGCTATCAACAACCCCTTTGTGTGATAAATAATTCACCAATCGATGTGATTGTTAAAACAAGTGATACAACATGTTACACTACTGTATTTGTACACAGTGGAATCTGATGGCTGAGGATGCGAAAATACACAGAACGACACACAGTTGTGAATGTGTTAATCGATATGGCACTTGTACTATCGGGAAATGATAAAACTGGAGGCCGAAAACCTATTCACGCGCGCCTGTCATTCTGTGTTTATTACACGCCTTCACGTCTATAAACGCAATTGTTAGGACACTCAGCAATTCATGTGACAATTCGTCTCCTGACTTCCAATGTGTTCTATGTGCCAATAGGCACATAGAACACATTGGAACTCAGGGGACGAACTATCAACAAAAAGAACACATTTTATCGCCAACCAAATTTGCGAGGGGAACCCTTGTTACTATTTTTAGCCATCGCTTGCGATTGAAATTGCAATTACGGTGCAGAAAAAATCGCATCTTTTTAAAAATAGTCCGTCAACGATTTCCGTTTCGCGCATTGTGCCAAGCGGATCTTCATTTTCCGCATGGTTTAGTAGGTAGGGTTTCAGAGAACAGGCGTGTAATAAAGATATAATATACACATGGTAAAGTGTTGCTGTTCAATCCGAAATTTCGATTAATCCGCGATGGCATTGAGCGGTCAGGTTTGGCAGTATTTGCTTATATATACTCGCCCAAAAAAGAAAGTGTGCATTGCAGATATCGATCAAACTCCAAAAAAATAATTTCGTAGGTGTAAAGAGTGTTAACCTGTTCATGAATAAGTTATATTGAACACAAAAACAGCTTTCCCCGTTAAAATTGCATCAACGTTAAATGACGTGCTGCACGTTTGTGAAAAGGCATGTTTTGCACGTGGAGAGTCTGAAAATTCATGCAGCAGTGTGAATCATTGGGTATTTAAACACTAAAGTAAGGCCTTCCTATCGTTCACAATCAAACTTGCGCCGCTGTTAAAACGACTCCACATTAGCATGCCAAGATTGACAATGAATCAACGTCTCCTTGCCCTGGGTATGATTAGAGCTGGCAGAACACACAGAGAGGTTGCCCAGCATTTGAACTGCCACCGTAACACTGTAGACAGGCTAGTCCATCGACATGCACAACATGATGACGTTCGAGACCGACCCCGCTCCGGGAGACCCCGAGTTACCACCCCTGCACAAGATCGGTATATCCGTATCGTCCATCTCCGGAACCGGCAACAAACGGCAACGACGACAGCCAGGAACATCCCTAACCTGAGACGGATACATCCTCAAACAGTAATCAACCGGCTGAGAGAATACGGCTTACGTCCTCAAAGACCTGCAATTCGTCTGATTTTGACGTTACATCATCGTCGTGCTCGACTGCAGTGGCGTAGACAACATCTCAGGCATCCCTTACACTGGTGGCGACGTGTTTTATTCACAGATGAATGTCGTTTCCATCTTTCATCATCAGATGGCCGCCAGAGAGTGTACATACGTCGAAACGAACGCTACGCAGATCCATGTGTCGTGGAGCGAAACCCTTATGGGGGAGGGTCTCTCATGGTGTGGGGTGGCATCACTGCCCGTAACAGAACTGAGCTGGTCATTATTGATGTCAATCACAATGCAGCCAGATATCGTCATGAAGTGCGTACACCTGTTGTTGTCCCATTTCTGCAACGTCACGGCCCCGGCGTCATTCTACAGCAGGACAACGCCCGACCCCACGCAGCTCGTGCTGTTCAACAGTATCTACAGCAACAACAAGTGGATGTTCTTCCCTGGCCCGCAAATTCGCCCGATATCTCACCCATTGAGCACGTATGGGACGAAATGAAACGTCAGCTACGCCGGCTTCCCCATGCACCGTCAACGCTTGTGGAACTCCAAAGACAGCTTATCAGAATATGGAACAACATCCCACAACACTTCCATGCTTACTTGTTCGCTTCCATGAGGCGTAGATGTAAAGCAGTAGTCGATGCAGACGGAGGTCATTCCAGATATTGAGTGTGTGACTTTTGTGTTTGACCCTTAGTGTCTTTGACTCTCCATGGCACCAAGAGTATTCGTCGTAGCGTAATGCAATTTCTCGTGTTGATCACAAATTGATTCATCTGTGATTCAATACAATTTCCATGAATGAAAATGATATTTATCTTTTTTTAGTGTTATTTTTTAGCATGCACACTTTCTTTTTTGGGAGAGTATAGTTTTTTTTTGTTTTAACCCTTTACCCAACGTGACGGCCAAAACCGGCCAGCGCTATTCTCAAATATCGCCAATTAATTTTCAAAATATTTTCATTTTTTGTCTCAAAAACATAGGTTATGACCCCTCGTTGGAACGAGCTCGTCGAGCTTGTTCCAACGAGGGGTCATAACCTATGTTTTTGAGACAAAAAATGAAAAAAATTAGTTATTCAAGATTTTTTTTTTGCAAGTGTCGTCTGCTTTTCATGTTAGGTAAAGGGTTAACGAACCTTTCAGCATCCGGAGACATCATGCCGGACAGCTTTACAGCTGTTTTTTCCGGAAAACGAACGCGCAGCTGCGAGTAGCAATCAACTCCCTATGTCAGCACAAACAGGACCAGCCAGCGGTTAAAGGCATGCATTCCACCAACGTGCAGAACGCGATATTTCATTGCGCCACTGTGCTCCCTCCACTGTGGTCTTTAAGGTGTTTTTGAGTTAGGAGATCGACTAATGGACTTATAGATCAATAAGATTGTTGTCTTTGAAATAACTGCAAAACAAGCATTTTTTTAATTAGGGTTTAACGACACATTAACAGCCAGGGTCATATCATGTCGGTGACAGTATTACCGGTGGGGGAAGCCGGAATACCCGGAGAGAACCACGGAGCAACGACGAGCACAGGCAGGGTTAGATTGGTTGAAGACATGCGCACCATCGACGTGCAGTACGCCTTAGTACACAGCGTAAGTGTGGCCCCATGTAGGCAATCGGGGTTAAGTGCCTTGCACAAGGACACAACGCGGGAGCACGAATCAGTCGCTGAAATGGTCACCCATCCAACTACTAACCGCGCTCGACGTTGCTTAACTTCGGTGATCTGACGAGAACCGGTTACCGCGACGCCACCGCGCCCCCTACAAAACAAGCATTGCATTTCCAAACAACATTAATATGTTTACTTGTGTAAGGGCAAAAGTTGGCAAGCTGGAGTAGTGTAGGTTATATCGTGAGATGTTGAGAGTTCATTTCATTCAGCTGATGAGGTGTTATAGTATAACACACCTCTAGGATGTTCCCGAAAACCATACTAATATAACAATAACATTATTTTGGAGGGCATTATGGTTCATTAGCGGCCCTGCAGCAATGATGACCAGCCCGAGGGTTTATTAATAAGCCCATGAGCTGTTCATCATTGCTGCAGGGCAGCTAGTGAATCATGATGCCTGACAACAATCATGTTATTACTATTATTACCACTCCCTGTTACAGCTAACCGCACGAGGGAATTGCTGGAAGAAATAATCACTAAAGTCGGTTCGATATTTCTGTTTCGATCGTGCGTTCGACTTCAGTTCAGAAATACAAAGGGACGTCATCCGAATGGGAGTAATTCATTAAACCATGGAATGTAAAAATAGCCGGACCGCGGGCCTCTAATGGCTATTTATACCATTATCGCCCGCGGCGCGGCTCCGTTGAATGACGTCACTGAAATTATGGAGTTTTAACGGGCCTCCAAACATATGTTAATCGACTAGTAACTTATAGATTGAGTGGTAATACTAGTCTTTTACGTCACAGCACTTCATTTCACCTCATCTCAAAACTTAAATTCAGCATAATATATTTACAGTACGTGGAGGGTGTATTATCACTAAATCACCCACAGAGCGGAGATTCCACCGGAGCAATAATTACAAATTTGTTGCAAAGCATAACCAGCACAATCAAAGTTTCAGCCAATGGACCTCCGGGTTTAACCATTGGCTGAAACATTGCTTGTTTTTTTTTGTCGATATTTACAGAATTTGAAAGTTATAGCTTGGGTGATAACTCCACTCCGCGGGTGATTTAGTTACAATCAACTCTTCACGTACTGTATTCATAGAACATGAATTTGAATGATGATATAAGCATATCGTTTGGTTGTTGGTGATTTGGAATTTGCTAATTTATTTATTATACGCTAAACGATAATTATCGAATAAATTGCGAAAAAATAGAAATCATATCGCCCACTGTGAAGATACAGAAATTTTCACTTTCACGGTGTCAATCAAAATAGCGGCTTTCGAGGTATCACGCCAAGGTGAATACGAATCAAATTATCATTGGAAATGATGGGCGCGGTGGCTCAGTAGGTAGAGGTGCAGGCTGCAAGCCCAGAGGTCCTCGGTTCGAATCCCACCTGCGGCAACCGCGTTCTGTCCTTGGGCAAGACACTTCACCCCCACTGCCCACGTGGGGGCACAGTGACGTTGTGTACTAGGCGTAGTGCACGTCGATGGTGCACTGTCTTCAACCAATGCTAAACCTGCTTGTGTGGAGTTAGTTAGTATGTTGGGGAGCTGAGAGTTGCTCGCCGTTGCTCGGTGGTTCTCTCCGGGTACTCCGGCTTCCTCCACACGTACAACTGTCGAGGTCATGATTAGCTATTGTGCAGAAACATGTGACCTTAAACACCAATAAATAATAAATAAACCATTGGAAATGATCAATTTGTCCTAGAAAAGTATAACGAAAAGAAAATCTGGTGTTTTTTGAGTAGATGCCGATCATTTCCAGAACATTCAACGCGTATTGACCTTGAACTGATGCATGAAACTCGCTGGTCCAAACATAGTCTGAAAGTCCGTAATATAAGTGTTTGGTTTGGTACGTCCTTTCAAAGGACGTACCAAACCAAAAACTTATATTACGGACTCTCAGGCCATGTTTGGACTGGAATCCCGCCAGCTGAATCAGATTGCAAGAGGCTATCTGTTCCGAGTATCAATCAATTCCGCATATCAATGATTCAATGCGCTGTTTACTTTCATGCATCAATTCAAGGTTGAAACAGTGGAATTATCAGATTCTTATAAAAAAGCGTGCAATAAAAAAGAAAATCTATTGTTTTTGAGTGGAAAATTATCTTATTTGTGACCGAGACAAATGGCTCGCGAAAAATAAACATTTGCCTCAGTCACTCATGAGATAATTTTCGGTATCCACTCAAAAACACTGGATATCCTTCATTCATTAGCAAAATTACATTTTTGCACAAGAATTACTGCAGAGAAAAGTTATAGGTCGACAAGAAAAATGTATATATATATAAATATTTTTTTTTATTACCGTGAAAACGAATCCTGTATCATTCTTACGGATTATCATTAACCCTTTACCTAACATGAAAAGCGGGACGACACAAAATTCGTGAATAAGTATTTTTTTATTTTTTGTCTCAAAAACATAGGTTATGGCCCCTCCTTGGAACGAGTTCAACGTGCTCGTTCCAAAGAGGGGTCATAATCAATGTGTTAGAAACAAAAACAAATAAGAAATAATGAAAATTAATTGGCGATTTTTTTATGAATGGCGCTGGCCGGTTTTGGCCGTTACGTTGGGTAAAGGGTTACTCTTATCACATACAGTGTTTGCTTTAATTAGTTCCACGCGATCCTCGCCCTGCTCATGTATACACCTGGAACTTTATTAAGCACCCCTGAAATGCTTAATGACAGTGAAGTTGTTATCACTGATTATTATATTTTAACTGGTTGAGTGCTGGAAGCCCATATTTGGGCTTTAATCTGAAGTGCCGGTGCCACAACTTAAAGGCTTCATATTCTATGGATGTGTTTCATATTAAGTTTGAAGTGAAATTATTAAGTCTGTGTGGATTTGCCTTGTTGCAATTTATGGGAGAGTGCCTCAAGGCACTCTCCCATAAATTGTTACAAGGCAAACACAGGTGAGCAAATTTTGATGACAAAAATTAATTCAGCACTCTACCAGTTAATGATTGCAATGTCTTGCAGTACATTTTAGGACATAGATGATAGTCCATTGGTCAGACGAGAGTGGGCTCCGGCTTCACATTACATATGGTCGCAGGAGAGTGTGGAGGCATACAAATACTGCTCGCGTGCCCAGACACACTGTTCTTTATGGTGGAGGATCAGTAATGAACTGGGGATGCCTCTCTCATGATTGCAAACCTGATATGGTGACTGCATGTGGGAATCTCAGATGTCATCAGTACATCCGAGACATTCTCAACAAGCTGTCATGCCTCATTTTGACAACCACCCGTTGGCTACTCGCCCTGTATTCATGGACGACAATGCAAGACCACATCGTTTCAATGCTGTGAGAGCATTCCTTTAGAACAATGTTATTACAACACTACCTTGGCCTGCAATGAGCTCCGATCTGAATCCATTTGAACACATCTGGGACTTTCTCGGACGTCGTGTGCAGGGTAGGCCGATTTGGAAGATGCATTGCACGAGGAGTGGAGGCAGTTGCCTCTGGACCGTATCAGAAGGCTCACTGGTAGCATTAGGAGGACGGTTGAGGTTGTCATCCGGGTACGTGGTGTATACACTCGCAACTGCGGGGGGGGGGGGAGTTGCGGCTTGTATATCACCAGTTAAATACAGAAACAGTTATGTCAAAGGGGAGATTCCGTAAAATACAAGGGTTTAAAATTTAATGGATGTGTAATAAATAACAGAACGTTAGTAAAGACTAACTTCCTTAACTCATCGTGTACCATGAACCCTCGAGTCAACCTCATATAAAAGAAACTGCCAGTTGTTAACACTTAGTTTATAGAGTCGAGTTTCCTTCTTCTGCGTGGGCTCAGTTGCCAGAGCATTCGACTTTAAAATAAAAAGTCGTGGTGTGATCCGGATCAGCGGAAACTGGAATGTGTTCTTGTGCAAGACACTTAATACCAATTGCCCATGTTGGGTCTCGGTGTTGCCGTGTACTAAGACGTACTACACTTTTGTGGATCACTTGGCTTTCATCACTGCTCGCTTACTCTGTTTCTTCAGACTTAGTATGTTCGCATGAGTCTGAAATTTGCTTGCCTCTGATTGGTGGTTATCTCTGGGTACTGCGGCTTCCACCACCCTTAAAGCTCTTTGTCATCCAGACTGTTGAAGATGTACTTAACCACTGTAAACCAAAAAAACAGTACTCTCGTTCGCCATTGTACAACTGCAGTAGCTGTATTTTTCACAGCTTAGTATATTTGGGGAATGGGCGGGGGAATACATTGAAATAATGAAAAATTTTCCTTAGCTTTTTTGTCACAGAACCGCGACTACGGCTACTAGACGGTAAGCATTAATGTTGTTTATACGTTTAATGAACTGAGTATGGTCTTCCAAGTTTTAGGAGTTAATGCTGTTAGAACTCCGTAAAGCCGATTTGGAAAATCAGCTTCACTAAGTCCTAACAACATTAACTCCCAGAAGACGCGTCTTATTAAGGTTAGGCTATATAAAATATTAGCAAGTTATCTTTGTTTCCTTCTGCTGCCGTGAGTTGACAATTATTTATAACGACTTTTCTCTTCGTCATTCAGTTGTAATCTTCTACCTGAATGGTTATGACAAAAAAGTGTCTGGTGTATTTTAGTTGCGTTCTCATGATTGTATTGGTTGTTTTCTGATTTGGGCCGTTTCCATTAACCCTTTGAACACTAGTGGTATCTTCCATGCCAGTCCAATGACAGTAATTAGAAGAGTCCATATTCATTATTTGGGGTAGACCAATCGATATTTTCAACGTGCAGCCTCGGGGCTGCACGTTGGAAATATAGATTGGTCTACCCAACCCATTTACTAAACAGCCATCCTATATAATGTTCCTGGCCTGGTTCTTTTCTGATTTGGGTCGTTTCCGCTTATACACCTCTCAGTTTGACCCAATAATGTTTTTATTAATAATTCATAGTTTATTCAGCATGATATGATTCGCTTCATGATCTTGCAATTTGGTGAATGGAGAATACAAAAAAATATTTTAATTACAAGACACCTGCTGAGATTCTAAATTCGTCTCCCTGAGGAGTTTTACATTATTGATGTCCATTATTTGATAAAAAAAATTGATACATAATAAATGCGCCCCAGGAGAGGCAACCTTTTTGGAATCATGAGGATGAATATGAATTGAACTGTGATTTTTTTCAATATACTAATGCACGCTAGATTCTCAAGCGACCAAGTGTGTTTTCGTCATTGCCATAAAAAGAGCCGCGAACGCTCCCAGCCGTAAACATGCCTACTGTACAGTGACCGCAAAACTGGTATTTTTCACTATGGAATCGAGATCGGGTCGCGACACATACCCCTCTTGGTCTAAATTTTATTAAATAAACTATTGAGAAATCAACACCGAATCACGAACAAAAATAACCAAAATACTATCTGAGATTCAATGAACTCGCATTTTTGTTCCCAAGGATGAGATTTAAGCTGATGTGGGGCGAAAAGCGGAAAGGTAATTCCAGCAAACGGAAAAAATAAGTTCGAGGGGATTACGATGCAGTCACGATCCAACAAAATTTCTCAACCGCCTTTTGGGCCGGGAGGAGGGGCAGACGGGGCACGTCCGCCCTGACGTCTCTGCATGATTACGCACTGCCTTTAAAGATATGAATGCACGAAAATATCCACATCCACGGGGGCACGCTGGCGCTGTGTACTAAGGTGAACTACACGTCGATGGTGCACCTGTTTTCAACCAATGCTTATCATGCTTGTGCGATGTTAGTAGGTTGGCGAGTCTGGCAGTTGTTCGCCGTTTCTTGGTGGTTCTATCCGCGTACTTCGGCTTCCTCCACCCATAGAACTGTCCGACACAAGGTGGCCCCGGATGTCGAAAATATCGTAAAATCCAAATAAATAAAATTAAATAAATAAATTTCGTCTCCTTCAGCTGCGAATCTCAAATTCCGGGTTGAATCGGATCGAATCAAGCAGACAAATCGAACCGAATTGAATCTCATTGATCTTCAAATTATATATATTATCACAACTGCAAAGATTGCAGTTTTCTACTAATGTATTCTATTGAACGAAGACTTGTCTGTCTGGGTTAGTCAAGCAAAATTGCGAAATATTCCAGAACGGAATTACGGTAATTTCGAAATGGAACCCCTTGAACGCTTCTTCTGCCATCGGGTCTCCTGTATAGGACACCACTAGGGTTGTCACGATTTTTTTTTAATTTAGGAATCGATTAATCGTCGAAAATAATCGATGATAATCGATTGATCGTACCTAGATGACCCCCATCTCCTTCTCTTTGAAGTCGATAAAAATGACGTTGAAGTCAGTTGCCCTACGTCAAGTAAACAACGAAGACGATCCTCTTTTAGTTACATTCAAAGCTTTAATGTTCTGAACTTTTGAACCGTCAGTGTAATAATCAAGACCGGTCGGCAGTTGCGAACTTCGCAACTGCCGACCGGTCTTGATTATTACACTGACGGTTCAAAAGTTCAGAACATCAAAGCTTTGATGAATGCACCTGAAAGACAAATGCTTCCAATAGCTTCTTGGGGTTTAACATCGATGTTCTTAACTCTTTACCTTTAGAAACAATAGTTTTTTTCAACATCCGAATCCGAAATGCCTTCAGGTATGAAACTGTTCAACCTTAAGGACTAAGGTCGTCGATTTTCAGAAATGCGAAATTAAATTTTCAGGTGGCAACATAAAATAATCAGAGAGGAGAAACTGGGGAAAGAGTGACAGTTGGGACCACGCAGATAATCACTACCCTTTAACATTAGAAACACGACGAATAAACAGTTGACCATGATGTTGTCATTATTTGTATGACAAACTTTGGACTGCGCGCGTTTATAAATGTTACAACAAATTTTCATTTTTCAAAAAAAAGTATCGGTTTCTCGAAATTGAGTGACAATAATTGTCGAATCAGAAAAGAAATTATGCGTGCAAAAATCGATTTTGAATTTGGATACCTTATAATGGGGTGTCCAGAAAGGAATGGAATGCCAAAATACCAACTTAAGATAATCTGAGTACTTTCTGGGCCTAAAAATGCCGATAACTATTTGTGTATTTTTGTTGGAAGTTCCCAGAAAAAATTGGTTCAAGGACGGTACTTCACTTCCTGTTGATTTTTTTCTCTCATTTGTGCATGCCCTCTCTGCCTCCCTCCTCCCCAACCCCCCCCCCCCCCCCCACCCGTTTTCTGGCCAGATAAAGTTGTGTGACGGTCTATATTTTATGTAGGTATTTGAATATCTAATTTTAAGTGATGTGATCAAATTGTTGTAACCTTTTGAACCCTGTTGGTATATTACATGATAGTTCAGTGACTTCATAGGGATGACTCTATATTCGTTATCTGGGGGTAGACAAATTAATATTTTCAACGAGCAGCCTTGGGCCGCTCGTTTAAAACATTGACTTGTCTCCCATATAAATTCACGAAGCATCCATCTACGTTACGATTTCAAGTCGCATCACAATCATGGACCGCCAAAGCGGTCTCTCGGATCTAAAGGGTTAACGCAATTGTTATAATGCCCACTGATGGGGAAATATATAGAATATACCCAAAGTAGCTTGGTGTACTAAATGTTCACACGAGTGGTGAACATTTGGTACACCAAACTACTCTGGGTATATTTTATTTATACCATGACCGTCAAATTATTAAGAGTTTAAATCTATGTCAGACGTACACACGTGCGAATCTGTTTTTGTTTGCATGAGCACTGGTGGGCGGTACTTTCGCTGTCAATTTTATCGCCAAAACAAAATGGAAAAACAAGAGCGCAATAACCGGCCATTTTTCTTTTTAATAACATGATAGCATACTATTTCGTGTTATGGATACTTTGTTAACACGAGCAAATGCATGTTTGTTAATTTTTGGTGTCTAATGGGGTAAATTCATTTAAAATCGTAATACATACAGTTAAAACTAGAAGTCCTGTCATGAAATGCGCACAGATACCACGTTGATATGCGCGTTAATGTACGCGTTATGGCTCAAGTAAAGCTATCAGATTTTGTACATATGGCCTGTGCACAAGCAATGTTTCAGCCAATGGACCTCCGGGTAACCCGGAGGTCCATTGGCAGAAACATTGCATGTGTTTGCTATGAGTAACCAAGAGAACCTGCCGTGCTTTGGATGTCATTTGATATGGCAATTGCGCGCAATTCCAACGCGCAATTAAGCCTAGATAAGCGCAC
This sequence comes from Pictodentalium vernedei, assembly GCA_031216915.1. Taxonomy (NCBI): domain Eukaryota; kingdom Metazoa; phylum Mollusca; class Scaphopoda; order Dentaliida; family Dentaliidae; genus Pictodentalium; species Pictodentalium vernedei. The sequence goes on from CM062296.1 coordinate 66,044,870, forward strand.
TATTCGTGACAGGACTTCTAGTTTTAACTGTAATTGCCACTTTCATTCCACTCTTCGCGAGGCACCGTGCGATAAATTTAGACAAGTTTGCATTCAGGTCGACGTCACTATAATAATGCAATGCAATAATAATAATAATGCAATGTTAACGTCTAGAATCCATCACAGTGCTCTCTGACTTACATTATTACCCCACATCACAGGTGTTCACACCCTTTCTTCATTCTATGACATTCTCAACTCAACTCAATGGAGCATGCTGCCCGTGCTACACAAACGGACAGACAAGGCAAGCGCCCCGACAGGTCCCTAATTTACACCTAGGTACGGTGGGGATTACGTATAGTACTGGTGAACATTTCCAACGTCCACAGCTGGCATGTGGTGCAACGTCACATAATCAACCACTCAAACCGCGCCGATCGCACACAAGCCACTAACTACTACGGGAAGCACTCGAATTAATCGCCGAATGGTCAGCCAGTCAAGGATTAACCGGGCCCAACATTGCTTAACTTCGATGATCGAACGAGAACCGGTCTCACTAAAGGTCAACTTGGATGTAGTTCCACTGTAGGTGTACATTTTAACTACTGAAATACCATTGCTGGCGTGTTAACCACAGTTGGTGTGTAAAGATAAAGTTTATGTCAAAGGCTTTTCATATATAGTAGAACAGGTAATCATGGTATAATTTAGTTTTGTTTTACCTGAATACCTTCTCGCCAACGTTACCAGTTGATGCAGAGGTGAATGCACAAACCATTTCCGCTGCGTTTGTTCACAGCTATAATATAAACAACAAAGTTGTTATTTTGGGAGAACTGACAACGTATGTCTTAGATTATCTCAGCATTGCAGTCGGAGAGAAGGGAACAAAGAAGCTTAGCCTTATTATTTTTATTGAGTTGTTTATTGTCGAACTACCTACCAAGTTTTTTTTTCTTTTATAGACGTTATTAGTAGCTTGATGTGCAATCAAATATAGGAATATACTTTTTTTTCAGGAAATCGAATTACAGAAAAATGGTAATTAATTCATTAGTTACCCAGACGTTTACTTCCTTGAAGTTCGTTAAGGATGCGGCGTAAATGGCATGTCATTGACGAAATAAGGCAAACTACCACGCTAATGTTATCGCGCGTTCACATAGTTCAGTACGTTTGATCAATCAGGTGGAATGCGGATCTCCCCACATACAGTACGGCCCCCGTGAACTGGTCACTTTCCATGGGTGGGCTATACTTCAACGGACGCAAAAATATTAGATTCTAAACACCAATTATCAGAATAATCATCACAAATTTAATTAATGAAGCACCGGGTACAACTTGGTGCTTCATTAATTACTATTTTGTTGATGATGATTTCCATTACCTGGTAAATTGATGCGTGGACTTCACTGTCAACGCGTGGTTCACGACCGTATCACGGCGACTGTACTGTACCATTAAACATATAGACAATAGTTCACTGCTTGGAGTAACGTACGGTGTTTATTCTCGAGTGGGATGCGGAAGGTTATTTTCACGAGGCGCTAGCCGAGTGAAAATAATCCCCGCATCCCACGAGAGAATAAACACCGTACGTTACTCCAAGCAGTGAACTATTGTGTTTGTTATATTTCCCTGATAATATCTGCAACACAAATACCGCTCTTGCGTCATCCAAGAGCAGTTTCCCAAGGTCGCTCAATTTGTTTTGACGGTTAGAAAAATCGGCGCATGAACACAAAAACATGAATGAATGAACTGATAATATGACGTCATCAGAAAGGAATGCAATGACGCTCGTTTTCAAATGGAAGTTCAAATGACGTGAGATATGAACTTATGAAGGAAATCAACACATTTTAAAGAAATAATTCAATCAATCACCATGAATGAGTAGTCATATTCAACTTCTTATAACTTTGTGTGGATCTGTACATAGTTATTGTTCGCTGTCAGTTGGAATATCAAGCACAACATTTGTCGAAGTGGATTGAGTGTTATCGCAGGATTTTGAGGCGGAACAACTGCAATGGTTGATCACAATGTTTATGGTTGGATTGTTTATTGTGCTTGTTCCGAATACATCCCCAAGATGTTGTTGGATCATAGAATTTGAGGTGCTCGATAGTTGGTTGGAAGTTATGGCATTCGTAGAAGATTGTGCAGTTGTACTTTGGGAACGGCTTGAAGTTGATATCGTTGACAAACTCGATACAGTTGTTATCGGAATTTGTGGCTGAATCTGTAAATTCGATTCGCGCGAAGTTGATTCATTTGAGAGAATAGATGAGATGTTTCTTTCCTGGTGAGTATTTATTCTTGAGTAGTTGTTTATACTGTTGATATTTTTATGTCCCGATATTTGGACAATGTGGTTTGGAGGTACATCTGCGTCATCCAATTTCTGAATAAGATGCTCACGAGAACTATGATTTGTCAATCGCTTTTCAGAAGGCAACCCACCGTCAGTTTTCATATTAGACATGAACTTGTAGATTTGGTTTATGCCCAGGCGTTGGTTTTTGAACCATTTTTGTCCCTTTTCAAAATAAGAATTTTCATCGATTTGTTTCTGCGTTTCAGCCATAATTGAAATGTAAAATGGAGAGCCTGGCTCTCGCATTCCCGATGGACGTTTCTCCCTGTACAATTCATAAATACGTACTGGATTTCTTTCCGGCACTGAAGTTTCATATGCTTTTGGTTTTATCGTTCGCGTATTTTGAGGATTTTCGCCGTTGCGGGTTTTTGTGTGTCTCTCGTCCACTACTAGATATTTTCGCCCTGTTTCGTCTTGACCAACGCTAACGTCTCCCCATACCAGATCATACTGCTCCTTCCCTCCACGCATACCACAATGCATAGTAAATGTTAGCCACAATGAGTTCAATATAGATTTCGGTGAGTACGGCCCCAAAACTTTCTTCTCATAAAGCATATCAATTTCAGTATCAGTTATTTCTTCGGCAGCATTTGGTTTATTGCCCTTCCCCAACGATTTCAACTGCTTCTGCTTTATTTTAAGGGCTTCTCTGGCCTTTGCAAATTTTGAGTCTGAAATAATACATTTGCTGTAATTGGCATTTTTCAAGTGACGACTGATACTTGAATACAAAGCTCTAAGTGTGGAAGGTTCATACTCCCTGCCATCCTTGCGCCGTACTGATACGAGAAAGTGAGAAATGTAATCGCACAAATCACTGGGGTCAATGTCCGCTATTTCTCCGGTGTAACTGTACTTTGCTTTAAGAAATTGCTGGAACAATCGGATACCCAAAAGAGTTTTCTTCATCGTATTTTTGTTTTGATTTTGAACAATGAAATCAGTCAGTTCGCTATCGTCCATCATTTCGAATCGACCAAATTCCACTGACGCGCCCTCGGTTGAAGAAATAATGTCACCACAGGTTGCTCCAATAACATCATCTTCCCCAGTGGAATAAGGTTGAAATAATTCCAAAAGAAACTCGTCATCTATCGTATCTAGAAGTTTCACATTCGATGCAAATGCAGCCATTTCTGAACCACTCGGTATGAAAACAAAGCAGACGTAAACTCGCAACAGCGTAACTTGCCGTAAGGGGAATAATCCAACATGCTGACGTCATTGATAGTAAAATAGTCCGTCATGACTGGGAGTAGGATATCGCCGTGGGAGTTGAATAACACTTTCGAGGTCGTGGGAGTAGGATATGGTTTTTATTTACAAAGGAAAAAGCTGTAGAAATATAATAAATTGTATTATACGCTCAACTATACATTATAGAAAACTTCACAGGAGAAGAATAATCCACCAGAGTGAAAGTATAGAGTACCTAACGAAATTACTTCCGTGTCTCAATGATATTGTTGTTTCTAAATTATGAAATATGTTCATTTGTAATATTATAATTGTATTAAATATAGTTCATGTTAACTTTTGATACATTTGAGACGTATACCAAAATTGAGAAAATTATAAAAAATATTTGAAGAAGTTTATATACACTTGTATATATATACAGTTGAAACTAGAAGTCCTGTCATGAAATGCGCACAAATAGCACGTCGATTTGTGCGTTAATCCACGAGTTATGACCATAGTCAGGCTAGCAAATTATGTACAATAATTATGTACATATGGCCTGTGCACAAGCAATGTTTCAGCCAATGGACCTCCGGGTAACCCGGAGGTCCATTGACAGAAGCATTGCCTGTGTTTGCTAGGAGTAATCAGGAGAACCTGAGATGCTTTGGATGTCATTCGATATGGCAATTGCGCGCAATTAAGCCTAGATAAGCTCAAAGTTCGGGACAGGACTTCTACTTTTAACTGTATGCATATCTCCTCCGTGAATTTTCGATTCACATTCTACCATCAACACTAATAATTTTAAGCATACCGTATAATAACAGAATTAACATTAAATCTTGTATTTAGAAACTCCGTTGGTAACTGGGATTGATCGAAAAAACTGCAGGGGTCCACAGTAATCTGAAAAAAATATGTATTCACTTATTTAGTGATAACAGTCCAAATTAAACAAAAGCAACCAATCGTATACTTCTATATGAACTCTATACATGTACTTCGAGTAGCTAGCACCCACCTCAGAAGTTTGTTCGAAAATCCTGAGGATGGGGTTGGAGGGGTGTGTCGCCTTTCCAACACATTCGTCTTCGTAGCGAACTATTTGGGTAATTGGTGCACATTGTACTCCACATCGGTCGGCAAGAAAACATGACACAATTTCACAAATACTTGCAAATGACGTATGATTGTCGATGCAAATTATTGTTCATTGTTATTCCCCGGCAATCGTTTTTTGGCTTGCTCAGTTGGGTAAATGTCACATACATAATGATACTTTCAACCGCTGTGTTAAACTTGACGCACGACGTTCCATAGTCGAGGAGATCCGTATTAGAGCACCCATGGTTTCTGAACCGAGAATAAAATCGGTCACCTATTTTAGGGGCTTGAATGTTTTGGTGCCTGGGGTCAATCTAAATGCGATCACCAAGGGCTCGCCATGTTGTCTTGTTCAAATCTAGACCCACAGGGCGTTATAACTTTTTTTTAGGTTTGCTCGTCCTAGAATATATAACGCTCCGTGGGGCCATGATTGGCCTAGCTGTCCATATGCATTTATAACACATTGGCTTTCACCCAAGCGTTTTGGAAACTGCATGTCGTCTGGAATTTCACGCCATAATATTAATGTTGTCTCTCTTGCAATGTTGTCTGATCGTCGTCGGGCAAGAGCGTGATACACCACTCCAATAATTTGGGAAAGTCACGGTTCTGGTCAGAAGATTTCCCGACAATGAAATGCAAACTAATTTTATTCTCGTGGCCCCGTGTATGAGTCTGAAAATGCTAGCGCGGAAGGATAAAACGAGAGGCTGCAGGCCTTGTGTTTTATTCTTCCGCGATGGCGCAAGTGCCTCATCGATTAACCCATTCACAAACGTGTGTCGTTCTGTGTTTATTACACGCCTTCCCGTTTATCAAAACAATTATTAGAAGGACACTCACCAATTCATTTGATAATTACCAATAAAAAGAACACATTTTATTGCCAACCAAGTTTGAAGGGGAACCAGTGTTACTATTTCGTCCCCTGATTTCCAATGTGTTCTATGTGCCTACTGGCACATAGAAAGAACACATTGATACTCAGGGAACGATTTTTAGCTATAGCTAGCGACTCCAATTGTAATTGCAGTGTACGATTTGTAGAAAATTCCAGTGAAATTTCGTTTCTATTTAAAAATAGTCCAACGATTTCCGTTCCACACATATGTGCGGAGCGGATTTTCATTTTCAGCATGGTTTAGTGTTGCTGTAGATGTGGATTTCATAGAACAGGTGTGTAATAAAAGTCTTGGGGGCTAATATTTTCCACGTTTCTCCCCTCCTCCCCTTGATTTAACTTTTTGCACATTTTAGGGCGCCTTCTTAAAAGAAATGATGTTAACAAAAACGATCCGTGTATTCTCCATAGATCCTGGAAGTCACAATAGCCGCCATTCTTTCGATTATGTGTGGCCACTTCAAACCCTATAAAATTGATCAAATCTACAGAAATATGGGGTAAGTTACCCATGCACTTTGTTGGCAGGATACCAATCGTATTTGGAGAGGATGGAACTGCTCGCGTCTGCCGTACCAAGAGAGTGACGTAATGGATCATGTGATATGCGACATCATGTTTGCAGTGTGTACAAGCGCTCATGATGTTACGGCAACACAATGGTAATATGTGGTGTCAGAGAGTGCACGAGCCACACATTATTGTTTCCATCATCAAATTTGTTTTCCGAAGGTCGCCAGACGGTCTCTGTGGTGTCGCGTGGTTTCTGTGAGATCGAGTGGAATCGAATACAGTGGCGATATTTCTGGGAGTGCGTGCGATTTCATTGCAAAGTATCCAATTAAGAATTGAATGCACTTTTTATATGGAGTATGAACGTGTGGGAATGGGTACAAATTATGTATGAATCCCGTTTCCACACGTTCATACTCCAATAAAGATTGTAAAAATTGCATTCATTTCTTATAATTACATTCCGTAACTGTTTAAACTACTTTTTACCAAACAACAAAGCAGAAAGACGAAATAAAACATGTACGAACGAACGAGGCGAAGAACCACCCTCACACAAAAGACAAAGCGCACAACTCTGATTTTTAATTTTCACAACTTTAGAAATTAATACTAGTATTTTAGTAACGGTCTTTATGCCACAATTGGGAAATGTCACCAAAGAAACAGCAGCGGAGTTGATCACTGCGAGAGGCGCTAAGAGTTAAAAACCCGTCCAAACACCGCCCGAATTACATTCTGTCAACTGCGTTCTACCCTAAATGCGGGTCAATATTCGACCAAATGTATTCATTGGAAAATGAATTACATTTGGTCATGACTTTTTCACCCAGCTGACCAATGGGAATTGAGTATTTGGACCCAAAACGTATAACTACATTAACAACGTAATTATTTATCGGTAACAGCTCGACAATGACTAAAACGTATACAAACGAATAGGTATGCAGATTTCATTTGTGGAATAGTAATTATACACTGGCTACAATAACATTGCAAAAGGTTGCATAGATTACAACTGACACACAGTGAGTTTACAAAACAAGAACGTAAAAACATTTCAAAATTTATACCACACGGAAATGACAAGGCCAGATTCGCTGTCTTCCTGCCATCTTCTTGAAGAATAATTAACAAACAAAACCCCAAAAGAAACGTAAACGCTAAAAGCTAAATTAAAAAGTTAGCAGAAGAAAAGGAAAACACACCCAAAACAGTGAAACGGAACATATTAGTGCCAGTGGCGGCGCCAGAATTTTTTTCGTGGGGGGGGGGGGGGGGGGGGAGGGGGGCGGCAAGTAGGGGGGCAGACTCCCCATGAAGGGGAGCAAATACGTAAAGGATCATATCATTTCTTTATTATGAGGTAGTCGAAACTTGGACACAAAGTCCGTAATATAATTTTTTGGTTTGGTACGTCCTGTGGACGTACCAAACCAAAAAATGATATTACGGACTTTGAGTCCAAGTTTCGACTAAATGTAATGGTAATTAGCGCTCCTCCTTTCAAAAAACCCTGGATCCGCGTCTGGAGAGAGAGAAGGCAGAGATAGAGGGATAGAGAGAGGGAGGGAGGGAGAGAGGGGGGAGAGAGAGAGAGAGAGATGGAGGGGGTAGAGAGAGAGAGAGAAAGAGAAGGGAGAGAGAGAGATGGAGGGGGATAGAGAGAGAGAGAGGAGAGATAGAGAGAGGGAGGGGCAGAGCGAGGGAAGGAGGGAGGGAGAGAGAATGTGTGTGTTTGTGTGTTTGGATGGATGTGTGTGTGGTTGGTGGGTGGGTGGGTGGGGCAAGTGGGGGCAGAGCCTACGTTTGGGGGGGGGGGGGGCAAATGCCCCCCCCCCCCGTGCCCCCCTGTAGCGCCGCCACTGAATAGTGCAACACTAGGAACAAACTGAAATGTACCAAAGAACAGTTAAGATAAACAGACTCCACAATATTAAGTGGAAAGACAGGGATGTACGCCTTGCGATTCATTGACCTTAGAGCAAGTGTGTCTGGTCCTCACATTGTGGGTCATTTCAGTAGTTGATGTAAGCTGTGCATACGGCAGCATTCGGAAGATTATCTAATGAACTGCATGGCTTTATAAATGAACTAGATCACTTCAACTTAACACGAACGTCAAAACCTTTTAGAAACTCGCATTCGAGGCCTGAAAAGAGTAGCACGCAATGCCATAGACGCTAAAATAATCCGTTTCGATGGAAGTATGTTTATTGCCGAAAACGATCCCATACAGGTAACATTTACCAAAATTGCCCTATACAGACTGCCAATTTCGATTAATGAGAGTAGCACGTAGTTCTACAGGTCTAAATGACGCCCAAAAGGTGTACTCGATTGTATGCCAATGTTTTTTTACTGGCTCGGGATCTCACAGTCACGTCCACACCGAATGCTCTTATAATTATTACCGATCCAGTTCTAGGTACCCAAGCATTCAAACCTGTGTCCTAATGATTAAATAGACTAGGTGTTAGTAAGAGTCGTACTTGTCCATGAAACTCTCTTTACATAGATGAGTTCCAGGACCGCACGAGCTGTTACAATTAGGAACCACTGCTCTCATCGCTGTCCACTCACCCCATTTGACGTAATCATCAAGTACTTTTCTCAGCTCCTTCCGATTTCCACCACCATTCTCCTCCAGCCGTAAGAACGTTGGCTGCGCCCTCCCAAAAAGGGTCGGGGAAGTCGTTTGAGCATATTGTCTTTCGAACATTCCTCTCACAGCACTTTAGCTCTACCCGGTTCTTATTGTGTAGTGGTATCACACCATGGGTTTGGTAGTGGTGCATATGTATTATCACAATTATGTGCTGATCCAGAAACTTGTATCAATCCGAGATGGCGTTGATATTATATATCGCGGCGATCCCTTTGGGGCGAGTCGCGATATGTAATGGGAACACCATCAAACAAATATTTTGAGAACCATTCAGCGTCTATGAATTGATTTTTATGAATGATCATCGTGGTGATGTCATCGTATTATGTTATTGAGCTGTGCACAACGTAATCCCCATCCATTGTTACACTTATACTATAACCGCCGAAGTTTAACAGTGCAGATATATTTCTCTGGTGGATGGATAGGTGATAGATTAAGACTGTAAACATTCGACAGGCTCAGGCTCTCAGGTCGCCAGTCTGTTTCTGTAAGGATTCGGGTGCTTTTATGGATTGTGTGTTTGCTTGCAGATTATCGTTGGAGATAATGCGATGTTATTTTACCCACAGAGATATCGACATATCCTTCCTTGCTCTTGCTAAATATATTTCAATACATCTGGATATTAACTAAATTGGTGGAACTACGTAGCGTAACCATCAATCATAAATTTTTGGTTTGCGGACATATCTAATAGTATTGTAATATCATTAAATAATCCACAAAGCCAAGTCTCGGCTGCTAATATTCCTTTCATTGATTAAAAGAAAATGAATATTTATGACATTATTTAGATTTAGTTGGATAGAAAATTCTAGTTTGCCGGAAAAGCAAAGGACTATTTCAGGACTAGACTGGTCTACGAACATAACCACGCCGATTTTCTTACCGTGTTTGACTGGTGGGTTGAAAAGCGTGTAACTAGGCATTCTAAATATCGCCGAACTTTACCACTGGGGTCTGCAGTTCTCTTCGTCCTTAATCCCTAGCAAATGTACAATATTGCGAACTTCCCGCAGTAAGATTGAGATTGTACAAACAAATCATTGATGATGATGTTCCGCCACTCCGACGTCTTCTATTACAAGGTCAAAAAGACCAAATTTGTTTGAGAAATAATATTCTAATATTTATCCTTTACGATGCTATTTATGATTTTGTTTTGTTTATTGCAGGGAAAATGGCTGGAATGGGTGGAAGATGGTTTGCACTTCCAGAGGATCCCGAAAAATGATGAACGACAAATTATTTGTCGTTTTCCACTCACAATGTTCGGTGTGGTGTTAATTAAATAAAATAGAGAAATTAACGATTTTATTTGAATGTGTTGTGCTTTATAATACAATTTGTGGCTTTACAATAGGGCTGTCACGATTTTTTAATTTAGGAATCGATTAATCGTCGCAAATAATCGATGATAATCGATTGATCGTACCTCGATGACCCCCATCTCCTTCTCTTTGAAGTCGATAAAAATGAAGTTGAAGTCAGTTGAGCTACCTCAAGTAAACAACGAAGACGATCCTCTTTTAGTTACATTCAAAGCTTTGATGTTCTGAACTTTTGAACCGTCAGTGTAATAATCAAGACCGGTCGGCGGTTGCGAACTTCGCAACTGCCGACCGGTCTTGATTTTTACACTGACGGTTCAAAAGTTCAGAACATCCAAGCTTTGATGAATGTACCTGAAAGACAAATGCTTCCAATAGCTTCTTGGGGTTTAACATCGATGTTCTTAACTCTTTACCTTTAGAAACAATAGTTTTTTCAACATATTTTCTTTTAATTATTAAACGTCTAAAACGGGATATAATTTACCGATTATTCGACAACGAAAAATACTAATCGATTTCGCCGTGACCGATCAACAACCGATTAATCGTGACAGCCCTCCTTTGCAACACATCACTGCCCATCGTTTCTGTAATTTATTACCCGCCTGTTCTATGTAATCTACATCTACAGCAAAACAAAACTATGTGGAAAATGAAAATCTGGTACGGATAAAAATGCGCAGCGGAATCGTTGACGGACTATTTTTAAATAGAAGCGAAATTTCACCGGAATGTTCATTGAATCGTGCAACGCAATTGCAATTGGAGTCACTAGCATTAGCTGAAAATCGTCCCCCAAGTTCCAATGTGTTCTATGTGCCAGTAGCACATAGAATGCATTGTAACTCAGGGGACGAAAGAGTAATACGGGTTCCCCTCGCAAATTTGGTTGACGATAAAATGTGTTCTTTTTGTTGATAGTTGTTAAATGGATTACTGAGTGTCCTTCTGATAATTGTTTTATAGACGTGAAGGCGTGTAATAAACACAGAACGACACACGCGTGTGAATGGGTTAATCGATATGGCACTTGTGCCATCGCTGATGGTTAAAACTCGAGGCCTATCTAATCACGCATCTGTTGACTGATTTGCGAAAAAAAACTAGTAAATAGATCTGTTTAGTGACATGGAAACATTGTAATAAATAAGGTGTGGACAGTTATAAAGACTGACAAATCCATGAGCTCTCTGCAAGCAACATGCACATCTGATACAATTCATATATATATATATATATGTAAGCTATGTATATAGAAAGTTTTGTTGTCAAGGAATGGAATATTGGATAAAAATCTCCTATGTCATAGTTGACTAAATATAATTTAATTTCCTCATACAATTTTATTTGAAATGGTAACATTCTATGAGTAAAACGACTCACTAAACAGCGCTGTTACAACTGTGTTCTATTATCGATCAACACATATTTATTTATTTTGTAGTAAAACACAGAGAATATGCGTCCGACTCAAGCTTTAGTACTGTTATCATAAAACGCCGAGTACACGCCACCAAGACCGCGACCTGTTCAAAACTCTATGTCCGCTTCTCTGCCCACATCCATGTAGAATCTCACCTGCCGAAAAAGAAGCAGAAACAAAGATAGAACAAAACGACGATGAAGTATGGAGGTCTGGAACCAATGAATCGAGTTGGAGATTTTCTTGTGTTTCACCGCGTGAAATACAGGAAAACCTCCAACAAGGGTTGTTGATTCTTGTTACACGTTCTCTACTTGTGTTGTGTTCTGTACTCACAACACGAATAATTTCGAATTAATGGAGCTGGCATTTGATGAAGGATAAAGGCGATCTGTTCACTTCCTTGCTAGACGGTATTTTGCGTCAAAGCATTTCATTGACGTCAAAACTCCAATCAGATGCCCAAAAATCAAACAGATGTATGTTTGCTTGATATTCGTACAGGTTGGACGGGTACAACGCGTGGTGTACACATTTCTCAATGTATGTGTTGTATTGGGTAATATTGAGGCAAAAAATAATCGCGACATAGAAGGTTTGTTACTCTTAGTTCTGTCTTCGTCCTGGGGGCGCGGTGGCGTTGCGGTAACCGGTCCTCGTCAGATCACTGAAGTTGAGCAACGTCGAGTCCGGTTAATCATTGGATGGGTGACCGTCTGAGCGATCAATTCGGACTCCCGCGTTGTGTCCTAGGGCATGGCACTTAACCCCGAGTGTCCATATGGGGGCACGATGACACCGTGTACTAGGGCGTACTGTACGTCGATGGTGCGCATGTCTTCCACCAATCTAATACTGCCTGTGCTGCAGTGCGGAGTTACGATGTTTGGGAGCTGGCAGCTGTTCGCTGTTGCTCGGTGGTTCTCGCCGGGTACTCCGGCTTCCCCCACCCGTAAAACTCTCACGGTCATGATTAGCCATTGTGCATAAGTATATGATTTTAAAACACCAATAAATAAATAAATAAATCTGTCTTCGTCCTGCTGTATTTTAAGGAATGTCGACTGACGGGTGACACGACCAGACCCCAGGGTTATTGCGATCAGATTGAGAAAGCGTATGCTCTTGCGATCAGAGTTCTCTAAGTATGCGTAGCAGAAACTTGAGGTATGTCGATTGACAAAATAAAAACAAAACACTTCAGATCGGAAAAAAACACACGCCAATTCATTATCAATGGCTTACTTGGAATCTTTAATGTTGAAAGTCGACGGAATTCGTCTTGAGAATACATCAAGATGAAGACCATTACAATAGCATGATCGATAATTACACAATTTTTTTGAAAATACGGCTTTTCAAAAATAATAACCATGAATAGCGACGTAAGTATGGATAGACGGTTCAGTTGACTGGCAGATTGAGAGAGGGTGAAACAGAGCGGCAACTTGACACATTATAAATTATAGTGATGAGTTGACGGTAACAAGGTCTGAGGTTTGCGGCTCGGAGCTTCTGTTCAACTGAGACGCGAAGCGTCGAGGTTGAACATACGATCCGAGCCGCAAACCTCAGACCATGTTACCGTCAACTCATCACAATAATCTATATGTTTCAATAAGACACTACCCATAGCCTAAAACCTACATCGTGAAACACGAGAAGATCGTCTACTAAACTTGTCATCGTGGCCTTGTTCAAGGTAACTTTTAACGATCACTGGTTTAGTAAATAAACCTCTCGTGTATCCACGACGGCACTGGATAAATGATCAATAAACCAGATAAACTCATTCTATCTTAGTTCAAATCGTAAGTCAGTTTGTAAATTAAACAACACTTCATCCGGAACACCATCTGCTGCACACGTGAAATATCCAGAAAAATGAAGCGGCGTGCTCGTCACTCCGTTGATGAAGCAGTTACGAAACGGACGGCGTCATTGCAAATATTTCGCGTTGTGACGTCAGACGGTAACATTTGCCACTTCAGCTGTAAACATAGAATATACTAAGCGAGCTCTCGTCCAATCAGAGGAGAGGCTTTTAGTCTTATTGGAACATTATAAGTTATTCTGATTGTTGCCAGGGGACATGGTCTAACGTTCCCTGCATGAAATTTATATTCAACCGAGGCGTTAGCCGAAGTTGAATATATGTTTCATGCAGGGAATGCGAGACCATGCCCCCTGTCAACAAACAGAATAACGTATATGTCCCGTTCTTCGCTTCATTCGCGTTATTTTAAAATTTGTTGTTGAACAGCGAATATTAGAAAGCAGACGTTGTTTCGCTAAGGTGTTAACTTTTATCATAACAGACTGGGGTGATTTCCCTTTATTCAATGTTTACGTACGCAATTAACGGGGCGAGATGCTCTCGATTCGTTTCAGTTTATGTTACAGTAAATTAATGAAAATATACCTTTTAATCTAATCTGTTTCATAAATAATTACCCATGTTTACATAACCAATCTTTTTGTACGTAATAACGGTACTTGTGTGTGTATTTATTTCAGTTAAATGTATTTGTCTCAGTTGATTTGAAGTGAAAAAAAGACATTGCGATGAACCGTTGCTCATGGCAACGAGACGCTTTCCTCGACAGTGGACATAAGAATCGCTGACAGTAGACATATGTGCGTGCCCGTCGACAAAAAATAAAATCAACGAGGCATTGACCGATCACTGCATTGTATTGCGGTTGGTATCGGGACATATGTGGATATTGGTTTAAACAACTGGACTGGGAAATGAGAGGCAAATACGAAATGTGATTGATTAGGTGACAAAGCAGTTTAGTGACGCCTGCCCTGCCTCCTCCGCTATAACAAAGGGTATTCAAACAACCTTATGTAAACTTGAGTGACACATTAGGTTCGTTGAATGGTCTCTTGAAGTCACTTCAAGAAGATACGTACAGTTGAAACTAGAAGTCCTGTCACTGTATTGTGTACTATTTTGAAATAATAGCGCACTGAATAAGTGCACTTTCGTCGCTGTCAAAATGCACCATTAGCGTAACTCATTTCCTGTAGAAAAACAACGTGCCCAACTCTGTACAATTTTATACTAGCAAATAGAGATCATTAACTTACTTCCTAACCCCTACTGGGATACATGTACATCTTATGACGTAAATAGATATTAAAATTCGACTGCATGTACAGAATGAAGAGAGTGGATTACTACTTTGCCGCGTCGCCATATATCCTCCACTCGAAAAGTATTAAATTATAATTGTTTATAACAGCAAAAGAAACATTTGCAAACTTTCATCACATGGACGACCGGAATTGTAAATAATTACTAAGGAAAAATCTATCCCATCGCGATTCAGTAGTAATCCAACCTCCACATACTCCACATACTGCAGTCTCAATATTTTCTTTCTGTTTGATCTGTTCAGTTCGTTATTTCACTGTCGATCTAATTAATAGAGCATTACATTATACTTTGTACAGCGCAAACGCTTCTGTGTATTTTCTGCTGTGAAGAGCGCATTAACTTACGAGTATTTCTGCGTTAATCATGACAGGACTTCTAGTTAGATTTTTAATTTACCCTCACCCCTTATACACCTGTAACACTCTCATCAGGTTTAAGACGTTATGTGCCAGTTGTGTTTGTTATACCTTATCCTAAGACATCACGTTAGTTTCCAATAGGGTGTGGTTAGTTAACAAGTAATGTTTACCACCTCTGGAATATTACCGGTGAACTATTTATCAATGTTCACTGCTCAGATCAAGACCAGGGCTGTCATGATTAATCGATTAATCGATTGTTGATCGGTCACGGCGAAATCGATTAGTATATTTCGTTGTCGAATGATCGGTAAATTATATCCCGTTTTAGACGTTTAATAATTAAAAGAAAATATGTTGAAAAAACTGTTGTTTCTAAAGGTAAAGAGTTAAGAACATCGATGTTAAACCCCAAGAAGCTATTGGAAGCATTTGCCTTTCAGGTACATTCATCAAAGCTTTGATGTTCTGAACTTTTGAACCGTCAGTGTAATAATCAAGACCGGTCGGCAGTTGCGAAGTTCGCAACTGCCAATCGGTCTTGATTATTACACTGACGGTTCAAAAGTTCAGAACATCAAAGCTTTGAATGTAACTAAAAGAGGATCGTCTTCGTTGTTTACTTGAGGTAGCTCAACTGACTTCAACTTCATTTTTATCGACTTCAAAGAGAAGGAGATGGGGGTCATCTAGGTACGATCAATCGATTATTATCGGTTATTTGCGACGATTAGTCGATTCCTAAATTAAAAAATCGTGACAGCCCTAATCAAGACGTCAGGGAAACACCCAAGGTGAAGTGAATTGTAGAGAATATTCAACTCTCATACAAATAATTTTCTTTTTAATAGTCAAGTCACTACAAATATAAACTCTATGAGTGTGTCAATGTCAAAACCGGAGCAGTGAAGTGATGGATTGTTGATTAACATATTTCCATTAAATTTGTTGTTATATCCGGTTGGAATGTTTAATTTGTGTTATCAGTACAAACACAACTCGTTCGGTATAACATAAAGAACGTTGACCTGGCTCGATGTGCACATTGCTGATAGTCTCCCCTTAGGACCATTGTCTGAGTAGACTATCGCCTCGGGAGGCAATGTGTTCCTCTGGGAAAAATCCGCAATGTCCACCTCAAACCTGGAGCCAGTACTATAAACCTTCCACAATTGTATTTTCCAGACGTGTATTTTCTTCCTGTGGACATTAATGATCAAAATGAACCATGGTTGTTTTAAAGGGCGTGCCAATTTATCTAAATGTAAATTGCCATGTCTTTTTAAACGCAAGTCATTCATTTTGACAACTTCTGGTCATAGATATAGAATACAATTGTGCAAAATACAATTGTAAATGGTTTATAGTACTGGCCCCAGGTCATCATTTTTGTAATATAACATATACAATCTACTCAATTTAATACCCTACAGTCGGTCATTCATACTCATCTCTCTTTATCTGATTCCTCTATCATAATGACGCGAAAAGGTAGTCGCTTCACGTCGAACTAGTAAGCATTCTATGGCGGATTACTCAATACATTTGGATTTTTAATAAATAAGAGCAGTAGCCGCAAAGCTATATTCGTTACAAAGTTTGTTACTGCCTAATAATGTATATTGCGTGTCAGTTATCTCCATGTCGTACACAGGGCCAGGGTGGTCCGAAGGTGTCAAAACTAATTTTGCGAAATGGTTTTAAATTTTTTTCTTGGTCTTTGTTAATGATGACTATGTTCTTAAATAGCTTATAACCTTAGGGATTTTTTAGTTTGATTTGTAGTATACCCTGTGACGGTTGGGTGCGATTGGATCATTCGGCAGTTATCCGAATGAATCATCGATAAGAAACAAAGCACAGTAACATCAAGACAACCAAGCAGTGCAACCCCACGATCTGAGACCTTCCAGAGAGGCAGTAAGGTTACACATACACACCAATGCCACTTTATGTCACTCTCTGCTGTAAGCTCATATCATGACACGTCAGTATTGTAACAGAGAAACAACTGAGGTGACTGAAACGGTTAAAACAAGTCAGCGTCCATTTTGCCTTGAAATCTGGGGCCCATATGCACATAACATGTTGACTTGCCGGTCTAAAAACGGCCATATCGACCTCAAACTCGTGAAATATTCGTTACATTATACTGAAGACCGTGTTGCTCTACTGTCATCACTGCTAAACCGCTCATCAAATCAAGAATTTTTTTTTTTCTAAAAAATTAACCCAGAAAAATTACTTGACTAAGGGTCATAGAGTAAATATGGAGACTTTATAGTAGCAACCCTTTACCCAACGAATCGCCCGCATCCGCCCTCGTAATATGCAAATTCAGCAGTTGAAAAAATATTATTTTTCAAAAAATTGCAACAAAACCATATCATGTGACTCCTCGTTGGAACGAGCTCGGCGAGCTCGTTCCAACGAGGGTCACATGATATGGTTTTGTTGAATTTTTTTTAAACAATTTAAAAAATGATATTTAAAATAATAAATTTTGATATCGTTTGCGTTGGGTAAAGGGTTAAACAACTGAGGTGTAATAATGTACAATAACTCTACACTGTACTTTAGTAACGTATCCAAGCACCCGTGCAGTCCGTCTAATTCTGGGTTATTTGATTTCCCCTTTTTGTGGAGTTTGAGCACAGACCACCATTGATTAAATCTGATGATTTCGTGCGCACAAAAGATCTACAGATATTCTGCCTCGATACAGTCATATATATTCCAATTAATAAGTATGTATCATGCTTTGAAACCATCACGATATTAACACAAACGGTGGAACTATGCGGTGCAATCATAAAACCGCAGCCGTGGTGAGTCTTCATTCATAATTGCAAATAAACACATCTAATAGTACTGGGGTTGCAATGAAAGATTCAGTGAAACCAAGTGTCAATTGGGAATCACCTCTCGATATATATATAGAATTGCACATACATTTGAATGGGTTAAAAATTATTGCAAGAGACTGCTTTGGCCTAGGATATCACGAGAGCCGAACGCTCGAGTGATTTTCTGGCCCAAAGCAATCGAGTGCGATAATTCTTAACCCATTCAAACGTTGGTGAGATTCTGTATTTACCACACACCTCCCATGTAACAACCAGTCTACGCGAAAATTGAATTAAAAACACTTTTTAACTGGACAATTGCCGCGTTACCTTCGTTGCCAATAAGACATCGCTGTTAGTTGACGGGGGACCAACCGTTATTTGCTTTTTGATTTTTACGGCATTCATTTGGTCGAAACCAATTGATGCCGATCAATGTCAGGGCCACGATGATCGAACTTCAAATATTGACTAAACTACAGGGAATAACACAGCAAAAGAAACCCCTTTTTAAAATAGCTAATAAGTTCAGCACACTCCATCGTTATATGACCAGTTGTGGAAAGTATTTGTCAAGGAAGAAGCAGTCAGAATGTTATTTTTATTTTGAGATTTCTGACTCGAATCTGATTGTTTAAATACCCCGTGTAAACAAATCTAAAATGAGGAACTTGGAATTTCCAAACGATATCGACACCGGTGCATTCGGCCAATGACGACGTGGTTTATTTAAGCGGGTTCCTTCTCTGTTTACGTTGGAAACGAAATGAAATCAAACGAGTTTTGTATCACCACATGTGCGATACAACTTTATTTTTATCGCACAGGCAGAACAGTGGAAATCCCATGTTTTACATCAGTAAATAGAAAACGGTTTTTGGTATTTTCAAGAATCGGTTGAACATTTTTGAAATATTTCAGTTGGTCCAAAAATCAACCCCCAACGAAAAACATAGCGACTCAATTTGATCACTACCGACCCCCCCCCCCCTTCCCCCCAATACACACACACGAAGGTGTCAAGTCGATAAACGCGATAGCATACCCCTCCGATGACGTCTAGTGACGTGAAAGCTGTCACGCTGTGTCTGTTGTGGCAGGATAGTAGTTTCCACTTCATCAAAAGTCACGGTGTTTACCTAGAACGAAAACAAAATCCAATACTAAAAAGCAGAGAATAAATAGACTCACAGGCGGCAAGGTAAACGCAATATCAATTAAAAACAGCACTCCACTTTAAATCGAACAAATATAAAAAAAATATCAACCTTTTATTATATGCTAGCCTGTGAATTATAGCAAGATATTTCTCGATAACCATCGACTAGACAGATATCGAGAAATATTCCTCTGTAGCTTCCTAAACGACGCTACGCTACACCGCATTACTTCACCTTGAAGAAACTGAAGCTGAACTTTGTTATTGTTTTGAAACGTAAGTATTTCTCGTCGAATTGCGCTGAATATTGTGCAATAAAAGATCTCGTAGCATATAATAAAAAAAGATAATCATCTCTATTTTAGTCAGTGTCGGGAATTATGTCATGAGTGTGGACCTGACATTTTTATATTGCGAAAGCGCTTGCGCGAGTGAAAACTAATACTTTCAGATCCACACGATGATTTTTTCAGCAGCTGTCTAAATAACGTTACGCTTCAGCGCATGGCGTCGCCTTGAACGCAGCTTTGAGGGAAGTATCAACGGCTTTTTGTTACTGTCTTGAAGCTGTTTGCAGTCGACTTGGGATGAATATTGCGCAGTAAATTGTCTACGCTGTTTTAGTGAATATCGAGAATTATCTCATGACTGTGGACCTGAAAGTTTTATTTTTCCCGAGCGCTTGCGCGAGTGAAAAATTATACTCCCAGGTCCACACGAATGACACAATTCCCGATATTCACTAAAACAGCGTAGATATCCTCTGTATTTTGATCTTAATCTGACTAAATACGACAGAATTGAATATTGTACCAAGTTTCCAAAGAGTATCTCAAATGCCTAATAAGCGATCTCTTCCTGAGACAAAGGTTAAATGGGTCAACACTGTTGTTTGTCCCAATAAAAAAGTTATAAGACAAAATGCAATGAGGGGATCACATATCTACGAAATGAATTTTGATATTTAGATTTTCCTTCAATAAGAATCACATTTGATCAGTATATGCGAATGTGACTTACATGAAGCCACAATAATGAAAAATGGAAGTAATGTTTCTTCCGGTGAAGCAACGGGACGACCTTGTCTTTTTGACGACACACATGATGATTAATTTGGTTCTCATCTGTCAAGTAGAGGTATTCAACATGTACGGTTGATCATTAAAGTTCGTGAGTTAATGGAACTAACAACATGATCTCTCGGAATTTTTTTTATGGGAACGTGCATTGTTATACTATGGCTACAGGCGCCAATATAAGTAGGATTCGTCCGTTCTTCCGAGGATACTTAGTAATGTTCAAATACACATGAAGCTATAACAAAGAAACGGATTCCTGGAAAAAACATCGACACAGCAAGAATTCTGCTGTGATTGTCTTCGTGGCTTGCAACACCAAAATTGAAACAGTTCGGCCACCGAGGACCGGCAACTTTCCAGGGGTGGACAGTATCTCCACGACGCATTATCATTTATCATGAGATTCCAAACACTAATTATAGGAATGGGAATGATCACCACAAATTTAGCTAATGAAACTACGGGTTCTACCCAGTGCTTCATTAATTAAAATTTTGCTGATGGTGATTTTTATTACCTGGAAAATGCATGAGTGGACATCACTGTCCTCGCGTTGATTACGACCAGTCCACGGCGACTGTACTCTAAGTGTTCTGTTTATATGCACGGTTTTGTAATGCTGGATTACTTTAGATCTGATGAATTACTTGAGATCTGATCGCCATACAACTGGATTGCTGGAACGACAGCGAAAAACGTCACTACTCAAACCTCACCATCTCCCCTGCCCAACGTAATTAACTCCATTAAACTTGTGTTTACCTTGCATGAAAACTAATAACGTTGTATCTACCTCAGTACTTGTTTCTTGTCAGCATTAACTGAAATCTGGTGTTGCAATTTGCCTCTAAAAACATGTGCACTTCTTCAACATATTCACTTTTCACAAATATCAAAGTATACTCTTTAAAAAGTGCCTGCGAGTGCGAGGCGTCAGGGCTTGGAAACATGCGAGGTTTTTATGCTGAGCTCTGTTTGTTTATAGACACACCTCCACCCCCCCCCCCCTCCCCCTCCCCCCAACTAAAATAGTGAAACACGTTTCTATATGTGACCAATAAGCGTTCCTACAATACGCCTATAGAGAGGTTTGTGGGTGTATAGAACTAATGCTATTGACTGAAAGCCAAAAAGCTATTTTAATAAGAGCGTTCCTGTAACCCACCTCCATTGTGATGCTAATGCTATTGACTGGAAACTGAAAAAAATACTTTTATAATAAGAGGATCCTTGATCCTTTGTGGACAAATCGGAAGTGATTGATCTGTTCTATTTCCACGAGGGTACCTATCCTGTTTGTTTGGTGGAAATGCGTCATACAGTGCTGACGTTATTACCAAGGAACCAATTTGCGATAAAGTTCTGTTTGAAGAAATAGTACTGCTCTGTGCTCTTTAACCTTTTGATCGCCATATCGGTAATTCTTCTCCTTCTATAGGCGTGATTCAGTTGTAAACTTGGTGGATACGTTTTAAATAAAAAATACATGTTTTTTGGCTGCTGACTAATTATTTTCAAATTAACTGTGTATTAACAAATCTGAGATCTTTGATCATGTGTGTACAGACCACGACATTCGTAAAGTCTATTTTTTCCATCGATATGTAAATACTTTCTGCAAGTTTGGTTTACCTTTAATATAAAAAAAACTAAAGAGAACATCGAACACCCACACACACTTTTTACTTTAGTAAAACTGATCTTGATCTTATGAAAACACACCCCCAAATCAGAGAGGTTTCAATCCTTCCATGAGGAAGCTGCTCTGTTTGTGTTGTAGATATATATCGAATACAACTGATCATAAATCAATATTTGACCATTTTCTATTTTCTATTTTCTATTAATTCAGTCGGGAAGTTTTGATTTTTCAAATTCGCTTTCGATTCGTTTTCAGGAGAAAATCGGTTTCGGTTCAGGTTTTTACGTGTTGAGAACATATTTAAACCTTTACCCAACGCACACGATATCAAAATTTATTATTTTAGATATTATTTTGTCGAAGCTTTCAAAACATGTCAACAAAACCATATCATGTGACCCCTCAATGGAACGAGCTCGATGAGCTCGTTCAAAGAGGGGTCACATGGTATGTTTTTGTTGAATTTTTTTGAAAAAAATATTTTTTCAACTGCAGATTTGTCCCAACGAGGGGTCACATGATATGGTTTTGTTGAAATGTTTTGAAAAATAATATTTTTTCAACTGCTGAAGTTGCATATTACTCGGGGGGGGGGGGGGGAGGGGGGGGGGGTTCGTTGGGTAAAGGGTTGAACAAACATACGTATTCCTATGTTTCATGCACCATTTATGTCCTATCCATGAACAACGATACCGTCCCTTGAAAGTATGAAGGTGCCATTTAAATATATACAGAAAATCATTTGAAAAACTGTCAATGAGATCATTAGAACATATTTTAAAATATTAACGCTTTAGTCTCACAACCTATACTTTTTGTAACATTCCTGATGAATATTAGGCGCTAATAATTCTGTTTCTCAGATTATTCCGCGCCAAAAGATCACATTGGGCGAGTTATAACACTTCTGATGCCGAAAGCTTCTATTGTCGCCTAATTTATGGTGATTATCTGTACGTTCTGGCATGCGCAAATCAAACGCACCATCTGATTAATTGATGGAAAGTGCTCAGAGAGCACTTTCCAACAATTAATCAGATGATAGAGTTTCAAGTACAGTACGTGGAGAGTGGATTGTAACTAAATCACCCAGGGAGTGGAGTTATCACCCAACGTATAACTTTCAATTTCTGTACATGTGGACAAAACACACAAGCAATGTTTCTGCCAATGGACCTCCGGGTATAACCCAGAGGTACATTGGCTGGAACTTTGCTTGTGTTTGTTCTGCTTTGCAGCACATTTGCAATTATTGCTTGGGTGGAATCTCCACTTTGTGGGTGATTTAATAATAATACACCCTCCCCGTACTGTATGTCATAAATCATATTAAACTTTCTCGCATACAGACGTACATAGAGATCATCCATATATGGCTAAAGTGGGCGTGGCAGTAACAGGGTTAATGGGGAAATGTGATAATACTAATAAAGATAAAGTTAGTGATGATAGTCCATTTGTGCAATTTGTCCACTTCCCTCCTGGTAAAATGGTTTCGTCAGTCTATGCATAAACACAGCAAAATAGTTCCGACGGTTTTTGCTGGGTCTTGTGGGTCGGATTTTCAGTTTGCCTTACAAAACGGTACTATGTACCGCGAAAAAGATGAATCCATTCTGCTAAAGTGAATGCATGGGTAATAATTTAATCTTTCTCCTCATCAGAGATAAATGATTAAAGTATTACTTATCCTAATGAATGATTCATTGTTCATTGTGTCGTCTGCTCATTCACAGGTAATTTTTCTCCACGCAAAAGATTATGCATAACTGTATTCATTTTATATTCTTCTTTTATTGCGGTTTAGTGACACTTTAGACACGCACGGTCACGATCCGACAGTTTAGTGGGCGGAGGAAGCAGGAATACCCGGAGAGAATCTCGATTAGCGAAGAGCGGCTGTCAGTCTCGCAAATTATTAACTCCACACAAGCAGGGTTAGCAGTGATTGAAGGCAAGTGTACCATCGGCGCCTTAGTGCACAACGCCATCGTTCCTCCACATGGGCAATCGGGATTAAGTGCTTTATCCTGGAACACAACGTAATTACTCTTGGTGGGGTTCGAGTCATGGACCCTTCCGTTTTAAGACCAACATCGTAACCATACAGCCACTGCGTTCCCCCATACCGGTGTAGTGAAAGGGTTTAAAACTAATCGATAATTATAAGAATTTTGTAAAATGACAGCGTTCGTATACTGTTGGATAATTGGGTGTGACCGACTTTATGTTGTTGTGATTGCACTGATGCTCTGATTGCCTGTCATCCTGCACCTACGCCATTTGACAATTACAGCAGGTATTTCACTGTTTTTACCATGATTACCTATTCTACTATGTATGAAAAGCCTATGACATACATTTTTGCTTTATACACCAACGATGGTGAACACGCCAGCAATGGGATTTCAGTAGTTAAAATTTACACCTACAGTGGAACTACATCCAAGTTGACCTTTGGTGACGTCGACCTGAATGCGAACTTGTCTAAATTTATCGCACGTCGCCTCGCGAAGAGTGAAATGAAAGTGGTAATTATTTTTTACGTTTTTAAATGTGTTTAACCCATAAAACGCCAAAAATAACAAACATGCATTGTCTCGTGTTAATAAAGCATCCATAACTCGAAGCAGTGTGTGTTGTTATGTTATTGAAATGAAAAAGGTCCTGCTTTTTTTACTATCTCGTTTTGGTGATAAAACTGACAGCGGAAGTACCGCCCATCGATCCTCATGTAAACAAAAGCAAATTCGCATGTATGTACGGCTCCTGCTCAGTAAAATCGAGAACAAATAATAACAACTCTTAATAATCTGACAACCATGGTATAAATAAAATATACCCAAAGTTGCTTGTGGTACCAAATGTTCACCACTGGTGGTGAAGTGGGGTTAACCGCGCGCCAAAGGCTCGCGGTTAACACCACTTCACCACTTGTGGTGAACATTTGGTACACCAAGCTACTATGGGTATATTCTACATATCCAGAATGATAATTCATGTTTTACATGCATGTATCTGAAGAAGTGGGGGCTAACAACTTTCTTATGAGATTTTTGTATTTTAGAGGACAGGTGGAATTTCAAAGGAATTTAGAATGTTGGTTTCTGATTTCCGCCAGCAATCATACAATCGATTTGCAATCAGGAATTCGGTTGGGGACCAGGGGCGTGACAAACCTTACTTATTCCCAGTTTCTTATTACCAGTTCCTTATTCCAGTTCCTTCTTACCAGTTCCTCGTTCAGCATTATCGGTTGATAACGAATGTCGAATAACGAACTGGGAATAATTAACGGATTTCACGTCCGCCTGGAGACCTTGGAGCTTGAAGCAGTATAACGGTGTATTAGCTCTTTACCTAACATGACTAACAGACAATATTTGCAAACTTATTTCTCGGATAACCAAATATTTCATTGTTTTGCCTAAACGTTTAACCTATGGAGTTCCATTGGGACGAGATCCGCCAAACGATGGCCAATTATGGTCATAAGAGAGAGAGAGAGAGAGAGAGAGAGAGAGAGAGAGAGAGAGAGAGAGAGAGAGAGAGATTGAAAACGAAAAATGAATGACCACTTTTGTGAATTACACTCACCGTTATGACGTTGAGTGAGGTAAATGGAAATGTCGACTTTTCTTGTACAAGACCGATACGTCTCCTTGGAGACTTCACTCAATAGCTATTGCTTGCTACTGTATCCCTTTTCTTTAATTACTGTAAAGTAAATGTTTATGTTACTTACCTTGCGACATAGTGCAATCATCATGTATAATTTAGAAGCAAAGGGGGCGCAGTGGCGTTGCGGTAACCGGTTCTCGCCAGATCACCGAAGTTAAGCAACGTCGAGCCCGTTGAGTCCTCGGATGGGTGACCGTCTGAGCGATCGATTCGGACTCCCACATTGTGTCCTTGGGCAAGGCACTTAACCTCGATTGTCCACATGGGGGCACGATGACGTCGTGTACTAAGGCGTACTGCACGTCGATTGTGCCCATGTCTTCAAGCAGTCTAACCCTGCCTGTGCTGCAGTGTGGAGTTACTATGTTGGGGAGCTGGCAGCTGCTCGTCGTTGCTCGCTGGTTCTCTCCGGGTACTCCGGCTTCCTCCACCCGAAAAACTGTCACGGTCATGATTAGCCATTGTGCGTAAGTATGTGACCTTAAACACCAATAAATAAATAAATAAATAAATAAATAAATAAATTAGAAGCAAAATGTGGTTTAACCCTTTGAATCCGAGAGACCGCCTTTCGAGCCAGGATATCATACTTCATAAGTTTATTATGCAGGATTGCTGCACAGTTAGTGTGTGGGGTAGACAAATCAATATTTTCAACGCGCAGCATCAAGTCTGCACGTTGAAAATATTAATTGGTCTAACCCCAAATAATAAATTCGGACTCTTTCAACGGCTGTCATTGAACAGACATGAAGGATACAACCAGGGTCCGAAGGGTTAAACTAAAATCCATACGTTAAGGGTTTCTCCTACGTTTCCTATCCGTTCAGCATTTTATTAAAGCTGAAACGGTTGGCTCATTTTCGTAACCGACTAACCGAGAACAATAACCGGATAATATCCGTTTAACCATGGCCATTATTTCACCGTATGTGGGATCAAAACTATAGGAACTGAAAAGCAGTATTCTCAAACTATTCGGTAGTGTGTATACAAACAAACGTTGTCGAGTACTCGACAACGTTCGTTTGTATACACACTACGGAATAATTTCTGCCGTTACCTATTACTCACGGAAATTGCCGATAATTATCGAAGTCTTGAAGGCCAAAGTCGATTATTTCTCAACATGTACAACACGGCTTCGATGTGTAATCTATCACAAAGGAGAAGCGGCAGATTTACTACGTTTTAAACGTGGGATGACGATCACTATCGATATTTCGGATAACCGGTTGACTGTTTTTCTAATCGGTTAGATAGCTATCTGGTTTCAAACCGATTAACCGGTTAATCATTTCAGTACTACATTTTATCATCTTCTGTTGACAAAAAGGAAACATGCGCTCAGAAGAGCAGATATAGAATAAATATGTACTAGGCCGGTAATCAGATTTAAACCACGAATTGGATAAGGGTTTTAACCACGAGGCTCTGCCGTGTGGTTAAAACCCTTATTCTGCGAGTGGTTTAAAACTGATTACCGACCAAAATGCATATTTGTTTTATTTATATCATGCTCTTAATAAATAACTGACTTTGTCACTGAAAATGGAGAAAAAAACCGATATTTTCTATCGCAAACTCATGGATTTGTTTTGTTTATATCTCCCCCAGTGGGCAGTACTTCCGGCTGTACATGAATGCTTGATTGACAGCTAGACACATCGTCAAAGTTGATTGAATTTACCTTGAATTTCAGTCAATTTGTTATTAACAATTCTTAAATTTTATTTTAAATATTTAATTGTGGGTATTTTAAACTTAATAAGTCATTGTACGTAGTAGATAGTGCCGCAAAACAACGGTATCGAAATCTGCATATTGGGTCATGTTAACGGTCACTTTGGATATAAATCCTACTATAGGCGCATTTTTTTGTATTGAAATTCTCATTGAAAACGTTTAAACCGAAGTAGAATCTTTACACCGGTAGTGGGTTAAAGAGCTAAAATTTAACTCCTTTGGCGCGGATTACCCTGAGAAGAAACTGAATTTCAGCGCGTAATAATTATCAAATTATATTTTACTAAAATACGGTTTATTAGATTAAAGAGTTATAACTCTTAAAAACGTTCCCAGGATCTCATATAGTGTTTTTGTTCAGAATTGGATCATGATTTGTTTTATATATATATATTATGTATATATTGCCGTACATTTTAGTAGGATTTTGTGGGGGGGGGGGGGGAGGGGGCGCAGTGGCTGAGTAGGTAGAGGTGCAGGCTGCAAGCCGAGAGGTCCTCGGTTCGAATCCCACCTGTGGCAATCGCGTTGTGTCCTTGGGCAAGACACTTCACCCCCATTGCCCACGTGGGGCCACGGTGACGCTGTGTACTAAGGCGTACTTCACGTCGATGGTGCACCTGTCTTCAACCAATGCTAACCCTGCTTGTGTGGAGTTAGTATGTTGGGGAGCTGACAGTTGCTCGCCGTTGCCCGGTGGTTCTCCGGATTCCTCCTCCAGTAAAACTGTCGAGGTCATGATTAGTCATTGTGCAGAAATATGTGACCTTAAACACCAATAAAAAATAAATAAATAAATAATGGGATTGTGGGGGGCCATTCTCTACTGATTTCTGTATTTCTGCAGTCAAAATAACAATAGGATCTACATTATTAGAGACAATGTGATATAGTCATTTCAAAGCGTAAAGGTGCCAACTGCAACGCATCTACGGCACCGTTATGCTTTCCAGTGACAATAGGACTGTTCCTGGACAGAATAAAAATCGTGCACGAAACATACAGTTAAAACTAGAAGTCCTGTCATGAATTCCTCACAAATAGCACGCCGATCTGCGCGTTAATCTACGCGTTAAGACCATAGTAAGGCTATCAAATTCTATATATATGGCCCGTTCGCATGCAATGCTTCAGTCAATGGACCTCCGGGTAACCCGGGGGTCCATTGGCAGAAACATTGCCTGTGTTTGCTATGAGTAACCAGGAGAACCTGCCGTGCTTTGATGCCATTCGATATGGCAATTGCGCACAATTCCCACGCGCAATTAAGCCTAGATAAGCACACAGTCCGTGACAGGACTTCTAGTTTTAACTGTAGGAATGCGCTGATGTTTGATTGATAGCACTTGGAGATGGACACCAAGTTGTCTAAAATGTCGACTATACGAAAACAAATTATTTGATGACAGCTCTACCTTACTAGAAGTGTTTCGAGTTTTGCTGTATTTGCGGCGTTAAGAAAGCTATGACTTCCGAGACTGAAATCCAACCACAAGAGGAATGTTTCATTGATCATGCTCCCATTAGTGTTTCCGTCTGAGAACTGTTGTAGATGTATCGTGTTCAGCTAATCCGCGGTGATGGAATAAGCTTGTATCGGCAAATCAGATCCCCTTCACGACATTTCTCTGATTATTTACGTCTGACTTTTAAAATGTTTGAACTTATCACATGGGATTATAAATGCTACATATGCAAACTTTCCTAGAGTGAACGTTGTGTGTTTAAGTTTTGACATTTTTCAGCGTTCCGCATTTTTTTAAGGTCATAGAGTGGGCATTTCACCCGCCATTGATAAAAAAAACGGTCCGATGTTGACAGAGGACTGAATTATATGATGTGCGGCACTTTCCACACGGACTTGCTTGATGCTTGATGACAATCTCTCTAAAAAGCCGCTATAAGTTCTACAAAAAAAAAAATAAAATTTTGCCACAGTCACGAAGCTAGTGGGGGTGCTAGGAAGAGGTGTTTCTTATCTAGTACTGACAAGGTTAACCGGATAACCGGCTTGAAACCGGTTATCTACCTAAGCGATTTGAAAAAAATCGGTTATCCGAAATATCGACAGTGATCGTCATTCCACGGTTAAAACGTAGTGAATCTGCCGCTTCTCCTTTGGAGTAGATTTCACCTCGAAGCAGCGCTGTATATGTTGAGAAATAATCGACTTCGGCTTTCAAGACTTCGTTAATGATCGGCAATTTCCGTGAGTACTGAGTAACCGCAGAAACTATTCCGTAGTATGTATACAAACGAGCGTTGTCGATGAATCGACAACGTTCGTTTGTATACACACTACGGAATAGTTTCTGAGAGTACTGCTTTCCAATTCCTAAAGTTTTGATCCCAGATTCGGTAAAATAATGGCGACGGATAACCGGATGTTATCCGGTTATAGCTCACAGTTAGTCGGTTGTGAAAACGAGCAAACCGTTTCAGCCCTATTGTTATCCCCTCCCTCATGTTGTCTGCTGAAAAATTTTCCTTGAAAAAACGCTAATTCGGATGAAAATTACCATCTGGTGAAACAACAATTTTTATAGTTCTTTCTATTTATGTTGGTGGAGTTAAACAGCATGCCACTCTATCCATATGTGGTTGGAATGCACAACTTTCGTGTCGAGTCAGTCGTGACTGGCAAAATATACGGGATTATGAATTTTATTTATATTGGATTATTTTGCCGTAACCTGTAGTTCGTTCGCGTATGCTACAATTGGCGTAACCTTCACGTAGCCTAAACGGTCATTCAGGGGTTATTTCTTGGCCTGTGTGTTTGTGACATCAAAATCAAACTATCTTACAAAATAAAGAACGTACACGAGAACTATAAAAAAGTGAATCGATATATTAAACTCCTCTCTAAATGATTTTGTCTCGAGTGGAAAAAAATACTGTGACACTCCCTCCTTACCCTTTTCACTAAACCTCTGAGCCCATGGTGCAGGAAAACTTTCCGAATGATCAAAATTCGTCACACGCCCCAACGCAGAGAGCTTTTGGTGTAGTTTGAATTGTTTGACCTTGAGAAATTATCTTGTACGGACGACCAGCAAAAACTTAACACTACAGCTTTATAGGATAACATTCGTCCTCGACCTGACTAAAATGCAAAATATATTCTCCCCAAACCTTGTTTTTGCAATACAATATTATGTTGGTTAATTCCATTAAGTAACATATTGCATACATGTATGGTGTACATTTCCAAATATGCAGCCGTGTAGTTGGTTTTCCCATGCCAATACGTATATGCCAATACGTAGATATGTATGCCTGCATAAGTATATGTAGAGTATATTTCCAAATATGTAGACGTGCATTTGGTTTTCTCAGACCAATACGTATATGTACATAGATACATAGTTATGAATGCAGGGCACTACCCAGAGGACTAAGTTACCTTGTCTGGTTACCAATGCCCGTGTCAGTTGCATTGGCGTGAAGTTGTCCGGCATCATACGAAATACGTATATTGCTCGAGTTTTGTTGTCAAGGTGAACCATTTGAGTTAAAATCGATGCATATATGTGCATACGTATGCGCGTGTGCGAGGGATGTGTACGTGCATGTGTGCTGTATGTGCCTATGCCTGTGTATGTTTGAAAATATGTTTTCGTCATTTAGTCTCTGTACCTAATATGCATGCATTGGGGATATATATACGTGCATGCGCGCGCGTGTGCACCTGTCTGTGTATTCTTGCATGCGTGTAGTTATGTATTTAGTTTTTGCAAACCGATATTTTCTTGTCAAAGACTATCTAGTCATTAATGGTCGTGTCAGTGGTAGCAGCGACTGGCCACTCAGAGTCTGGATATTAATACCTGTGTCAGTAGTATACTGCATTGTCATCCGAGCCACATTATTATCTCACGATGAACTCTCTACATTGAAATAGATACATATGTGTAAATATGTATGTATATGTTTGTATGGATACATATGTGCATGTGCGCATGTAAATTGGTGTGACTGTGTATATTAGTTTATATGTATACCGTTTTTAGCCCCTTCTGTGTGTCTTCTCCCAGATCTGTCGTGACACACGCGGAACTTCTAAATGTTACCTATCAATCTTTTTGGAACCAGATATTCGATCAGTAATGTCAAACCTCTCGAAGCACCAGGAAAATATCGTTCGACTAAGAAAATTGTGTAATAACTACATTAGTAAACCACTGTGCATCTGTTGACAATATAATGTATAACCCCTATCATCCTAACTGTTTGTTTCATGACCCAAATTATTAATTATAACAAATAACGATAACTATAGCCTTATCTGATACAAATCTCTAACCCCTTTAACCGTTTCCTTTTATCACCTGCCACTACGGTTGATGTTACTACCCAGACGACCATAGAAGGCAGTCTTATCAATGTACTTTGTAATACTTCCAACGCCACAGTCAAGGGACATCAGTCAAACCTGTAAGTAAAAGTATTAATCTTCCTATATTCCTATTTCTTGGCAAGTGACTCGCTATTTCCAATGGAGTGTATTGTGAGTGTGACCCTCTTAGGGTTCACTTTTACTGTGGTCTGCATCCTTTGCAGCTCACAAGGGAGATGGACCATGTGTACTGGCAACACATTGTAATCATATCCTATTAACCGAATAGTTACTGGTTCCGATCTAACACAATCTTGTCTCGCAGAACAATAGCCTGTTTCATGTAATTCCGTCAGTGTCACCAATTCATCGCTTAATATTGCAGTATGTGAAGACATAGTTCAAACATGAACTTCACCAGCGTTATCCTTTTACCGAACATGAAAAGCAGACGACACTTGCAAACGAATTCTTGAATAACACATTTCTTTTCATTGGTTGTCTCAAAAACAAAGGTTATGACCCCTCATTGGAACGAGCTCCCCGAGCTCGTTCCAACGAGTGGTCATCACCTATGTTTTTGAGACAAAAAATGAAAAAAAATAATGAAAATTAATTGCCGATTTTTGAGAATAGCGCTGGCCAGTTTTGACCGTTACGTTGGGTAAAGGATAATAGTACCATTACTCTTCAGATTTATATATATCTCTTATCCGTTCCATACGAAATATATCCGTTTAGCTGGTTTTATTTCCCCAGTAATATCCCAACAGAAACCATGAAGAAACATTGCAATTTCAAATTCCTGCTCAAAATGTGTCTGTCTCATGGAAGCCAGCAATATCAAATTGGCCGTATCCATCCCGGAATGGGTACCCATTGGTGACATCTGGAATAGGACTCACTCACTATGAACATGCTATCCTCCTTACATGTGACACTTCTGATGACCCATCTTGCTATCTACGGAGCTCGAGTGGGTATATTTCTAACACTTGCTCGAAGATGTGCGCATCCAAAAAACAGTTTCGACTTACCTTGTGTATTACTATTAAACCTAATTTGCCATTTTGGTAGTAAAGGTATTGTCATTATTTTTTGACTAATCCCCACTGGCCTACCATAAGGGTGTTAACCCAGCTACCTCTACACTCTGTGTACCCAATCTGTTAAACCTAACTTCATTAGTACTACTGTATCTTTAATGATATGTAGCTTCTATTTCTTTGGTCTACTAATGTTAAGTTTGTCTAGGGATGTCGAGTTCAGCCCTGGTCCGATATCTCAGAACAATAAGCCTGCAAAATGTGTACACAGTCTTAAATCATCATTGCGAAACACACACACGTGACATATATGCGTTTTCCGAAACATGGCTTGCATCTTCTGAATCTTCATCTGACATACAGTACCCCAGGTTACATTCACCACTGCTCAAGAATCGTCCCACTAGAGGTGGTAGAGTAGAAAATTATATTAAGTCCGAGATACCATTCAAACCACGGACTGATCTTGAAGTTGACGATCTCGAGTGTCTATGGGTGGAACTAACAATTGGACATAATCCTGTCTTATTAGGAGTATTTTATCACCCCCTAGTTCCGATCCTTATTTATGGGACCTGATACTAAACTCCACTGACAAAGCCAAAAACACAGGAATATTGGATATAGTAATTACAGACAATTAAATGATAAACAGCTGTATTTACGTGGCGGTAAGTTTAGTTATATAATAATAACATGAACCTTAAGCAGTTAATAACAGATCCAACGTATTTTACTGAATACTCGGCAACTCTTCTGAACATTGTTGCCATTAGTATCCCAAACTAGCTAGGTTGTGAAGTCGTTGATCTTTTTTTCCTGATTCAGTTCGATACCACTGCCCTGTGTCAGGGAGGTGGCTAGAGGTTTCCGATGGGGGGGGGGGGGGGGTTGTAGGGTAGTTAATGTCCAACTAGGGGGACCGGGAGGGGAAATCCCCTCCCGGTCCCTCCCCTAGTTGGAAATTCACTACCGAGAAAAATATTGACAAGGAAGCCACGAAATGGGGCATACAATTGATTCTAGTAACTGAAATGCCAACACATTTATAATAGAATTATCAGGTTGTTATTATTATTTGGTATTATTCTGGGAATTGAATATGTGCTAAACAAATGTTCAAAATGAGTACTTTGAGCAATTCACACTCTCCTAACATTAACTGAGATCTTATGCCGGAATGATCAGTTTTTCATGTGTCATCATTTTGTAACTGTAAATGATGGAATTAACTCAGGATAACGATTTTACATGACGCTATTTTCTTGAAGTGCATTTCGAGGATCTTTTTTATTACGATAAGTAAACGTGCTATAGAAATCTCGTACTGACTGACCATGCATACTTATGAGGCCCGATATGGCGTAAACTGAAGATGTAAATAGTTACAGGTGGATTTTTTGCCGATTTCCAACTATAGAAAAACTGGGCCAGGATTGAGGTGGGTGACACCTCCACACCCCTTGTCGACGCGTCCCTGTCCTGTGTTCATTAATATTGGGTGTGGCTGTCCATCTCCTCTATCACTCAAGCGCCGTATATTGCTATAAAATGAATGAAACTATGATGCTCTAAACAACACTTTAACAGAAGAAAATGGGACTCACTTCTCTCTGGCGAGTGTTTGGACACTGTAGTTGACAATGTGATATTAAAAGTACTTCATCATGCATCAACATATGTAGCAAACAAATTAATAACTGTCAAGAGAAATGAATCGATGTGGATTCATTGTGAAATGCAGCTTTTAATTCGTCAGAGAAAACGTCTTTATTGCTTTGCCAAGCGAAACGGCAAACATGTATCATGGCAAACATATAAAACCAAACGAAACCAGGTAGTTTCGGGAACGAGGAAAGCGAAAGCACGATACAGTAAGAAAATACAAAATACCTTGAATGATCCCAACACACAACCTAAAGACTGGTGGAAAACTCTTAAGCCTATTATCGGGAATAAGGATTACAAAATACCAAACATAAATTATCAGAATGAAATATTGACACAAAACTCCGAAAAAGCTGAAGCCTGTAATGATTACATCTGTAGTATTTCCACTGTTGATGACTTACAAGCATCCCTATCCCCACCGTTGTTCCTTGGTTGCCCCACAGTCACTACTGCTACTATGGAAGTAACAGATGTATACGTGGCCTTAAAATCGCAGAAACTATCTAAAGTGTCTGGGCCTGACTTACCTAGCCCTCTGCTTCTTAAAGAGTCAGTACTAGTCTCGCTGAACCGCTATCTTATTGTTAACTAGATCCTACTTCCCTTCACAATGGAAATTATCATTTGTCTGCCCAGTACTAAAACAAATCCTGCAAATTCAGTTTCCAACTATCACCCAATTTCTCTCATAAGCTGTTTAGGCAATATTTTTGAGAAATGCATTTTCAACAAAATTTGTCAGTTTCTCCTGGAAAACAATTTATTGTCACAATTCCAATCGGGTTTCATAAGGGGTGACTCGACAGTGTTGCAATTAACTGATCTATATGGTGAGTTCAGTGGAGCTCTTGATGAAAGCAATGATGTCAGTGTTGCATGTCATGATGTTAGCAAGGCCTTTGACTAGGGCTGTCATGATTAATCGATTAATCGATTGTTGATCGGTCACGGCGAAATCGATTAGTATTTTTCGTTGTCGAATGATCGGTAAATTATATCCCGTTTTAGACGTTTAATAATTAAAAGAAAATATGTTGAAAAAACTATTGTTTCTAAAGGTAAAGAGTTACGAACATCGATGTTAAACCCCAAGAAGCTATTGGAAGCATTTGTCTTTCAGGTACATTCATCAAAGCTTTGATGTTCTGAACTTTTGAACCGTCAGTGTAATAATTAAGACCGGTCGGCTGTTGCGAAGTTCGCAACTGCCGACCGGTCTTGATTATTACACTGACGGTTCAAAAGTTCAGAACATCAAAGCTTTGAATGTAACTAAAAGAGGATCGTCTTCGTTGTTTACTTGAGGTAGGGCAACTGACTTCAACTTCATTTTTATCCACTTCATAGAGAAGGAGATGGGGGTCATCTAGGTACTATCAATCGATTATCATCGATTATTTGCGACGATTAATCGATTCCTAAATTAAAAAGTCCTGACAGCCCTACCTTTGACAAGATCTGGCATTCAGGTCTACTATATAAACTAGAACAGATTGGTATTATCGGGCATTTATTTGAATTTATCAAATCTTATTTAACCCTTTACCTAATATGAAAAGCAGAAAACACTTCCAAAATTTCAACGGGCTCGTTCAAAAGAGGGGTCATAATCTATGTTTTTGAGATAAAAAATAAAAAAATAATGAAAATTAATTGGCGATTTTTGTGAATAGCGCTGGCCGGTTTGGCCGTTACGTTGGGTAAAGGTTTAACTAACAAGAAACGGAGGGTAGTTGTAAACTCAGACCTTTCGCCCTGGCAGCAAATAAATTCATTTTTCCACACGGGTCTATTTGGGGTCACTTTTATTCCTTGTCTACATGAACGATATAACATTAAACATCACAACAGTATTCGATTATTTGCTGATGATACTTCTATTTACTTAATCTTCGAAGACCCAAATCAAGCCGCTTTAATTTTAAACACGGAATTAAACATAGTTGAACAGTGGGTCCAGCAGTGGCTGGTCAAATTTAATCCACAAAAAACAAACAATGCTAATTACACGAAAAGCAGAAACCATCAATCAATCCCCACTTCGTTTATCCAATGTCCAAATTACTGAGGGGAATCAGCATAAACATTTGGGTGTAATTCTTACTAGCGATTGTACGTGGAACAGTCATATCGATTGCATATGTCCTAAATCATGATCCTGTCTTGACATGATGAGAAAACTGAAATTCATCCTTAAACGAAAAGGTTTAGGAAATATCCATTCTGCATTCGTGAGACATTTATTGGAATATACAGACCCAGTATGGTCAGATTGTACTGTTAGCAACTCAAATAGAAACTGTCCGAATTGTGCAAGTGCAACTAAAAGTCATCTGTATACTGAAAGTCTCTGGGAACTGCTTAGCTTCAGGTGTGACAACCATAAAATGGATTAACCCTTTACCTAACGTAACGGCCATAACCAGCCAGCGCTATTCTCAAAGATCGCCAATTAATTTTCATTATTTTTCATTTTTCTGAAAAACATAGATACTGACCCCTCATTGGAAAGAGCTCGTCGCGATTGTTCCAATGAGTGGTCATAACCTATGTTTTTGAGACAAAAAATGAAAACAATTTGTTATTCAAGACTTTTTGCAAGTGTCATCTGCTTTTCATGTGAGGTAAAGGGTTAGGTTTTTCAAAATGCATCATAAGCTGGTACCACTCTACATTGGAAGCAGAATAACCCCCGTAGTGCCAGCCAATCAGCAATGCAACCTGCGGACGAGTAACAACATTCGTGGTCTTAAGGTGTCGCACCCTGAACTAACAATCATCATTTATAGCATCAACAACAAAAATGTGGAATGACATCTCTCATCATATTAGATAAGATCCAAACCTTTGTAACTTGAAAGCGTACCCCAATAGGTGCAAGTGTCGCCCTCCATCAATTTATCAAGAATACAAATCTCGTCTTGGCCATATCTATCACTGTAGATTGCGGCTTAACTGCAGTAATCTTAATGCACACTTAAGTGACAATCATTTGAAATCTTTCCGCAATTACTCGTGTGGCGCAATTGCAACAACTAAGCATTTCTTACTCAATTGTCCACTTTATACCGACGAACGTAAAACATGTTCTGGAACGCTACATGGGGGCCTTGTACCAAACACTTTTGTAATACAACCACTTTTGCAATAAAATTTATTACAAAAGTGGTTAACGCGTACCAACCACTTTTGCAATAAAACCACTTTTGTAATAAACTACTATTATTGTAATAAACTGATTTCGGTGATAAATCACGGACGTCCATTTTATAGTCGAACATTGGGGTGGGGTGAGGGACTAGTTTACCTAAACATGTTTGTGTGTCGTTCAATCGAATAACGTGTCCATTCATCAGTAGTAGTGTATGTTCCCCTACAGGGGCCATTGGCAGGACCCCGGTGCAGGACCCCGGAAGTGACGTCATGTCACGTGACGTAGTGGTGCCATGTTGTGTTGTCATGGTAACCCGCGTGAGCGGCCATGTTGAGACGTCATCTCCATAGTGATACGTGGTGTTAGTGCGCATGCGCAGCGCGTGTTGTTAGGTGATACGTGTTTCCGTCGTCCATTTTGTATACTGGAGGCCGCCATCTTGGTTTCTATGGTAGCAGGTGATTGCTATATTACCCAATTGTTCTGCAATGGGACGGGGTATGTTCGGAGGGTGTGTTCATTTGTAGAAGAGTAAATCTAATTACCACAAACAACCCGACAATCCCTCCAAATCACCAAAATCTATCCCAACTTTTACTATTTCGAATTCTTCCAGAATTCTCTGCTTTTATCTATATATGCAATAGTTTTTTCTCTATCTGGCCCTGTTCCTTTGTTCTAGAGTATACTCCAGTAGCGTAGAAGAGCCTATTAGTTGGAACAGTTTTGCTTATTATTACTATATTTAGCTTTTCTGGTCTATTCTTGTTAGTTCTAACTCTATTCCAAGTACTCTTGTTGTTTCATTTATCTAACTAACCAATCAGATTGCTTAATTTCCCATAATGCAGTTATCTCCCCTGTGTATAATAAAAGCCTATATCCAATGACACCCCAATTTTACCACCCCTTTTTTGAAAAACATATGACCTTCGGCACCCCTTTTTTGTCATATGTGTGTATGTGAAAAGGCACAATGTGACACAATATGCCCTATCACATAGGCACATGCTTTATGTGCCGATATGTGCTTATGTGAAAAGGCACAATGTGACACAATATGCCCTATCACATAGGCACATACGGGTATTTGAGGATACCCATGGCCTGGTATTGTATTATTCGAGGATACCTACTGGAGAATCCCTTTTTTGTCATATGTGCTTATGTGATAAGGCACAATGTGACACAATATGCCCTATCACATAGGCACATACGGGTATTTGAGGATACCTATAGCCTAGTATTGTATTATTTGAGGATACCTATCTAGGATACCTTCTGGAGAATCCCTTTTTGTCATATGTGCTTATGTGAAAAAGCACTATGTGACACAATGTGACCTAGCACATAAGCACATGCTTTATGTGCCGATATGTGCTTATGTGAAAAGGCACAATGTGACACAATGTGCCTTTTCACATTAGCACATACGACCAAAATGGGATTGATCACCGAAATGAGTTTATTACAATAATGTTTAGTTTATTACAAAAGTGGTTTTATTACAAAAGTGGTTGATACGCGATAACCACTTTTGTAATAAAGTTTATTGCAAAAGTGGTTGCGTACTTTCTTCAGTCACTATCATGTTTAACTGGTGAATGGACACGTTATTCCATCGAACGACACACAAACATGTTTAGGTAAACTAGTCCCTCACCCCACCCCAATGCCCGACTATAAAATGGGCGTCCGTGATTTATCACCGAATTAAGTTTATTACAACAATGGTTAGTTTATTGCAAAATTGGTTTTATTACAAAAGTGGTTGATACGCGATAACCACTTTTGTAATAAAGTTTATTGCAAAAGTGGTTGCGTACTTTCTTCAGTCACTACCATGTTTTAACTGGTGAATGGACACGTTATTCCATCGAATGACACACAAACATGTTTAGGTAAACTAGTCCCTCACCCCACCCCAATATCCGACTATAAAATGGACATCCGTGATTTATCACCGAAATGAGTTTATTACAATAATGGTTAGTTTATTACAAAAGTGGTTTTATTACAAAAGTGGTTGGTTCGCGATAACCACTTTTGTAATAAAGTTTATTGCAAAAGTGGTTGCGAACTTTCTTCAGTCACTACCGTGTTTTAACTGGTGAATGGACACGTTATTCCATCGAACGACATTCAAACATGTTCAGGTAAACTAGTCCCTCACCCCACCCCAATGTCCGACTATGTAATGCTCTAAGAGCGAATCTGAAGCCTCTGTAGCTCTTGGTGTGCATCATACGTTGATCACCAGAACCTGGGCAAGAATTCAGCAGTATGGCACACCAGTAAGACGGCATGGTGGTGGCAGAGACAGGACAACATATGCAGCTGAAGACCTGTTTTTGATCATTCAGGCCCGTAGGAACCGCTTTGCCACAGCAACCCAGCTTCGCAGTGACCTTCAGAATGTATCGGGGGTAAATATTTCAACGCAAACTATCCGGGCTAGGTTGCACGAAGATAGTCTCCGATCGAGAAGACCATGTATTCGCATTCCGCTGTCCCATCGCCAGGCACGATATGAATGGGCCATGGACCACGTTTGATGGGCCAGAGAAGACTGGCGACCTGTCCTTTTTACAGATGAGTCAAAGTACTGCCTAGACCACATATATAGGCTTTCTAGGGCATGGAGAAGACCAGAAGAGCGATTCCATGCAGCCAACATTGCTGAGCATGACCGCTATGGTGGAGGGTCAATCATGGTGTGGGGCGGCATCAGCAGGGATGGACGTACAGAGCTATGTGTCCTTGAACGTGGTACATTGACTGCACAGCGGTATATTGATGAGATCCTGGATGTCCACGTCGGATTGTATGCAGGTGCAGTGGGTGATAGATTCATTCTGATGGACGATAATGCACATCCTCATGTTGCCCATGCTGTCGAGAAGTACCGACAGAGGGAGGGGAATGGGTGTATGGACTGGCCAGCAAGATCCCCTGACCTCAATCCAATCGAACATGTCTGGAATGAGTCGCAGCTTGCAATTTCAGCCCGACCGGTCCAGCCAAGAAGTGTCCAGGAGCTTGGTGCCATGCTGGTCCAAGAATGGAACAACATCCCACAAAGGACCACCAGGAACCTGATTGGGAGCATGAGAAGGCGTTGTCAAGCTGTAATTAACAGTAATGGGTCTCATACTCGATATTGAACACATACCAGTTCGCTCCATCAACTTTTTGGCAAATTGAAAAATTTTCTCTTTTACCAATAATATCCATTTTCCATGGTTATTGTATTCAAAAGCTAAAAAATAATGTCAAATACAAATAAAATCCTAATTTCTGTACTTAAATCATTAAAGATATAATTAAATAAAAAACATATAAACTTTTCATTACAATGTTTCAACTAAAACATAAAACAGATAGTTGGATATATTTGGTGCTTAGAAAGTTTGAGTAGTATATTGCAGTTTGAGTTTATGAAACAAATATTGTTTAACTCTAAAAAACCGGGAGTCGAGTTTTCTTGCCTGTGATGTAATGTGGTAGGTAATAATCTTGCTGTGACGGTTCGGCTATCTTTGGACTGGGTGAGAATTAAACACTGAGCTGGTGCTTCTTGTCAAGTGACACTTAACTAGAAGCACCTGCTTTACTGTACGTTTTTCGCGGTATCTCATGTTCAATAAATTCCTTCTGATTCTGCGGCTTTAAGAGTTAAACTAACAAGTGCTTGAGTATCGAAAACCAAATGTCTCTGAGATGCGAAACAAGAATGTTATGAGGTCAAAAATGTGTTGTCGGATGACTGTATATCTTCCTGTTTTGCACAGGGGGATGTTAATTTCCAGATCCTCTCTAATGTGGATTACGGTATATCGTTCAGTTCCACATTAACTCTTTCCGACCCAGCGGATTTTCTTGTAGATACCACAACGCGCTAAACTAACACTCGGCTAAGCAAAGTGGTTTGAAAGAGGAAGGATTTCAATAACAGGCATCGAATACGAATAAATGGATTGTTAGTCCACTGCAAAAACAACAAAGTTGCCTCATCTTTGACTGATAGTTTTATGTGTGGCGGTATCAAGCCGGAAGCAGGGCTTACTATTAATGTAACGAGAAATTCATCTTATTTGTAATCATTAATTAGAACTTATCTGTCAGAATATATCGGATATTTGTTCACTTATACAACACAGTGGTGTACGAATTCTGACACTAAGTTCAATAAAGACCAAGCGGAGAACTGCAAATACAACTTAAAATAACCTTCTATTAATTTACGAAAGAATTATGATTCACAATTAAACGTTTTATAGAAAAATCCTCGCTAACATTTGTCAGAAATACGCACAATTTATCTCCGTACGTGTCTCAATCCACAGAGCGCTATCACAATACATACAAAATGTATTTATAGCAGGAAGGTCGAGAGCGCGGTGGCCCAGTGGTTACGGCATTGAACTTCAAACCGAGAGGTCCACGGTCCGATCCCCGCCGGGGTTACTGCGTTTTGTCTTTGAGTTATCACTTAATCCCCATTACCCAAGTAGGAGCATGATGGCGCTGTGTACTAAGGAGTACTGTACATTGATGGTGTGCCTGTCTACAACCAATGCTAACTCTGCTTGTGTGGATTTAGTACGTTGGGAAGTCTGTCAGTTCCACGCCGTTGCTCGGTGGTTCTCTCCGGATATTCCGGCTTCCTGCACCCGTAAAACTGTCCGACAAAAGCGCCTAACTGCGCAATAAATGCGACCGGTCTTGGATGCCTTTAGGCTTGAGGGTAACACACGCCGAACGGCTAGTTTTGTCATTTCAGACAATAATCCTGGATATGGACAAAACTTAAATTTTCCCATGCTATCATACGCTTTACTACACACTTGCGGACCGACAGCACTAATAATCCACGACGTATGTATTCCGACAAACTTTGACTGGGTGTACAAATACTTCAATGAAGTATTAAACTATATCTTTTCAAGAAAGGTTTTCAATTTGTTTTCAATTTTGTTTTTATACAATATTACTTAATCTGTCCCACACAACTTTGAATAAAGTCAGTGTTATGCACGCAAGACACTTCCAAAACCGCTGTAAGTCCCAGCTCATTATAAGTTCGGCACCATGAATATTTCCTGTGGAACTAAAACGTATCAGTTCCCCATGGTGCCCATAAAGATAACAGTTCGTCAGGGTGCCTCCTATCTCCTCGCAAAAAGGACATTTGCTAAAGAAATACATATTTCGCATATAGTACACACATACATACAGGTGGTCGAGATTTCATGAATAAAGCAAGACCAGGTGCGTAGACAGGATTCTATAACACGTCCCTTAAGCTTCAATGTGTTCTGTGTGCCTACTGGCACATAGAACACATTGGAACTCAGGGGACAAATAAGTGTTCCCTTTTTTGGTGGGGGTGGATCAAAGATGATATTTGAAAGGTCGTTGTGAGGTGTTTCGGGGAACTCCCCTATCCTAACTAAGACCCACCTGGGGGAATCCAAGTTAGAACCAGCCCCACCTCCACTTACACATACACACGGAAAAACAATGCAAAATTTAATGGTCTAAGAGCGAATCTGAGGCATTTGTAGCATTTGTAGCCCCTATATTGGAAACCCATTCTGAGCTCTATGTTGTGTGAAATGTGAGCTAAAGTTTTGAGGGCAGCGACAGCTGTTGGGAGGGAAACTCTCCCTGCCGGCCTCCTCCATTCATTGGGTTCATATTCATTTAACGCAGTTGATTAGGGTTAATTTTTAACAAATCTGATTTCAGAATGCAGTACTGTATAAACGATATATTTCAGGGCGTTAGTGTTGAACATGTCAATCGATTCAAAAATAGATTTTAAAAATATCTGTGGTTCTCAGCAATTATAGGACCCACGCTGTGAAAAAAATATCCGTGGTACTCAGCATTGTTAGGACCCACGCCATCAAAAAATATCCGTGGTACTCAGCATTTATAGGACCCACGCCACCAAAATATATCCGAGGTACTCAGCATTTATAGGACTAACGCCATCAAAATATATCCGTGGTACTCAGTATTTATAGGACCCACGCCATCAAATTCAGTCATTATTTCACCGTGCCACTTCAATTTCGATTCTCCTCAAGACTCGTAGTTATCGATTCCATACACTGTGTCTTCAATAAATGTCAGGACGCAACCCAAGCTTGGATTTCTTGGAAAGTGCGACAGATCCTTTCATTGTTCGGTAGTTCATAAATGGTACTTCAGTTTTCTCCACCCGCGTAGCTACTTACTTGCACCCCGAAAAACAGAAATGTTACCAGCGTGGAAACGCAACAAGTCTATCACAACATCAGTTCCTTTGGTTTTTGCAGGTAAACTCGGTTCGCCTTCCCCGTCGTTTCATTTGACACTAAACAGCCCAAGAGGATACAGATATCATTGCTCCTAGAGGTGAACATGTCAACGAGGATATGCGGGACTGGACAAAGGCGGAAAAAGCGGACGCAACCATGACTCCTCCAATAATTAACCCTTTACCCAACGTAACGGCCAAAACCGGCCAGCGCTATTCACAAAAATCGTCAATTAATTTTCATTATTTTTTCATTTTTCGTCTCAAAAACATAGGTTATGACCCCTCATTGGAACGAGCTCGACGAGCTCGTTCCAATGAGGGGTCATAACCTATGTTTTTGAGACAAAAAATTAAAAAAATTAGTTATTCAAGAATTATTTTTGCAAGTGTCGTCTGCTTTTCATGTTAGGTAAAGGGTCAATATACGACGTCTTTCGATAAGGGCTATTGTCGAGATCATTCAACCATTGCTGTCTGATGTAATTCATGAGGACTTACAGACGATATATTACGGAATAGTTCTCTGTTGAAATATGGAAACTGGCAGAAGAGTGGTAGATACGTTTATCAATCAAGGACCATTCTTAAGGACATTTAGCTCAAACATTCCATTTTCTTCAAACGCATCGCGTCCACAGCAAGGTTAACGCACATTTATAAAACGTTTCGTAACGGTTACTTTGCTACGAACACTTGGGACACTGTGGCAACTTTTGAACGAATTGATCCTCTTAAACTGAATGGCATTTACGGAATTCATCTTTGCACATGCAATGTCAAGTTTAACTTGCCAACAGTACATTCAAGCCATTAAGTCTCTAAATACACATCATGTTGAGTCACGTAGTGTTTTAGGAAACTGGCAGATCCAAAGTTTGCATTCGTTAACCCTTTGGACGCTGGTGGTCGATTCCATGACAGTTCAGAACCATCAGCTGGTAGAGTCTATCAGTATTTGTTACTTGGGGAAGACTACTGGGGCTGCATATTGGAAATGTTAATTGGTATACCACTCAAAATTCACTGAGCAACAGTGGCATGACACTCATACAACGAGGCTAGGGCGTCCCGTAATAGCCCCCAACAA
Source organism: Pictodentalium vernedei (assembly GCA_031216915.1). Taxonomy (NCBI): domain Eukaryota; kingdom Metazoa; phylum Mollusca; class Scaphopoda; order Dentaliida; family Dentaliidae; genus Pictodentalium; species Pictodentalium vernedei. Next base: position 66,089,666 of record CM062296.1, read on the forward strand.
TTACACGTTTTAGGGTCCCCCAACAATTCCAACAATTTGGGAAAATCATTATTAACCCTTTAGCCAACGTAACGGAAAAAAACCGGCCAGTGATATTCTCAAAAATCGTCAATTACTTTTCAGTATTTTTTTCATTTTTTGTTCGTTATTCAAGAATTGTTTTCGCAAGTGTCGCCTGCTTTTCATGTTCGCTAAAGGGTTTAGTATCTCAAAACAGTGCTGTAGCTGAAGCATTAAGGTTGGATGCTTCGCTACCATCTTGTATAAAGAATCGGGGCGATATTCTCTGAAACCATGCTTTTCAAAAAAAGTTGTGGATATTCAAACTGATGTTGATATTTTCGGAAAATGGTAGTGGATACGCGTGATTGGACTCATCAATATGTTACAAAGTTTAATGTGGATCATGAATGTCACCGGCCCACGAAAACTTCGTGCACATCTCTCGCACGGTCGTCGCGTTGATGTCTGTGGGATACGTTTTGAAATTTTCTTTTGTACTGTGCACGCGTGATTGGACACATCAGTATGTTACCAAGTTTAATGTGGATCAAGAATGTTACCGGCCCACGAAAACTTTGTTCAGGGTCTCGCAAGAGCGCCGCGTTAATGTCTGAGGGGTACGTTTTGAAATTTGCGTTTGTACTGTACGGGCTTTTTCGGAGGTCTCATAGTTCTTTTCTTGGTATAAACTTGTTCATCAATAGTTTCTGGTCGAAACGTAACTGTTGAGGTATGAAGACACATGACGAGCGTTTACGTGCCATTGGCATGCTGGAAGCTGGCAACAGACAGTCCGCAGTGGCTCACATTCTCAACGTTACTCAATTGGTGATTAGCAGGTTGTGGTCACACTACCGTCAGACAGGAAATGTTGATGACAGACGTTGGTCAGGTCGTCCAAGGCGACAACTGAGAACCAGGATTGTTTCATCGGAACCACACCATTACGTAGCCGCCATCAAAGTGCCTCAGAAATTGGACAGCAGCTGCGCAGAGCGACAGATGTACGAGTCAGTGGTCCAACTATCCGAAATCGCCCACACAGCTGAAATGTGTACCCTCGACGACCTGGAATAATTCCACGTTGAACTGAACGTCGCATCGCAGCAATGCGTAATTGGTGTGGAACTCGACAGCGCCAGAACAATCGTCGGCGGAGCAACGTCATGTTTCCGATGAATCGAGGTTTACGTTCGACTTCCACGACAGGTGAAACAGAGTGTGGCGGCGGCAGCGGCGGCGGCGGCGGCGGCGGCGGAACGAACGATGTCATGACGTAACATTTAGGCAGCACGATCGTTTTGGTGGTGAATCGGTTATGGTGTGGGGTGGCATAACCATGACAAGCAGAACAGCATTACATGTCATCCAAGGGCGTGCCGCAGGGCTGTACTACCGTGGCAACATGTTAGCAGCTCATGTGGTGCCATTTGCGCGACGTCACGGCCGTCGATTCATTTTCCAAGATGACAATGCAAGAGCGCACAGGGCCTGTGTCGCTTCAGAGTTCCTCCAGGAGCAAACCATAACTACACTGCCTTGGCAACACTAATTCCAGATCTTTCACCAATCGAGCACGTCTGGGGTATGCTTGTCGGGCGTCAACCACAACGCCAACAGCCCTCTACCAATGTCCAGGAACTCGCCGCTGCACTGTAGGAAGAATGCAATAACATTAGTCAAGCTGATATTGGATGTTTGGTGAGGAGTATGCCACGTCGGACCCGAGCTTGTCTCGCGAACTGAGGAAGATTTACAAGGTATTGAGGTCTTGGACTGAATGTGGTATATTCTCTGACTGACCTTCCATGTCTTCTACAGCTCAGTGCGTGGAATGTGTGCTTGTCATTCATTTGATGCCACAGTAGAATGCCTCACCTGTCTTTTTGATGAAAAGTTTAATATATTTCTTCATATATATCTCTTTTATCAAATATACCCTACTTTTTTGAATAGTATAATTACGGAGTTGCGTACGTGGCACATGACAACATGAGGCAGTAGTTCAAATGACGAAACAATTTTAGTTTTAATTCATTTACAAATGTTGATGCATTTTGTACAAGAAGTATCCGGAACCAACCAATGCCAGCATGACTCCTTCTCGGTTAATGTGCTGACACACTAACGAAGGAACGAACACATAAACGAACGAAAGGACGAACGAAAAACACCATCACGAAAATTTTAATTAATGAAGCACCAGGTTGTACCCAGTACTCCATTATTTAATTTTTTGACTATTACTCCCATAATTAGTGTTTGAAATCTAACATTATTGCCCAGCCGTGGAAATTGACCAGTCCACGACGACCACACTGTAACCACTAGCCATCACTAGAACTTCTTAAGTTAGTCAAGACCGGATGAACATTACACTGAATAGAATGTTTGTGCCCTGCCAGTGTGCTGGAACATAGCATTATATTGAATAATTACAGTGTATGGCCTAAGGGCCGCCAATATTACTGTTACGCCACTGCTGAGGAACTATCTGCTTTATAAATGCAGGCGGTATCACGGCACTGGGTCCGAAAAGCTGCCTTTCGTTTTCAAAGGGTTAGTCGTTGTTATGAACTGTAGAGTTAAAACATTTTCTCACCCCATACCCATATATATATAGAATATACCCATAGTAGCTTGGTGTACCAAATGTTCACCACGAGTGGTGAACATTTGGTACACCAAGCTACTATGGGTATATTTTATTTATACCATGATCGTCAGATTATTAAGGGTCGCTATTATTTTTTCTCGATTTTACTGAGTAGCAGCTGTTCATACCTGCGGATTTGTTTTTGTTCACATGAGAATCGGTGGGCGGTACTTCCGCTGTCAATTTTATCACGGAAACGAAAGAGAAAAAGAAAGGGCCTTTTTCATTTTAATAATATAATAACATACTATTTCGAGTTATTGATGCTTTATTAAAACGAGACAATGCATGTTTGTTAATTGTTTGGTGTTTTATGGGGTAAATCCATTTAAAAACGTAATAAATAATTGCCAATTTCATTTTACTCTTCGCGAGGCGACGTGCGATAAATTTAGACAAGTTCGCATTCAGGTCGACGTCACCAAAGGTCAACTTGGTTGTAGTTCCACTGTAGGTGTAAATTTTAACTATTGAAATCCCATTGCTGACGTGTTCACCACGGTTGGTGTATAAAGATAAAATTTATGTCATAGGCTTTTTTTCTATATAGTAGAATAGGCATTCATGGTATAAAACAATGTGTAGCCAATAATAATTTCAATGAATTTTGTTTGTATCACTTGTCTATAATCTTCCAGTTGAAGTGTAATTTATAGATGTACTTCACAGACTACGAGTTTTTTTTTTTTTTTTTTTTTGGTAACCAGTTGTGGACTATAATGCCAGGATCATTTCCTGGCTGGCTTTGTTCCTGGTTTTCTTCTTCTCTTTGACATGACCAAAGTCGCGCATTCGGTTTATTCTCCAGATTTCCCACTCTAGTTCGAAATACACCAACGGAAACTCCCAATAAACCAGTCGGGGAGGGGGAGGGGGCGTCAAACCTTTGGCAAGCGACGTGACACATTTACCTACTCTCTCATTTGCCTACTCAAATTGCCACTATAGCAGTTTATAACTGTCCGAAGACCTAAAAGACACTACCTTTGCAGCTACCTATCAAACTGAAGCTGCCGGAGACAGACTACTACACTTGTTAATGAGGGAAGTGAAGCAGTTCAAAGAGTAGCATCACTTAAGTTGAAGACTGACGGCGAACTGGGTTTTGGGACCTCTTTGGCTCCTTTGTATTTCTTCCTATTCGGCATTTGGACGTGGGATAGTACCATTATTCCGTAATGAGGTCGTAATACGTTGGTCAATACCACATTATCCCTCGCGCCTTCGGCGCGCTAAAACCTTCAGATTACTTTAAATGGTAAATGTCACAAATTATCTATATGTCATGAAATGTCCACCTAAATTTGATATTTCTTCGTTCACCATCCAGCCCTCAATCGAGTCTCCGACGTTTCAAAATCAACACTTCAAGCAGCATTTTTTTCCCCACAGTCGCCATTTTATTCGTCTTTGACATAGGTCTCTGTGCTTTGTTAAGCAAAACTAAAACGGAACACAATGCGTTTATAATAGAAATCTCCATGTCTTGTGAAGTGTATAGCGTAAAACACTTCACTATGAACATTCCTATTTGGTACGTACAGTCCTATAAAAATCAAATATCTGAACTGTGACCGCCTCCCCCTACATCACTACAGAGTGTTACCAGTGACACAACTGAGGGAGGAGAGGGGAGTGGGTTGGGGGGAGGGGGGCATTCCTTGATTGTTTTACTTCATTTCTCCGGAATTTCAATCCAGATTTTTAAAACTTGTTAATCTCCTCAGTTGAAACATCAAATGCCGCTATGTTCACCTTCGTGTGCCTTTTAATCCTCACACTAACGTTTTTTTTTAACATTAATTTTATTTTCTTCAAAGATGAAATAGAGTTTGGCTAAGATTAAACCTAAATGCACCTTCTCCGCGCCACCGACGCATAGTCTTACAAAGACATTCAGTCCCAACACAACGCAGGGAAACGCGTCCAGGTGCTGGTAATGTGGACAGTACACGGAGACTTAACATAATATTTCAAGTTGTTACACTAAAATGATCGTACAATATCGAATATGTGAAACTTTCCTGTATGGGTAAAAATGTACGTTTGGGTAAAAACTGACTATATCTTCTTTTTTTGTAATATCAACGACCAACACTGTAGCGTCTAACATGATCGATTAGTCGTGTGAAAATACTGTTTGTTTGTTCTAACCATTTTACCGCCTCGTCCACGTTAAGCCATATATGTAGGACCTCTATTGTACGCCTGTATGCGAGGAAGTTTAATAAAATTTATGACATATTTGAAACTCTATCATCTGATTATTTGTTAGAAAGGGCTCTCTGAGCCCTTTCCAACAACTAACCAGATGATAGGTTTGATCTGCGCATACCAGAACGTACAGAAATTCATCATAAAATAGGTAACCATAGACGCTTTCGACAGCGTAAGTGTTAAAGTGCCTGATTCGTAGAGAGTAATCACCAAGTACATAATGAGAAGTGACAGTGAAAGCTTCAGTATCTTTTTTTGCAATAACATCTCCGCGGGAACCCCGGAAAGTGAAGCAGTGCCTGTTCACTGTGGTAAACAGGCTCTGTTTTACGGGTAAAATAGGACCCAGTCACCAATGCTTGGGAGGTGCAAACCCTCTCTAAAATGGGCAACATGTCTTATTAACGCTCAGCCCTGGTCTTGCGTTGATACTCATGCTGTGGTCATGATTAGCTATTGTGAAAAATATGTGACCTTAAACACCAATAAGTAAATATATAAATAAATTTTGCATTAAAAAGGCTGACCCTGTAACCATCCCCCCTTCCCCGCAAACATGCCGAAGCGTGTACTGTGTTCATCCACGTATATGACCTACTATATGTTTGTGTGTGTGTGTGGCATAAGTCAAAAATCAAACATACTTACTTTTCGTCAGGCAGTACACGATTACTACCAATAGTGAATCTATATCTACATATATGACCCCAATCCAGGCGGAAATGTCCCCAGTAGAAATCAATATTGTGACACTCCCTCCTAATTCCTTTACTACACCCCTGAACCCATCCTTTCTGAATAATAAAAAATCGTTACTTTCTTTCGATGCAAAGTGCTTTACACGTGGCTTAAATTTCCCATGTGACTCATCTATCCGGGCACGCAAATAGTCTTTCGAAGAAAAACATTACCGAAACGACAACGCATGAGAACCAACCTTGAAAGTGGTGCCAGCAATAACTTAACCCCACATCTATATAGGATAAAATTCTTACTGGACCTTCCTAAAGTTTAAAGAAGACTCCCCCTCCCTGTTTTAGTATGCATTATTGTGCTGTGTGACAGTGGCGTCATACAAACGGTGCACGGTGCCCAATATTTTCGGTGAAGGCCTGGGAAGTGCCATTTCCGGCAATCTGGGAGACATTTTCCCTAGCATGACGCCCCTGCTGTGTAATTCCATTCAATGACATATTGTTGCAGTTGTTCAGTATCAAAATGTGTGGGACGTGAGAAAAAGGTTATTTGGTCCAACGTTTAATTTTGGATTACTGCACATCTTCCGGTTTAGTGTTGGTGAAAGATAATTTCCGTATTCTCAGCCTAATGTGGATTTATTATAACTGCTCATTTCCAGTGTCACGCTATTTCCACATCAACTCTTTCAATACCAAAGAATATTCGCCAAGATAAGATCACATGCTAAATGAACTGACACATGACTTAGAAAATTGCTTTGAATGATGAGAACAATTTCAACAACGGAGGTGACCACAAAGGCAAAACAATAGATACTCCATCCAATGCAAAAACAACATTGCAGAGTGAGAAGAAAGAAATAGAGCTTGCGGATTCGAGAGTGAGAAGAACAATGATGTCATGAATGGGCTGAAATAGCTCAACGATCTTCTCCCCGCGAAGATCACAGAGGTCACAGTTGTCAGCAAAAGCCGTTGACGCCGGCAGACATCGCGCTTCACATTGAAAACAAAGATTTATCAGAATTACTTGAAACACCGTGTTTTGATACCCGGGTGACCCAGCCCGTCGCCGAGACTTCAGAAGTGTTGCCTGGGCAATCCCCAAACAAAACCAATGGCGAAATTATGTTTAGATTGTAAGATCTAAGTCAGGGTTCGAATTCGTCACGGACTCGGATATCGACAACACTCAATCGGAAAGCAACCCTTCTTTTTAAAAATCTAATAACATTGGAGAGATAAGTAGAAGAGACTGCTGTGCGAAAAAAATATCCCAAACTGCGGCGCAGTTCTCACAGCCACTGGCTTCATTCAAAACCACCTACACCTACCAAGGAGTAACAACATAGAAAAAACCAGCAACCTGGGCAGAAGTTCAAGTGGCAGGATGTCTCAACTTGGGCCCACAGAGTGTATTTCAGACTATATCCCCCTCTCTCACGAAGAAGGAGAGATAATGGAAACGGCACCCTCACACAGCTAGTCAAACGACAACAATTTGATCACCCTCACCACCACCTCCACTCAATACCGGCTCACACAACTTGGGCAACGCATTCACTCACATAGCAAAGCCGCTAGCGAGTAGTCAAGTACGACCCCATCCAAATACGAAACCCATTCAACTGATTTGGATCTCTTTAGACAAATGGTAAGGTCTAATCTTCAGCAAAACGAAACCCACAAGTGAATAAAGTCGAAGCGGACCGCAAAAACCTAAGTCAAGCATTAATCAGGTGTTCGACGGACTATATCCTAAGAAAACCTTCTGCACCCGTAAAAACTGCATCTCGGCTGAAACAATAGCCATTAGAAAACAAAAAAGAAAAACCTTTAGAACTCTAATAGCAAACGCGACACAAATATAAAAGCCGAACTTAAAACCATTTATAATCGCCTCCGCGACATACATGCAAACAAAAACGGAAACCACAAACGGTGGGAGGGGATCACAGGAAAACCGAACGGCCAACGTGATATCAAAACGTTTAGTGGTAGCTTCAATCTACCAAGAGGGCAAAAAGCAAAGATAAAAAATATCTAATACCCCCCCCCCCCCCCTCTCCCCTCGATTGGACTGGCGGCACAAAACCGTTGGCGACGAGGCAAAGGCTGACGTCTTTGCCGAATTCAAGGAAACTCATAAAACGCAAGGACGCGTCAATTTCGACCACAACTTCAACGATGAAGTTAATAGTTTGTAAACTGCAACAAACTTTTGAACATAATTTCACTCCAGTACAGGAACCCGGCTACGATGGGGATCTCTTGCGACCCCCACCCTTGCCTTTGGAGTCATGGGTGTCACCGTAAATGTAAAACACTCTTCTTCGCCAGACGAAAACGAAATCACACACAAGGTCCTCATACACAACCAATATCGCATTTATCAATAGACTCACTGACATCATCAACCGCTACTTCTCGATTGGCTACTTCCTAAAATGCTGTAAAGTAGCCGTGGGTTAATGGTTTGCCTAACCTGAAATACCAACAGCCCATTAAGCTGCAGATCCAAAAATCTACTTAGCTGTTTGGCCAAAGTCGTTGAGCATGCTTTCACTAACAAACTCCAAACTCTCCTAGAATCAATGGACTTTTTCAACATATGACAAAGAGCACTCAAGGAAGCAATAGCGCTTGTATGTGCACATTGTCTATATGCAGGCATCCCTGTCCCAAAAGCCAGCACGGAAAAAAATTAAAGAAGCAGAATTGGACCAGCGATTCTACAGGATGTCAGACTATCTCTGGTCTAACGGTATGAGGTACAAACTAGCGAAATGAACCTCGCCAATAACATGCTCAGAATTATATCCCATTTCATAACGGACTGGAAAGTAAACTTCAGGGTTAATCGCATGATATCAGAAAAAGTTGAGCGCTTTGTCGACACTCCCCAGGGCTCGGTCTTTCGCCCATCTCTGGATAGATAGCGCAAGATCATTTCGGGGTAAAATGAGTACCGGAAAAGTAACCAAACAGATTAAATCTATAAACAAGAAAAAATAAATAAATAAAACGGCGAATCGAAGAAACATTAAACAGACCAGACCGTAAAATGTCTCCACGTTCGTGTACATGCGACATCCCGACCAAGCCTGAAAATAAGCAATCTGTCATTTTCAGAATGAGGTCCCCAGAGGGCGAATTTGCTGATGCTATCCCATACAGTGGTTTCAATTTATCCTCTGGGTATCTCTTTCTGTTTAGATTTGAGACCTTGATCCAGATTGAGATTCACAGAGGGTAAATTTAGTGATGCTACCCTGCACCTTGATCCAGATTCAGATTCACAGAGGGTAAATTTAGTGATACTACCCTGCTGTGCTTGTTTCCTGGTTTTCTGTCTAATCGAAATCGGGGTTCCACCTTTGCTAAATTAGTAATGGAGCTTTCCTGGTGATGCCGCAGATGGACGGACCGGGAAATTGTGGGCACAACATCAAAAACAAATCAGTCTCCTATATTTGCTCCTGAGAGCAGTTCGGACCTGAGAGTGTGCCCTCCATGCGTATTGTGAAAGACTCGTGACCCCAATTTCCCATGTTGATGAGTATTTTGCCTTCACGAAGTGTGTCCATCTCTACCGCTAAACAGTCCCACTGCTGTTAGTCTCACTGCCATCTGGCACTGTCACAGACAAATCAGTATTTTATCACTGGGCAGTTACAGTTGGTAATGGATATGTATCAAATGTCGTTTGGAAAGCAATCAGCAGCATCAAACATGTCACGCCAACACTGTCAGATCAATCGCACCAATGGTCAATTCTGTCACAGTTCGTGGCGATGAAGTAGTAGTCGATCCCCCGATACTTTTAAGCTGCATCACGCGTGTGATTCAGTCCTAGTCCGAAATGGACGATATCTCAAGTATGAGCTTGCATAAAAATCGCCCGCACTGTTTGATTCTGATGGAATGAGAAAGACAAAGAAGAGCGTCCTTGTAAAAATACTCAAGTTACATGCCACTGAACGAGAAAGCCTTCCAGGAAGCCTTGTTTTCGGCAAATATCGCGGCTCTCTGTTAAGAGAAATAGCCACTATATGAAGATATCTGAACCACATATTCAAATTATATAACCAATCATGTTGGATCCAGAACCATCGCTGTATTTGATGGCTATGGATGCGACGTGTCAACAAAGGGTGTGGACAAAGCTCGCAGTTAAGGGTAGATAAACCGCAGATAAAAAGTAAAAAAATATATATATAAAACGGCGAATCGAAGAAACCTCAAACAGATCAGACAGTAAAATGTCTCCACGTCCGTGTACGTGTACATACCGACCAAGCCTGAAAATAAGCAATCCAGAAGGGGAATTAGCTGATGCTATCACATACAGTGAGCCAATTTATCCTCTGGGTACCGCTTTCTGTTTTGGTTAGAGACCTTGATCCAGATTGATATTCACAGAGGGTAAATGTAGTGATGCTACCCTGCTGTGCAGGGTAGCATCACCAAAACCACCCTCTGGGGACCTCATTTTGCAGATGATTTTGCATTCGGATTTTCTGGCCAATCATCGGAACAAGACACAGCTAATCCGTCTGCTAATGCAGGAATGTGCCCCATCGGTGTCTAATCGAAGCAAACAAACGCAGATGTCGATGTTCTGGTCGCTGCGAGAGCACTGGACTTGGATCGGAAGGATTAAACTTATGTCGTAGTTGTTGGAACAGACACCGACTTACTTTCTATTCTAACATCTCGCTATCATTCAAAATGGAACATATACATAGAGAGTGATCGTTTGACTGGACTGGCTACGTGAAATAATTCATGAGAGGTGTGGGATATGGTACAAACACCGGTGCGCGAATGCGCACGAGTGTTTTACAATATGGTCCCTCGACACGAATGAATTATTTCACGTAACCAGACCAGTCAAGCGATTACTCTGTTTATTACTTTTCATTATTAACGAAAATTATATTATTTAACCCTTTACCTAAAGTAACGGCCAAAAACGGCCAGCGCTATTCTCAAAACTCGCCAATTAATTTTCATTATTTTTTCATTTTTTGTCTGTAAAGCATAGGTTATGACCCCTAATTGAAAAGAGCTCGTCGAGGTCGTTCCAATGAGGGGTCATAACCTATGTTTTTGTGACAAACAATAAAAACAATAGTTATTCAAGAATTTTGTTTGCAAGTATCTTCTGCTTTTCATGTAAGGTAAATGGTAAAAAAAGCAACAAAAAAAAAAAAACCCATGAAGTCCCCATTTCACCCACGGCAAAGTGTCTTCGTTTGCGCGCACGGATACATGACACAATTGTTGATTGCATAATTCACTTGTGAAGTTATCGTTTATAATCAAACCCGGAAATCCCAGTAAATCACAATTTGGAAAGTAATAAATGATGTTTCCTGTCACACCCAAAGTCCTCTTCTCAATCGAAGAAATTGCGACCACGTTGGGAGAGTCAACATGAAATGTGTCGCTGGCACATTCAATCAGCGGTTGTGTCACAACATCGGCGCACTTTCGCCGAGGGGAAAAAGGTCTTCCGTGTGATGGCCTCCGAACCTGCTGAAGATTTACAAAAGTACATCGATTTTCTCACGGCAGATGCGAGCACAACACCCGAGATTGCCTCGTCGGGAGGAATGAGGCGAATTCCGTTGGGGTTATATTAGCCAGACAGTTTGCTCCCCTCGATCATTACCGATACGCCACTTATAAGTGCTTTGTAGACAAAACTAAGCTAAACAAGTGATTTCAACTTGCTTCCCTTCCAGGAACCGATCGTGCAACGCATAAGCATGCCTTCCGAACATACTGACGGGTTGTGGAATGGTTAGGGTACTCGTTGTCTCCAGCAGAGCGGGGCTAGTCGATAACAAGTGGAGTTCTTAGATCAAGTGCAACAACACAGCCCTTCGCACCTTAAAGTCTCTTGACCTTGGTCAGTTGTGGGTGTAAAAGAGGGTGTAATAAGAGATGTGGGTGTAAGAAAACAGGTCTGTCGTGTTTCGGACTGTAAAGATGTGATCTGTCTTCTTTGTAGCAATCACAGATTCACAGACCCAAAGGAAACTTCTGAAATTGTCGAAGTTGAGACATTAATTGGATATCCTTGTATATTCGCATTTCAGTGTTTCGATTCTCGTCTGTTTGCTTGTATGGGTTATGTCTCTGCGATCAATGGACCTCAAGTTGTAGCATAGCTTCCCGTGAGATGAGTCCTGATCAGTGCCTAAATGCGCCTAAATATCTAGCGGTGCCTGTTCCACGATAGACGGGTATTTGTAAGGACTGCGTTTCTATATTAGTGTACATGCGACTGCATTCGCATATGGCCTGATGGGATTACGTCAGAATTTGAACCATTCCGAAAAATCACAATCTTTCAAAACGTTCAACTCAGATTTTCTGGGAATTTGTTTATGTTCATAAACATGCTCTTATTAATTCATGAAAAAATCCACTTTTTTCCGACGTTTGTCCCTAGCGCTCCCAAAGGTGCTCGTACTATTAAATCACACACAGTCATAAATCAAGGAATCACACCAGAGTGGAAACGGGTAGGCAAAAGCTACCCTTCGCCCCAAATGGATACCGGCATCGATGTTGATTGGTGCCGCTCGTAGCTTGAAACTGCCCGACCACCTGTCTGTTACCAAACCATGATGCTGTCGACACTCGAGCACTTTTTATATAACACCAACCGAAGCACAGTATAAGATACATATATGCAGGCACTCCAGAGTGGACACGAACCGGCGAAGGTCACGTGCTGAATAAACTCTGTTCACCAGTCTCCTCACCAACTTATGCTACCATTGCTGTTGGACATGTTGGTAGGTGCCGATCGTGGCTTGAACTTATCTGACAAGCTCACAAAACAAACTGCGATATCTTAGAACTTTCGTGTAGAAATTGCCAACACACCTCCCAGACATTCACGAAAATCGCTCCGAGAGGAAACGGACAAGCGAATATCAGCGTGCTGAATAAACTCTGTTAATCGCTGTCCTCAAGGACAGATGCCAGTTTCGTTATTGCCGGGTGACACTTGCTGCTCGACCCTGCCCCGACCGATTCATAAGGCTACTATAATTACACCAACACACTGATTAACCCCACCTAATCCACTAATACACTATTTATCACATCACTTTTGTATATACATATCAACGAGTGCCTGATCCGATTCAAACAGACCGCGAAGTCGCAGACTATACTTGCCTGAAGATTGTCAAGACACCACTCTCGAATTGCAACAACAATCGTCCCTGGGTACACCATTGAACTGGAACTGCCGGCGACAGACGAAACTTATCCAAGAAGGAAGGCAGTGCACCTGTTGAACCCTTTTTTGACTACGGTTAAAATTACATTTTAACGTTACGAAGAATCAGGTTTTACCGACGTCAAACGCAAGTGGTATTTTCATGTCAGCCCAATAACAGCAACAGGAACAGTCCTAATTCATTATTTGGGGTAGACCAATTAATATTTGTAACGTGCAGCCTTGTTGATTGGTCTACCAAACAGATGCACTTAGCATCCATCCTATTTATTGAAATTATGAAGTATCATGTTCCTGGACGAAAAGGTGCCCGCTCGGGACGAAAGTTGGAGTACGCAATATTACGTACCGTTGTCGCAACACACGTTAATTTTCGTACGTAATATCAGGTACGGTAGTCGCAAAGGGTTAAACTAACTAGACATTGTAAGTGGTAGGCGTTACATCGAAACAACTACTACAGAGTGCCTGATGAGGATTCTGACTCGTCTTTCCTGGCTCCTTTCCTTCCGTCCTATGTGGTTCCTGGACGAGGAAATGAGTCGTAAAGGAGTTTACAAAGCAGCACGTCGTCACTGCGCGCCTTCATAACGAAAAAATACTCCAATCGTCGCCAAAACAAGAAAGTTGTCGCTTATTTAACTGATAGTTTTTGTGATGGTATCAAGCCGGAAACAGAGCATTCTGTTAATGTAACGTGAAATTCATCATGTTTGTAATCATTAATTGGAACTTATCTGTCGAGATTTATCGGATGTTTGTTATCTCACACAATGCAGTGGTGTACGAATTGTGGCAGTGCAATAAAGGCGAGAAGAAATGGACAAGGAAAAAATAACCTTCTAGAAAGTCAAGAGAGAACTATGATTCAAACTAAATGTTTTATAGAACCATTCTCTCTTACATTTTCCAGAAATGCGCACATCCGCCCCCCCCCCCCCCCCCCCCCACCCGCCCAATACTTGTCTAAATCGAAAGATCACTTCAGTAGTAGGAGAGGGGCGAATCAGGTCTGATAGGTCAGAGTTTTGATAGAGCTGCCAGTGTTATATTTGTATAGAAAGAAACCAGAGCTTCGTTTTTTAATGCTCCACACAGTGGGGTCTGGCAAGAGGTATGCGTACTGCGTATATACTACTGTATTCTGTAGTTAAATCTGAGTGTGCATGTATTTCGGTACAGAGTATGGGTATATGATAGAAGATTGATAAGAAAGGTGAGATTTTTTCTTGAAAATGGTTGATGTTACTAATGACGTCGTGTCGTCGTGATCCGCACGTGACGTCATAGAAACGCTGACCGCTGTTGATGTCTACTGTACAATCCGACATTACGATGTTCGGGTCATAGTGTTTCGGGCTTCTCGTATGAAAGTGGTATGGTAAGATAGTATGTGCGGTATATGCCATTGAATGTCCCCTATTCGACTTATGCCCACACTGGTATGTAATGTGGTTTTCGAACAACATTTGCCACACCCCGCTCCCCGATCCTGGACGTGACGTCCAGCGATGCCATGTTGGGTTGTCGTGGTAACACGCGGATGGGCGATGTAGTGACGTCATTATCATAGTGATACGTGGTGTCAGTGTTAGGGTGAAACGCGTTTCCATTGTCCATTTTGTTCATTGGATGCGCTACCTTGGTTTCGATGGTAACACGTGGTTGCTACGTGACCGAAAACATCTAATAATACGGAATGGACTCAGATGTTGTAATAGGGTGAACAGAATAAATCAAATTATCACAAACAACAGATAACACCCCAAATCACCGAAAACGACTTTATTTTGTTCTGATTCATGCAGATTCGTCTTAAAAGAAGCAGCACGTAGTGCTATAGGAGGTTCGAACGGCTTCTAATATAAACTAAAGCCATCTAAAAGTTATATTCGATTGAACTCGTGTAAATCTAGTTACCAGACCCAACCCGACTACTATTTTTACAAATTCGGATTCTTTCGGAATCCTCTGCTTTTATCGAAATTAGTGATATTCTTTCTGTCATATTCGATTGTTCCGTAGCATAGGAGTGTCATTCCTGACGTGGATTCTCCCAAAATCTTTGTTTTCTACCTATTACAGAAGCAATACTAGCTACTGTAACTCCAGCAGCCAAGTTAGTCCTGGCTACTCTTGACTTCAACTGGTTCGGAACTCCATTCACCCTATTCCGAACTTTGTCATGGACAATGACGTCACAAAATGACCGTTTACCATGAGTACCCAACATGGTGTCGTTGGGTCACGTGACATGATGTCACTTCCCAGGTCCGGGGACGGAGTCCGGTAAATGCTGCTCGAAAACCACATCACATACTACTGTCCACTATTAGAATTTAGTACAACCACCCTAAATAATGTTTTATTCCATTGCGTGAGTTTTAAAGGTAGAGCGTAATGCTCGGAGGGGAGGTATTGTGGTGTTTTGATTGGTTGTCTAGTAAACTGGTATAGGAGAGAGTTTTGTGTTCACTTGCTGTTCCACTGTTTGGCATTAGTACTACTAGCACATCGAATACATTATATCATCATGGGTTGCTATGGGAGTAGTAGGTTATGCTAGGTTGTCTGGTAGGCAGTATAGTGTGGACTGCTTGTACCTTCTTGTATAATATTAGCGTTTAGTGCTAATCTTCACCGTTTTCCCTTAGTACTACTAGCCTTTGGTCAGTTTGAAATGATAGGTCAAGTGTGGTTGTGGGGCGTATGCTTGGTTTCAAGCACCCTGGTGGAGCGAAGTTTGACTTAAGGGCATCCCAAGATAAGAGGATGTGGACATAGTAAGCAAATCTTCAGTAGTGCCTTGGAGCTATGAAATTCCATGTGAACCCAAACATGTGCTAATCATCCTCTAAAAGGTGTCCTCCAAAAGGTATCCTCAAATCGTTGTTCTAACCACATTTTTAGTTACCATAATTTCACAACGTTTACAAATCTAGCCTCTTTTTAGTGCAATTTCTTCTTTGCGGATAGTTTTTTGGGGGAAAACAGACAGAACGGCATTCGCGTTCCAATTGTCATTTTTTATCGCACGAGATCGATCTGGGCTTCGAGTTCAATATTATCCCTCCGCTAAAATCGACCGTGTATGGTAAAACATGACTGTTCGAACGTGTATGCTGTTCTGTATTTATAGCACGCCTACAGTTTAATAAAACAAACAAACATATTAATCGATTTTGGCGGAGGGATTATATGGAAATCGCAGCTTTCGCCTCAATATACAAATAATACCATGAAAGTAGTCACAAATATCATCAGATTTCCGACAATTCGATGATAGTTTGCTGTTATAAATTAAATAGTCGAGTAATTAAATGAAACAAGTTGAGAAATATAAAATAAGAACAAATATCGTCCCCTGAGTTCCAATGTGTTCTATGTGCCAGTATATTAGTAGTATGTAAGGTATGAATCGTGCCTCATTACCCGCACTTTTGGGGGTGCAGCTAGTGTTAAATTCCCATAGGAACCGGACTTTTGGGGGTGCAACTTTGGGGGTGCAAACGTACGGCTCCTTGCAGCTAGATCCGGTAAATAGTGTACGTACTGCATATATAGTATGCTATGGCAAGATATATGTATGCATGGGGTTATAGGTATAGATTATGGGTAAGTGGTGGAAAATTAATGGTGAAGATGGGTTTTCTAGAAAGTTTTTCCCTAGAAACGGTTGACGTTGCTATTGACGTCGTGACGCCATGATACGCGCGCGACGTCATAGAGATGCTGACCGCTGTTATTGTCCAGTATACAATCTGACATAACGTGATTCGAGTCAGTGGATGTCGGACTTCTCGTATGGGGTGGGGTGATATGGTAGTAGTGGTATATATCCATGTTGGTATCCTATTAGCCCTTGGGTCTTCATATTATCCTATATCCGCTATAGCTAAGTCAAGCAGTCTTGTTGGGGGTGGGGGGGGGGGGGAGGATAATGCATGGACGGCCAGTGCGGTATTGCATTGCAAGATAGTCCTTGGTGGTTTAAATCGGACAGTATAGGATGAATGGTCTGTTGGCCTATTACCCCCTTAGTACTATTAACCTACCGAATCCTTTGTATTATCCTATGGCTAATATTGGTAGTTTAGTGTTAGGTCGGGCAGTATTATAATCGTTTGTTTAGAACGGGTGGCATAGGATGCAATGTGCATACCGCTGTAGGTCCCCTGTTAGTCCTCGGTATTATTAACAAACCCATTGCTTTGTATTATTCTATGGCTGGTATAGGTAGTACGTTATGGCAGGTCAAGTGGAATTTTGGAGTGGGGGTGGGGGTAATGCCAGGCAGTATAGAACAGCAGTATAGTACGGACGATATATACCTCTGTGGGCCCCTGCAGATCCCATGTTAGCCCTTAGTACTATTAATCCACCTGATGCTTCATGTTATCCTATGACTGGTATAGGTAGTATGCAATTCTAGGTATAGGGGTATTGTGGGTAGGGGTACTGCCTGGTAATTTAGAACGGTACTATAGTATGGGCGGTATATACACCTATAGACCCCTGTTAGTGCTTGGTACTATTAACCAACCGATTGCTTTGTTTTATTATATGGCTGGTATATGTAGTACGTTATGGTAGACCTAGTGATTTTGTGGAGGTGGGGGGGGGGGGGGGTAATGCTTGGTAGTTTAGAACGGTAGTATAGCATAGGCTGTACATATCCCTGTAGGTCTCTTGCTGGCCCTTGGTACTATTGATCCATCAGGTGTTTCATATTATTGAGCGGTATTCTGGGGTGGGGTCAGTGCCGGGTAATACAGAACGGCAGCAGAGTATGGTTGGTATATTCCCCTGTAGGTCCCATCCTAACCGTTGATAATATTAACCTACCAAATGCTTTGTATCATCCTGTTGCTGGTAAGATGGTACGTAATAGCAGTAGTTCTGACCCTATTCCAAGTACTCTTGTTGTTTCATTTATCTAGATCATTTATATAAATTATAAATAACCATTTTTTCCATAATCTGTTTGCAGAGTTATCTCCCTCGTGTATAATAAAAACCTATATCCAATGGCCATATTCCCAGGCACCCCAATTTCGGCACCCCCTTTTTAGGAATCCCATTTATGGAATCTCTTTTTTCTGAAATGAGGATAAGAGTCGTATTAAAAATCCCTCAATGAGGTCTAATTTACTACGACTCTTATCCTCATTTGACAAAAAAGGGATTCCACAAATGGGATTCCTGAAAAAGGGGTGCCGAAATTGGGGTGCCTTCTGGAGAATCCCTTATTTCTGAAATGAGGATAAGAGTCGTATTAAAAATCCTCTCAATGAGGTCTAATTTACTACGATTCTTATCCTCATTTCAGTTCTCAAATCTTTCTACTGATAGAAGTTGATAATATTTTCTCAAAAAAGAAATTATAATAAAGTTTGAGGAGCATTTTTTTTAGTATTATCGGCTTTAATCCCAAACACATTATTGTAATTTCATATTTCGAGTCTAGCTGTATGAATTGGCATAATTTTCATATTCTTACTGTTGCCAGCGTCACGTCAGGACGTCGCAATTCAGACATGGAGTGAAATGAAAGTTCATACGTGCAGCCAATAGCGTGTATATCCACCGTTTGTCTCTTGGATGGCAATACATTGACGGCGCATGGACCTGATAATTCTCGGGATATCACCATTTGGTATTGCGTTCCACTCCTGCCTTAGAACATTACATAAATCGCCTAACATCTGAAGATCATGAAGTCGTACCGACGGTCCAGTTGATCCCAAAGATGTTCGATTGGCGACAAATCTGGCAAAATGGAGGCCTGGGAAGAAGTTCGATGCTCTGCTCCTCACGAAAGTCACGACATATTCGCGCCATTGTCTTGCTGGAATAACTGCAATCCGACGTTAGCGTTGAACAACGGGACAACAGCAGAGTTACGAATTTCATCCCAGTATCGCTGTCCGTTCAGATTACCATCGATGAAGATCAACTGCGTGCGATGGTGCAAGGAAATATTCCAGCCGAAACCATAACAGTATTCCCACCGAAACGGTCGCATTCCGCTCGCATGCATCGGAAAACCGTTCTCCTCGACGACGATACACTCTTGCCCTACCGTCAGCGCGCCATAAACAAAATCGTGATGAATCATTAAAACGAACTGTGCTCCAATGCTGTTGAGTCCTGCGAACACGCTGACATACCCATTCCATTCTGACGGTACGGTGACGTTGGATAAGGATTGGTCCGTGGTATGGACCCTTACTTCGGATGCCGTGTTCAGCCAGCGAGTCTGTTGCGGATAGTTTGTGCACTGATTCTATTGTTAGTTCTGCCAGGAGTAGTTGATGCTGTCCTCGTCGCCGGAAGGAAGCGATCCCGCAAGTGAGACGTCCTGATGTGTCGGTCTTGTGCAGAGGTCATAACTCTTGGTCGACCTGAACGCGGTCGGTCGGTAGAATATCCAGTGGTTCTATACCTTCCAACGAGACGATAAGTAGTGGCCACAGTGACTCCAAACACAGCAGCGAGCTCATTTGGAGGTATATCAGACTCATGCGTACAAATGGCACCCAACCTCTGATTTTCGGTTAACCTTGACATTTTTTTTAAACTGTCGGAAGACAAAACCAAGCGTGTTTTCTCAATAACCCAGGCTCTCTAGCACAACATAACACAAAGAAAATCGTCGATCACCCATTCAATTTGACATTTTCGGGTAGCACGTGCTATTTTGAAATCCGTAGCAAAATTGTATTCGGTTGGGTGGACAACAACGACATGTCATTAAACTCTTTGCACGACTTCTTGTCCACAAACATGCAACATTAGAACTATTATATTTCATCCTTTATGCTATTTTTCCACATTTGCTTCTATTATACTTTCTTTTTTGACTCAGTATATAATTCAGTAATTTTATTTTAGTTCCAATCAGATTTATTTGCTCTCTACAAACATAGGCGGAAGAATAATTGGTTGCCATGTTTCTTTTATGGTGAACGGACGAAGAGGTCCTTCGTCCAGTTTGTACTGGAAAATAATCCCGGTCTTCATTAAATCATCTCTTGAGAGGAACAAGGCGCCATCTGCAGTGCATAAACGAATCATAACATTACAAATTACAAAAAGGGAATCGCCCTCGTTTGCATCCGCTCCTCCACTTTAAGTGTTTAAAACGATCGCATCACAGTCGATAATACAGTAATATGTGGTGCACATCATATTTCAACATACAGTTAAAACTAGAAGTCCTGCCATGAAATGCGCACAAATAGCACAATGATATGCGCGTTAATGTACGCGTTATGGCCCAGGCCCAAGTAAAGCTATCAAACTCTGTACATATGGCCTGTGAACAAGCAATGTTTCAGCCAATGGACCTCCAGGTAGCCCGGAAGTCCATTGGCAGAAACATTGCATGTGTTTGCTATGAGTAACTAAGAGAACCTGCCGTGCTTTGGATGCCTTTCGATATGGAAATTGCGCGCAATTCCAACGCGCAATTAAGCCTGTATAAGCGCACTATTCGTGATAGGACTTCTAGTTTTAACTGTATACTCTGTTGATGGTATTTATAGTTTTATATAATATAATATACAGTATTGATACTGGAGTTCACAGTTTACGTATTACCAAGAAATTTGATAACGTGCAGTTTTGTAAAAAACATAATTCACTTGTGAGAGAAACATAGTATATTTCCCTCAGCGGCCCAAGTACACGGATATGTCATTTATTGTACACTTTTGTGAACTTCACTCTTCAAGTGTACAGTTAAAACTAGAAATCCTGTCACAAATAGTGCGCTTATCTAGGCTTAATTGCGCGTTGGAATTGCGCGCAATTGCCATATCGAATGGCATCCAAAGCACGGCAGGTTATCCTGGTTACTCAAAGCAAACACATGCAATGTCCCTGCCAATGGACCTCCGGGTAACCCGGAGGTCCATTGGCTGAAACATTGCTTGTGCAAAGGCGATATGTACAGATTTTGACAGCTTTAATAGGACCATAACGCGCACATTAACGCACATTAACGCGCATATCAACGTGCTTTTTATGCGCATTTCATGACAGGACTTCTAGCTTCAACTGAAGCTGCCCTCTTCTTTCTACATACACTGTTTACATCCGCTGTTCTACTGTTTCGGCGTGCCAGTTAAGCTCGTTTAAAGTCAACGATCACAGAATGCGACCACATGAGCTCTCTTTTTAGTTTTATAGGGATTTGTCCCCGAACAGCCTTCTACAAATCTTCGAAATTCAAAATAAAAAAGGGAAATACCCTTATTACACACCTATTCTATGATATCCCCATCCACATCAACACTAAATCATGTGGAAAATGAAAATCTGTTCCACACATATGTGCGGAACGGAAATCGTTGACAAACTATTTTTAAATATAAGCGAAATTTCACTGGAATTTTCTACAAGTCGTGCAACGCAATTACTATTTGAATCCCTAGTGATAGCCGGAAATCGTCCCCTGAGTTCCAATGTTTTCTGTGTGCCAGAAGGCACATAGGAAACATTGGAACTCAGGAGACGAAAGAGTAACACGGGTTCCGCTCGCCTATTTGGTGGGCGATAAAATGTGTTCTTTTTGTTGGTAGTTGTCAAATGAATTGCTGAGTGTCCTAAAAATTGATTTTATATACGTGAAGGCATGTAATAAACACAGAACGACACACGCGTGTGAATGGGTTAATCGATATGGCAATTGTGCCATCGTGGAAGGATAAAACTCGAGGCCTGTGGCCTCTCGTTTTATTTTTCCGCGCTGTCACGCGTGCCATATCGATCAACCCATTCACATGCGTGTGTCGTTCTGTGTATTTAGCGAGACATAGATAAAGGGGAAAATGTACCTATGAATTAAATTACTAAAGGAAGAACAGCAGATCATCAAAAATATGCAGCAAAAATTTAAACGTAATCATGGAGTACAAAACATTATAAGTTTCTGTGATGAATTGACGGTAACATGGTCTGAAGTTCAATCGAGACTCGAAGCGTCGAGGTTGAACATACGCTCCGAGCCGCAAACCTCAGACCATGTTACCGTCAACTCATCACAATAACGTATATGTTCTAATACAACACTACCCATGGCCCAAAATCTGCATCGTGAAATCTGAGAGGCTTATTTACTAAACTTGTGATCGTCAAAAGTTGCCTTTGTCAAGGCAACTTTTAACGATCACAGGTTTAGTAAATAAACCTCTCGTGTATCCACGACGACACTGGATAAATAATCAATAAACGAGATAAACTCATTCCAACTTAGTTAAAGTCGTAAATCAGTTTGTATTTTAAACACTTCATCCGGAACACCGTCTGCTGCACATGTGAGACATCCAGAAAAATGAAGCGACTTTCTAGTCTCTCCGTTGTTGAAGCAGTTACGAAACGGACGACGTCACTGCAAATATTTCGCGTTGTGACGTCAGACAGTAACATTTGCCACTTGAGCCGTAAACATAGAATATACTACAGAGGAGGAGGATTTTAGTCTTATTGGAACATAAAAGGTTAATGCAAAATTACGCTAAAAAGAAGAAACAAAATGCATAGCAAAACCATGCTAGTTAAAAACGTTCTTGATTTTAATGTCCAATCTAAATTAAAAATTTTTTTCACGCCAACCTGCCATAAAAAGCAATCAAAAGTTTTACCGTGCTCACAGTTTGTCTGTCAAGCGAAGATGTCAATTCCCACAGGAAGCCCGTGAATACGCTTACAAGAAGTAATTTTGATTAGCTTCTGGAAGTCTTTCAAGAATCAATGACAGTTCCGCAGAGACAAATGTCAAACTTTTTTGGAGCCCACAGAGGTGAACAAGCTGGAGCTGCAGATTCGTTTTTCATCTCCAGTTCTGCTTGTCAACTCTGTTTTGTCGTAAAAAGAAAATGCCAAGTCTCTCGCAGAAACTGTTTTTTAATGGCTATGTTATAGCGGCTGTCTAGAGATGATTTTTTCAAGGATTGTCCCAACAACGTTAAGCAGTGCTGTACGTGTTTACACAGTTGCTTAAACCACACAAACTAAGCATAATGCTATTTGGAACAAAACACCAACAACCTCCCCATTGAAGAATGCAATAAGACAGCATCGTGAGTGAAACGGATAAATGGTTTTGCATGGTAGAATACCAGATGAGTGTCCCATGCGTTATGGTAAAACCCGTTACTTACCCATGTTACACATCGTACGTTTCGTAATTGTGGTGGTGGTACAGACGTGGCATTCTTAAAAATGCAGGAGGGCTAAAAATCGCTCTCCTCACATGGCGTAGGGAGCGATTAGCTCTCCGTAAGCTCACAAAAGCTAAAAGTGGCAAAATGAAGTTGTACTGTTCATGAATTTTTCCTAGTGGGCTTTGTACATACATTTTATTTGGCGCTGCTAACCAGGTAGTCTATGTGAGACGGCTACATTGCTCCTCCCACACCTCCGGGCCTTGGTAAGACCCGGAGGTGTGGGAGGGGCAGTGTGGCCATATTGCAGAAACCACTAACATAGCAGAGATCTGAAAACCTGTGGGTTTTAGGAATAAGCTGGTGTGGTAATCATTATTTTGTAAGGATAGGAGGGCTATTTTTCGCCCTCCTCAAATTTTTTAAGGCGAGCAGTAGGCGAGCGAATAAATCGCTCTCCTGAAAACGCCAGGTCTGGTGGTACCTGCGAGATCGTTACATATCACGGAAGCTGACACTTCTTATTCTTAGATAGCTCTTAGATGTCACGGTTATGGATAGATTCGAACATTTGATTGTGTTGTACGTGTGCTCTAGATAGGGCTGTGCGTTTTGTGCGTTTGGTTTATTATCGAATTCTCGACACCTGTCCTTTTCACGCTTGAACTTTTTGTAGATCACCAGAATAGTAGTGAGTGTGAGACTCTTCGTAGTAGTTTTTGTTGTAGATCTGAGAAGGGTTTCTGGTGGCGCGTTAGATTTAATTGGAAAATATTTACGAGCTTCGTTCCACTCACACTTGTCGTTGTGGCACTTAATTGTTATATGCGGTCATCATGGTCTCGTTTCTACCAATTACACCCTGCCATTATTGTTCAGTAAATCACAACGTGTTCCTCAGGATAATACACTCTTGCCTTGTCGTGGATCCTTGGGTCGAATAGTTCACCAGTGGGTAACTAAACGAAAAAGAGGGAAGTCTTCGCCAAAGCCCTTCCCAAGTCTGGCTGAGAAAGAGGAAGGACACCTTGTTTGCCATGAGGTGTGTTCCGTAGACCCCCGGAGGAGGGAATCCTGGCAGTTGAGGTTAAACAGTTCCTCGGTTCGAGCAGTCTCCATTTTGGAGGTACCTGTCAAATACACTGCTTCGGCCTTATTTTCGCTAGCAGGCGAATGGTCGGATCTTTCGGTTCTGTCCAATCCCGCGCCGCCAAAAATGTGCGTCACGTCGGGGGGTGGGGGTGGATATTGAGGTCATTCAATCAGTCATTTATTTTTAATACAATTCTAACGCCATTGCATACCAACTTTTTAAAATCATTATATTTTAAAATCACGTTCTGTTTAATTGCACTGTCTGCATTGGTTGTCGATGGGAGGTCACATCTCAGAATATTGCAAAATGATTGGGTGAATGACCAACATCTGATGTCCTGGCACCTACCACGCACGGGTCAGTCAGCCAGTGGCATGCTTTAACATCAACACTGACTGAGTATACTGCTCACGTAAAACAATGTGGGAATACGGGCAGCTTGGTGTGTTCACTGCATAGCAATATGTCTACGCATTGTTGTACTATCACTCTAAGGAAACATCACAAACAAAAAGCTTAAACGAGGTCGGGAATTATTTTCAGATGGTTCTGATCCTGACTCAGATCAAAAACAAAATTTCCAACCTCGAACAAAAGGGAAAAAAATTGTCATATTATATGCAGGCGTCTCAAATGAAAAGGCAACTGATATTAATCAGTTTTCCTTGGGAAAAGCTATTAAAGGAATTAATAGCACTCGAAAGAATGTTGAAAAGGCTGAGAACTGGAACAATATTTATATAGTGTCAAAGAAAGCTTGAGCAGGAAATCTACTGAATACAGAAAAACTTGCAGAATGAGGTGAATGATTTTCCGCATAGGGCGCTTACAGTTAAAACTAGAAGTCCTGTCATGAAATGCGCACAAATAGCACGTTCATATGCGCGTTAATGTACGCGTTATGGCCTAAGTAAAGCTATCCAATTCTGTACAAATGGCCTGTGCACAAGCAATGTTTCAGCCAATGGATCTCCGGGTAACCCGGAGGTCCATTGGCAGAAACATTGCAAGTGTTTGCTATGAGTAACCAAGAGAACCCGCCGTGCTTCGGATGCCATTCGTTATGGCAATTGCGCGCAATTCCAAAGCGCAATTAAGCCTAGATAAGCGCACTATTCGTGACAGGACTTCTAGTTTTAACTGTAATAACAGCAGGGGTGTAATCAGAACAAGGGAATTAGCAGAAACTGACGTACTTGAAATACAGAAATAATTCGAATCACAAGGTGTAAGAGCAGTGAAAACTGTCAAAATAAAAATAATGTATCAGTCATCTAAACAAATACTTATATCTTAACCCTTTACCTAACATGAAAAGCAGACGACACTTGCAAAAAAAATTCCTGAATAACTATTTTTTTTCAAATTTTGTCTCAAAAACATAGGTTATGACCGTCGAGCTCGTTCCAACGAGGGGTCATAACCTATGTTTTTGAGACAAAAAATGAAAATATATTGAAAATTAATTGGCGATTTTTGAGAATAGCGCTGGCCGGTTTTGGCCGTTACGTTGGGTAAAGGGTTAACATTCATCTCAACCACCAAAATTAATAACAGTTGGTATATGAAGATGAAAGTGGATTTATATATTCCAAATCCATATCGACGCTCCAAGTGCCGGAAATATGGCCGTGGACAACAAAATAACTGCAGAGATATACAGTTAAAACTAGAAGTCCTGTCATGAAATGCGCACAAATAGCACGTTGATATGCGCGTTAAATGTACGCGTTATGGCCCAAGTAAAGCTATCAAATTCTGTACATATGGCTTGTGCGCAAGCAATGTTTCAGCCAATGGACCTCCGGGTAACCCGGAGGTCCATTGGCAGAAACATTGCATGTGTTTGCTGTGAGTAACCAAGAGAACCTGTCGTGCTTCGGATGTCATTCGATATGGCAATTGCGCACAATTCCAACGCGCAATTAAGCCTAGATAAGCGCACTATTCGTGACAGGACTTCTAGTTTTAACTGTATTGATCTGCTACAAATGCGGCCAACAACATCAAGTGACATGCACAAATCCCATTAAATGTGTAAATTGTCATGGAAATCATATGTCATTATTCAAGTTTGGCCTGTCTTTGGATGATGAAAGACTATACAGAAAAAATAAAATGCGAAAATCAAATAAGTTTTAAAGAAGCCATGTATGAGTCAGTGCCTTGTATGAGTACATCATCGCCTTTATGTGCTGCAAACTCATCACCAAAAGTACCAACTCAATCAGTAGAATGCTAGACACAACACTCATAGTTCAAGGGAACAATTCCATCTTTAGTAACAGTATTTACAATAAAACAAACACTACTACAGATCACCCAAACAGCACAAACAATTAAGAAAATAACATATATCGGACAAAAGCAAGCGCACGCAACAGAAATACCTAAATCCGAATGACAAAGAAAAAAACTCTACATCAGAAAAGAAAAATCAGCCGACACGCAGAAACCAGGTCAACAACACAGACTCCAGGAAAGTATGAGGCAGAATTAAAAAAAAAAATGGAAACAAAAACATGGTGACAAGAAAAAATGAAAAACGGAAACGGGAATCTAAGAGGATACCGAAACGCCTTAAAAATGTTGTCTGGGGCAACATGTTTGCAAGCGTTGAAGACATGTCAGGCGATGAATGTATCGACGACATTTTCTCTTGTAAACTACGCCTGATTTCTTCTCAAGGTTGGTGTTCACTTAAAAATTCACCAAAAAGAAACACGGGAGCAATTTCTCCCAAACGTCCACCATCAAAATCACCACCCTAACATGGATAATACGACCAAATACAATATAATACAATGGAATTGTCGAGGTTGCGATGCGAGTTTTAATGAATTGAGCATTCTAAGCCAAAATATAAACTTCCTTCTTTTTGCCTGCAGGAAACTCCAAAATAAACCAGACACTCAAGTTCATTGTGTTTTCAAGCATTTTACCTCGCATTACGTTTGGGCGGAAGAAAATGATCTTCATCTCCGTTCAATGTCTGTCTTGATCAGAAACGACGTCATGCACAGTTCTGAATCTTTGCAATCAAATTTACAGCTTGTAGCGGTACTCTTACCTTTAGAAAATACGTTCTTGGTATGTTCATTTTATGTGCCGCCAAATACACCTCTTCAGGTGATTGATCTTGAAGAATTGATTCACCAGCTCCCAACTCCATGTATTCTGTTGGGTGATTTTAATATTCATAGCCCTCTTTCGGGTGCTTCCTGCGACAAAGAAGACCTAAAAGGGACAGCAGTAGAATAACTTACTATAAAAGTCAATTGTGAGTCAGACACTTACCTGCTCCACGCGTCTGGTTCTAACACTTCAATTGATATTACAATTGCGAGTCCTTCAGTGTCCCTTGATTTTTCGTGTTAGACTTAAGATGACCAAAGAGGGAATAACCACTTCCCAATTATGTTGGAGAGTGTGGTTCCGGTGAATGATGAGGGGGTGCCACTGAGACCTTTAAAGAGGATGAATAGCACGTTGACATGCGCGTTAATGTACGCGTCATGGCCCAAGTAAAGCTATCAAATTCTGTACATATGGCCTGTGCACAAGCAATGTTTCAGCCAATGGACCTCCGGGTAACCCGGAGGTCAATTGGCAGCAACATTGCATGTGATTCCTATGAGTAACCAGGAGAACCTGCCATGCTTTGGATGCCATTCGATGTGGCAATTGCGCGCAGTTCCAACGCGCAATTAAGCCTAGATAAGCGCATTATTCGTGACAGGACTTCTAGTTTTAATTGTAGAGGTGACAGGCGAGTTTCTATTTTCCTGTCGAAAAGCAACAATTATTCCGATTCCAAAGCCTGATAAGGATCACAGACAAAAGCAATTATCGACCTATTGCATCAATAAGTTGTCTGTGTAAAACCATGGAAAGGATGATCAATGATCGCGAATGTTCATTGTGGTTTCAGAAGCCAGAGAAGTACGGTGAAACATTTGCTTTGAGTGGAAGCGTCTCTAAAAATGCCGCTGCGATAAAAGAACATGTGGTCGCCATCTTCTTTGACCTGTTGAAGGTATACGATACAACGTGGAAAGGTGGGATTTTAAAAGATTTTTTTTAACATGGGGTTGAGATGGGGGTATGCCTCCTTTCAAGGACTTTTTAAAGGGCCTTCAATTTGAGTTTCGGGTTGGGTCAACGTTATGTGATCTGCACGAACAAGGATTGGGGGTTGCTCGGAGTAGTGTATTATCTGTTGCCATTTGTTGTTGTTCCTCATTAATAATCAGCAGCATTATTGATGCAATTTGGAATATGGTAGACTCTTTGTTGTATGCAGATGGCCTTTTTGATCTGCTATAGCAGCAAAAAACATGAATGCTATTGGGCGTAAACTTCAGCTATGCTTAAATAGAATTCAAAAATAGGCCACAGAAAATAGTTTTAAGTTCTCAAAGACAAAAGAAAAATGTGCACATTTTTGTAAACGTTGGGAACATCACCTCAATCCCGCATTGAAAATAGATGGGAGTACCATTAAAGTTGTCAAATAAGTGAAATTCTTAGGTTTGTTGTTTGAATTTCACTTCTCATTTAAAACATCTAAGAGTGTGATGTAAAAAACGCCTACCTCCTCAAGGTGGTTGGTTGCACTGATTGTGGTGCTCACCAAAAACATTACACCATCTGTGTAGATCATTTGTTAGATCTAAATTAGATTACGGCTGTGTGGTTTACGCCTGTGCAAGAAAGTCGTACCTCAAACCACTTGATGCAATTCATAAGAGTGCTTGTGGCACATCGCAAATAGATTCAAAGATTGTTGAAGCAGCGGGGCTTTCTCTTGAGAAGCGTCGAATAAAACTGTCACTCCAATATGCTTCTAAACTGCTTGCTAACCCATCTCACCCTGTTTATGAATGTGTCTGAGACAATCAGATGTTGAAATCTTAAACCCCATAATTATTGTGTCTGCCAAAATTGAATCCGATATGATACAAGAAAACCGTGAACCATGTATTCCTCTTCGAAATCTTAAAAAACCTACAGTTATTTTGGATCTTGCTTCTACCAAAAAGTCTGAAACTAATTCTTTGTAGATTAGGCAGAAATATGCTGAAATAAAGTGAATGTATAGTGCACATGAAGTGATCTATACAGATGGGTCCAAAGATGGTGACAATAAATCACCAGCCTTTGTTACTGGTGATCAGATGGCCTCAATTCGAATACCAAATAAAAGTTACATTTTCACAGCTGAAGGTAAAGCTTTACAACTTGTGTTTCAACACGTCGATAATGTGTAGGAAAGGAACTCGATTATATTTTCCGACTCTCTTTCCTGTTTACTTGCTTTACTCAATCCCAAGTTGAAAAAAACACTCACTTTGGAACCTCGTGAGAAGTTGAATACTCTCATGTTTGCCCAATATGATATCGTGTTTTGCTGGTAACCTGGACATGTTTGTATCTACGGTAACGCCAGGGCAAACAAGCTTTATCCAACTCTCTCACTGATTTTAAAATCCCTTTCAGTGATTTTAAACCACATGTCAGCAACCACATCAGATCTGTGTGTGCAGTCCTATTGGGACGGGGCGACAAATAACAATTTCCATCACTTCCGACCAAATACGTTTGATCACTACTCGATTAGTTACCTTTGTAGAAAAGATCGTGTAGTTTTGAAACCATGCAATATTGGTCATACACGACTAACATATTCCTTTTCTTTTTGTTAGAGGGTGATATGCGACAAGAGTGTATTCCTTGCAAACAGGCGTTGACAGTGGAAGACATTCTGTCACATGCACTGATTTTAATCATGCCAGGGGGCAGTGTTTAACTGTGGGATCGCTAAGAGACGTGTTTTATCATATGAGCCCGCACGAATTTCTCTCATTTCTGAAAGCAATCAACCTTTACAAGTCTAAAAAACATCAGGTTGATCTATAAGTATTCACTTTTGACATTTCTGTTGTAATTATTTCATATTTGTATTCAATCTGTTTTACCTCATAATTGATATTTGTAATTTCTACCATTTTCTCGCCACGATATAGACTTTGCCGCTGTTGAGGTGTTAAACACAAATAAATAAATAAAAAAGTAAATAAATTTTTAAAACATAAATTAATAAATAAATAAATAAACAAATAACACAACACAACCTGTTCTTTTTATTTATTCCTTGTCTTATTGTTTCATTTCCGTGTGCACACCTAACTCTGCTGTTACAAACACCACAAATGTGAACAGTTGCTAGAATTGAATACTCGTCGACAGAAAACAAAACAAAAAGCGTCATTATTCTGTTCCTCAGTTCCTCATACATCAGCCTGTGTATATTACAAATTTATCAGTTGAAAATATATTTTTAAAATAAATTAAAAAAAATGCATATCAAGTGCCCCTCATTGGAATGCGCTCTTCGATCTCTTCCCAATAAATGGGTCACATTGTTTGTTTTTTTAATGACAAACAAAAATAACAAAATGTGTCATCGTGTGTGTTGGGTAAAAATTAAGGTTGAACAGATTGTTGTAAATTGTATCATTGGTATGAATTATTAACTGTTTTACTTTGGTTTGTATAATGTCCTTCGTAAAACAAAACACACACCTAATTGGACTGGGGGGATCGATGACAAATTATTCCAACAATCCTACAGGACTACGGGACAGTAGTAATAACGTCATTTGAGTTACAATATGTTCTATGCGCCTACTGGCCTGCAGTTAAAACTAGAAGTCCTGTCATGAAATGAGCATAAATAGCACGTTGATATGCGCGTTAATGTGCGCGTTATGGCCCAAGTAAAGCTATTAAATTATGTAAATATGGCCTGTGCACAAGCAATGTTTCAGCCATTGGACCTCCGGGTAACCCGAAGGTCCATTGGCAGAAACATTGCATGTGTTTGCTATGCGTAACCAGGAGAACCTGTCGTGCTTTGGATGCTATTCAATATGGCAATTGCGCGCAATTCCAACGCGCACTTAAGCCTAGATAAGCGCACAATTCGTGACAGGACTTCTAGTTTTAACTGTACTAGCCTACTGGCCTACTGGTACATAGAACATATTGGGATTCTAGGGACAAAAAGTTATTATTGGACCTCCACAAAAATAAATTTCATCAATTTCGCAGTTTACAGAAGTGAACAAGACAACGCCACTCAGTGTGAAAGTGTTGACAGTCTTTGCGATCAAAACCTTTTGGTTATCCTGACAACGGGTCAATCGATTAAGGCATTATTGTCCTTAAAAATTGTCGCAATTAGTTGCAGTCGTTAAAAGGCGTTACCGTTTTTTTTTTAAATCAGTAAACTAATTAACCTTATTAGTAGTGGTTAAACAAGTTTAATATCGACACTGTCGTAGGTAGAAACTGTTACAACAGGTTGCAGTAGTTAAACTCATTTTTATAAAAAAAAATCTGTCGGCTTCCACGTACCACTATTTTGCTTTAAAGATTTGAATTAACACGTGGTTACAATTGACAATCTGCTTGCATCATTTATACAGAGTATCGGTTGTTTGGCAATCCCATGACGTTCTCGAAAATAAGTTTGTTTTTTTCATCAGAGATCATTCTAAAATATCAGATACTATTTGGAAATCTTGTTGACCATTTCAGTGGTATTTGTCATTATGTCAGACACCAGACGAAAAATCAGAATTGAATGGTACATCTCTGCTTATTGTCGTTCTTGAATTCGGAAAGAAGGAAACTGAAGGGATTTGCGCGCAAAAAACGCGCGCGGTACGGCGTTGGGGTAAACTACCTCCTTACGATCCCGTCAGTAATACAATTCAGGAATATGGGAGCGCATTGACTCAATGTTTATGGCATTGAACATCAAACCGAACAGACGGCGGTTCGATCTCCAACAGGAGGAACTGCGTTGTGTCCTTGGGAAAGATACTAATCCAGACAGCTCACACAGAGCGCGGATGCGTTGTGTGCTAAGGCGTTCTACGCGTCGATGGTACACTTGTCTTGAATCAATGCTAACACTGTCTGTAGGGATTTAGTTGGGGAGTCTGGTGTTGCTCGTCGCTGCTCTGTGGTTGTATGCGGGAACTTCGGCTTCCTGCACCACTAAACCTGTCCGACATGAGGTGACCGTGGCTTTTGGAAGTGTCGTTAACCCTTCCCCCTAAAAAAACCCAGAATCATCCCCCATCATTGCATTCCTTTGCAGGTGAGAAAAAGTGCCAGTGCATTTCGCATGTGAATAAATTATATCTATACAGCGAGCAGTCGTCACAACATTTTAAAATCTGTGGTATTAAAAATCAACCCAAATCAACTGGGTCGAGTGAATATGAACCTGATTGGACTCATATTCACTTAACCCAGTTGGTTTGGGTTTATTTTTAACTCAACTGATTTTGGCCTGTACACAGTACGAAGAAGAAACATCTGCAGGTACCGCCCCCGTTGCTTCGTTTAACAATGTGAGAGGACAAATAAGGAAAGAAGGCGTAATGTTAGTATTTATGTTATTTTGTGTCAACATGATTACCGAAATACCAGTTGAAAATAGAATCCCAATGTACTGTTTTTTCCAATGGAAGAAATTTTCAATCTGACATTAAACTTGTATACTGTAATTTTCAGGCTTAACACCTTTATTCTAAATACCTCTGTTTCGATCAAGGGTAATGGAAAGTTTTAATTTCATAGAAAAGGATAACTGGTTTTTCAATGGTGTTGCTGCTGGACCAATCAATATTTTCAATGTGCAGCCTTGAGGCTGCACGTTGAAAATATTAATTGGCATTGCACAGTTATGCCTATGCACTCTTACAAACCTTTTCGTTGAATTGATGCGGATATTACCATCACAAACTAGCTTCCTATAATTACGATACATGTTAAGAGTAACCTTACAAAACTTTCTCCTGACAGCAACGAGACACTAATTGACAGTGATAGATTACATGCCTGTCATTTAAGCTTTCAAAAGAACATTAGCATTGTCTGCAGACAAATTGTAAACAACATTACGCCATGTAAAGGTTTTTAATAAAAGACCTTGATATTAAAGATTGAGTAATTCCTTTGAGCACGCTGGTTAAAAAAACGCCCCCATGAAGCGAACGTTTACTGTTAACCCTATCGCATGAAAGGAGGGAGGCTTTTTCGTCACTCACGTGCACTTGGTAGATAATTTATTGCGTGTTCTCTGGAGTACTGTTTACGTGATGTTACGTCGTAGTACTGATCTGTTGAGTGTTTTGGGGATTCAAGCCAGTGTTGCGACACTACTGAAAGTCGTTCTTCTGAAAGACTTGAAAGCCATTACAGAAGAATCTTACACTTATTGTAAATATATGGTACTGATTTTAAACATTTACCTAACACGAAAGGCAGACAACCCTTGCAAACAAAATTCTTTGATAACTATTTCTTCCATTTTTTTAAGTCAAAAGAATAGCTTATGGCTCGTCGTTGGATCGAGCTCGTTGAGATCGTTTCAGTGAGGGGTCATAAGCTGTGTTCTGAGACACAAAATAATGGCCATAGAATGAAAGATTTTGTGAATACCGCTGGCCGGTCTTGGGCGTTACATTGGATGAAGGGTTAAGCACATTATAGTGTGCGTGATGGCACTTAGTAAGAATATTGGACTTCAAAAGGAACTGCTGACCGTTAGATCCTAACCAGCCTTAACTGTCTTGTGATTTGGGGCAAGACAGTTAATCCAGATTGCCGCGTGCGGTCTCGGTGGCTCCTTGTACTTAGTCGTACAACACATCAATGATGTATTTAGCTTCAGCCGCTCTTAACTCTGTCTGTGTGTATTTATTAGTTTGGAGAGACTGACAGCTGCTCGCCGTTTCTGGGTGGTTGTCTCTGGAAGATAAATTATTTGCTACCAGTTTATTTGGAGTGAATAAATAGTGAATAAACAGTAATCATGAAATTGTTTTGTAAACGTTAACCCTTTAACAACGAATCGGCCGCATACGCCCGCGTAATATGCAAATTCAGCAGTTGAAAAAATATTATTTTTCAAAAAAATTTAACAAAACCATATCATGTGACAGCTCGTTGGAACGAGCTCGTCGAGCTCGTTCCAACGAGGGGGCACATGATATGGTTTTGTTGAAATTTTTTTAAAAATTTTAAAAATTGATATTTAAAATAATAAATTGTGATATAGTCTGCGTTGGGTAAAGGGTTAATAGTACGGTGCATGGTTAATTTATTCTCAGTTATAATCTGATTCAGTCGTGCACTAAAATCTTTAATTTGGCACCAAAAAATTAATTTGGCACTCGACACAAATTGCACTTGGTATCAAAACAATTTCCGACTATCGTAAACCCTGTTGATCACATATTTGTATGTTGTTAAGCGTCCATTGTATTACATATAACAACCCAATGAGCTGAGAAAATAGCCCACTCCTGAAATAATGATCGGTGTTTGCAACTTATTGGAAATACATCTGTAACATAATGGATAGAGTTTAACAATAATGGCCTCCTGCCGGACAATACAGACGGAAAGTACATATCATAACCATGTTGTAATTTCTGTTTTTATTCAATCGTTTTAGGCCAAACAGAATTAAATAATTGATTCTCAGGCATATTTTTAAACGAATCAAGGAGAGCAGTTTTTATTTTTATTTTTTATTCCTGATGGAATGGTCAAAGCTCCCCAAAATCCAATTGTGACAGCATAAAATTAAATACCAGAGCTTCCTTGTTGATTTCGCTGATAGTTTGGGGGTTGTCTTTTGAGCCAATGATCACACAACACAAAAGCAATATAGAAGAAACAAAAATGTAGATCAAAAATATTAAGGAGTTTTTAATTGACTGAGTGCTAGAAGCCACAATCACGCCTAAGAAAGATTATAATTTGTTGTTAGAGAGATCTTCTCGAAATATACAATCATTAGATAACAATACGAACGCTGGTCCAAACTGTTTTGTCTCTTACCAATATCTCATCCCTGCCCTGAACCTCTTGGGGAAGCTGCGTTAAATGAATAGTATTACGCCATAAACTATCTCACGTGCGCTTGTTTGGATAGATTAATGGCGAGCTGCATGCACAAAAAACAAACCGTCCATTAACTAATTAAATATTTTAATATGTCAGCATAGTGGTACAATGAAATCCATCGCCATGACTGTCTAAGTGGAAGCACATGAAGGGGCGTTCAGTTTTAGACATTTAATAGTCTTTACCATGCAACTCGCTGTTGTTTCTTCAATCTTTGTACCGTTTACGAGAGAAATATAATATTCATTACGTTATAATGGGTATCGTATGGAGGTAATAGCGTACCAATGTCAACGTTTTCTAAAAGCACATCATATTATTAGCAGAAGGATTTTAACCTTTAGCCTTATAAAGATTTTCGAGAACAGTGGCAATACATATTCTTGACATTGCGTGGAACACTTAAATCTGTTTTCAAAAATATAGAACCGATTCTCATTTGATTAGAAACTCTCAAAGCACTAGTGTAAGTATGTAAGGAATTCTACGCTGTAATGACCTGGAACCAGTCTAGTCCTTACACCTTTGTTTCGATTCAATCATTTGGGATTTTTCAGTTGGTTATCCCATAGGACTGAATTTTTAAAATATCATTTATATATTCATGTTCTTAAAGTAAACGCGAACTGTTTTTTTTTCTCAAAGGAGACTTTATTTGATCGAGTGTTTAATGGCTATAACAATACTGTTAGACATAATCGTTTACAAAATAAATTATGAATAAAGACTCATCACAGCGAAAGTTTTGTGATTAGGCCGCGTAGTTTCACCAAAATGGGGCAATACCGCGAAGCTCTTAGGCTCAATTAAACGTTCTTTCCATAACAGGAGCACTTACAGATTACTACAAAAGTCAATTGCTCTGTGTTGTTGATGAGACGAAGTCGACCAGATCAAACGACACGCCTGTGACGCCTCGTTTGATCTGGCCGATCTCATCACATCAACGAAGCGGAATACAACAATACAGGTCAATTCAATGCTGTAATAATTTGTTTATTATATGACAACTAGTATTTTAAACTGAACACAGCGTCTGGAAAATCAAATACAACAAGAATTACGTTAGCCAAATAACCATGAACTATTTATGGAATTGGGCAATCCGAAACGCGTAATAATTGCGAACGATCGTTTCGAACATGAAACGTGAAAGTCAAAACAATGGAGGCAAGACTTGAATTTCAATCGGAATCGCTTTCGGTAACCCAGATTATCCTCTGTTTTGTTGGATTCGCATCTTGAAAATGGTTGTTAATTTGTATTTTGCAATTGTTCATCACGGCATTCTCAAATAGACCTCTACTGGAATGTTTGTCAACGGAATTTAACGAGAAGATGCAATCTATATTTGTCACTTGACGACGGGTCTCGAGTAGGGCTGTCGCGATTATTCGATTAGTCGACTAACCGTCGACTATTGAAGTAGTCAACGTTTTGTATTTTTAGTCGATCGTCGTTCATTTTCAAGGTGGTACACGTCTATTACACGTCGGGGCTAAATTGCATTGTTTTGTGAGGTGAATGATCAATGAAGGTGAATAACTTTAAATATCTAACCATAGTTAACATTCATATCCGGAAGACTGTACGACTGTCACTGACTGTGTAAGAAAGAACACTCACAGTTACTCGAGAAGAATAGATTCTTCTGAATTTCTCCAGTCTTGTACACACGAATGCACCCATTGGAAAACCCAAAGCGCGGAAGTGACAAAATTATGACGAAAGTCAGAACGTCAGATCACTTCTCAAAGTTCGGAACTTCAGACTAAGATCCAATTTTAACAACTGACGAGGGAATGCATAGATCTCAATGTTCAAAATTTCGAGAAACTTATTGCAGAAAGGAAACATATGCAGGAACGTTCTTTGGTAAATTCATTTTAATTTATCGGCTTCAATCTAGTTCAAACTTGGACCCGCAGTCAGGAATATTATTTTTGGGGTTGGTACGTCCTACAGGACGTACCAACCCCAAAAATTATATTACGGACTGTGGGTCCAAGATTGGACTACATGTAGCTTCAGTCGGGACCGATTTGTTGTTCCCACAACTCCACTTCGTCTGAACACACTGGTGCCATTGTCATTTTCAGAGTTTTACTGGTCACGATTAGTCGATTACAAAAAAATGATAGTCGCGACAGCCCTAAATGGTAATAATCTCTATGTATTAAATCGTGTGTTATGAACAATTATAAAACTCGACATAAAAGCTGTAAACTAGCTGTCGGACGCTCCTCAGTAAAGGTTAAATAAATAAGTTTTTATTCAACCACTGAGCAACAGTTCAGGGCCGTAATAGCTTTAACCTGCAACCGTGAACTTCCCTTAAGGATGGGCTCTTCCGACTCAAATAAATAACATTCAAACAAGGTCGAAGAAATTTTCGGGAAACAGTAATTGAAGAGTGAAATATCTTTGTCCTGAACAATTTCGTTCAACTGAACACGCTTCTATTTCGTATAGGTATTATTTCAGCTGTAAAACTCGTTACCATAACATTTATGGTGTCAGGGCCGACGTATCTGTGTCAGTCAGTTTGCAATATTATTAACGTTCATTTTCACATTGTTTTCTATGGAAACCATAATTTATGTATTGATTAACAGAAGTTTAACGACCATATCAACAGCCAGATTGAGAAGATGTTGAACAAGTTTACCGATAGATGAAACTGGTTAAAAACACCGAATACCTTAAAACAAGGTTGATGCATTATTCGAAAAACAGTAACTGAAGAGTGAGACATGTTATTTCTGAAAATAATTCGTTTGAGCACTCTTCTGTTTCAGAATTACTCTTTAAGCAGTAAAACTCGTTACTTTAACATTTATGGTACCTGTAGGCATATCGTCCCCTGCGTTCCAATGTGTTCTATGTGCCAGTAGACACATAGAACACATTGGAACTCAGGGGACGATACGTCAGTCAGTTATCAGTATTATTACAGTACAATCTTCGTGGAATGGTCAAAATCCGCGCGTGGTCAGTATTGCTCACGGGTACTTTTGTCACTCAATAATCAGTCATCAAATATTAAAATGCAATTACTTGGACTGGAAAAACGTTGCAAAATTGAATAGTTGTTACAAAATGCAACGACATCGACTTGACCAGAGTTGATCGCGTAATAAACATTTTTCCAATGGAATTATCGGAAAAAGTTTCATCTCATTATACACCCGAAAAAAAATGTTCGGGAGTATATAGTCGAAGTTTCCGTCCGTCCGTCCGTCCGTCCGTCCGTCCGGCCGTCCGCCCGTCCGTCCGTCCGTCCGTCCGAACTTTTTGTATTATAACTCGAGCATCAGTTGTCGAATTTTAATGTTCTTTGGTATGGTGATAGGACAGCTTGGTGGACGGACGCCCCCGTACCTAGCGTTTCGTCCATTCATGTTTGGTAGAGTTATGGCCTCTGTTTGTTTTTGGCCTCTGTTTCTGACTAAGGTAAATTGTACCATAGCCTATAGGGTTATTTGGATGAACCAGTTCTCTTTAAACATTCAGAAAGAAGTTCCTCTGTCCGTCCATCCGTCCGTCCGTCCATCCGTCCGTCCGTCCGTACGAACATTTTGTATTATAACTCGAGCATCAGTTGTCGGATATTAATGTTCTTTGGAATGGTGAAAGGGCAGCTTGGGGGAACGGACGCCCTCGTACCTAGCGTTTCGTCCATTCATGTTTGGTAGAGTTATGGCCTCTGTTTGTTTCTGGCCTCTGTTTCTGACTAAGGTAAATTGTACCATAGCCTATAGGGTTGTTTGGATGAACCAATTCTCTTCAAACATTCAGAAGCTATTTATTTACATGCAAGTCCGACTTTGCTACCTTCGGGGGGGGGGGGGGGGTAGCACACGCGTTAGCGTTGCTCTTGTAATTCAGTTACACGTACCCGCGTCATGTGTCAATCGCCAATGTGTGGGCGCGGTGGCTCAGTAGGTAGAGGTGCAGGTTGTAAGCCAACAGGTCCTCGATTCTAATCCCTACCTGCGGCAACCGCGTCGTGTCCTTGGGTAATACATTTCACCCCCTTTGCCCATGTGGGGGCACGGTGGCGTTGTTCACTAAGGCGTCCTGCACGTCGATGTTGCCCTTGTCTTCAACCAATGATAACCCAGCTTGTGTGGAGTTAATATGTTGTTGGAGATGAGAAATGCTAGCCGTTGCTCAGCGGTTTTCTCGGGGTACTCCGGCTTTCTCCACCCGTAAAACTGTAGTGTTCATGGTTGGCCAGTGTGCAGAAAGGTGTGCCCTTAAAGACCAATCAATAAATAAATATAAATAATCTTCAATACACTGATCCCTCCATTACCGTTTCCATTGATTTTTCAAATCTTTATTTTTCTCCTATTAGGAGTAAAACGTTGTTGAAAAGACACCGGGGCCCTTGCATAAATGGCGGTTTATTCTCGTCCATTGAGAAAATACCTCGACGACCATATTGATATTTCTACATATGAATACATGTACATGGACTAGTCAGTACATACTTTTTGAAGTGACATTCAACAGTCACCCTCCGCCATCCGACTAGTGTTGAGACGATTTGACATTTTTAACCATTTACCCAACGTAACGGCCAAACCGGCCAGCGCTATTCTCAAACATCGCCAATTAATTTTCATTATATTTTCATTTTTTGTCTCAAAAACATAGGTTTTGACCTCTCTTTGGAACGAGCTCGTCGAGCTCGTTCCAATGAGGGGTCATAACCTATGTTTCTGAGACAACAAATAAAAAAATAGTCATTCAAGAATCTTGTTTACAAGTGTCGTCTGCTTTTCGTGTTAGGTGACGGGTTAATCGGTTAACCACCAAAGTTGACCGGATCATAACCGATTAACCCCAATAGTAAATCACCACCAGGAATCGTAGGTCTGCGATTTATAGAAGTGTCACTCTAAGATATAGGTTGTATAAATCGCGAACCAATAATCAGGGTGTCTGGTGGACGCAGTAGTTAGCTATAGATGTATTGCTTTTACTAGGCTCTAACACACTGTTACTTTTTTATTGGAGTATTATGACACTTACA
This sequence comes from Pictodentalium vernedei, assembly GCA_031216915.1. Classification (NCBI taxonomy): domain Eukaryota; kingdom Metazoa; phylum Mollusca; class Scaphopoda; order Dentaliida; family Dentaliidae; genus Pictodentalium; species Pictodentalium vernedei. The sequence continues at coordinate 66,129,802 of CM062296.1, forward strand.
GCAGTTAAAGTCATATTGTGTCTGGCAATTTAACGGATGGAAGAAGCCGGGGTATCGAGATAGAAGCACTGAACAGCTGCGAGTAACTATCAGACTCTCCAACGTTCTAGCCTGAGTTAGCATTGGTTGAAGTCCTGTGTACCATCAGCGTGTCATTCGACTCAGCACTTTGTCATCGTGTTCCCAGATAAGCAATCGGGATTAAATGTCTCGCAGAAGGACACAACCTGCGTGACACGGACACGAATCTAACCTTCGACCCCTCGGTTTCAAGTACGACAATGTAGACAATGTGTTAACTCGTTTTATCATATGACTCGTCCGTTTTGTTCACTTTAAAACATTTGATATTTTGTTTTCATATTGATCAGTGATAAATAAAGCCTTCCGTCAATTTCATTGGTCAATTTCAAAACTAGACAATTTGATTGGCTGAACAAAATACAACTGGGCCACATTTTCATAATTTGCATAATTGGGTTGGGAGCTTTCATTGGTCAATTTCAAAACTGGACAATTTGATTGGTTAAACAAAATACAACTGGGTCACATTTGCATAATTTCAGTAGGGTGAATTTACGTTATCTGTCCTATTTAGGGTGGGTTATATTGTATTGATCTTTTACCTACAAGAAAAATGCCATTCATTTTTTTTATATTTTCACTTTTTGCTTCCAAAACATAGGTTATGACCCCTCATTGGAACGGGCTCGTTCCAATGAGGGGTGATAATCTATGTTTTGGAAGCAAAAAATTAAACTTTTTAGTTTTTTAGTTATACGAGGATGTTTTTTTTTTTTCCAAGTGCCGTCTGCAACTCAAGTTAGGTGATGGGTTAAAAAGTCATACTAAGTGTGTGTGTGTCATATGATAAATAAAATATGAAAATATTTATGAAACTCGACCGACTTTTCCGTTTGGGCTCGCCAGAGGCTCGCCAAAACGGAAAATTCTTAGACTCGTTTCATAAATATTATATGAGAAAAGCACTCATTCCATATCCTCTATGAATTGAATAAAGAGAGTTTGTGTGAAGCAAACTGATCTGGGTGGTTGTGCTTCACCAACCTTGCAGAAAAGACCCTCTCCAGTCTAAGCACGCGCGATCTTCTAAAACGGTACCAACTCCTTGATATAATCCACCACTGGGGCTGGGAGTGGGCGTGACATGTGCACCTGAGACTTCGGGTCCGGCTGTCAGCTAAAAAACACCCTTCTGACTGTCGCCAGGAGAAGAGATATGTGTCTAAACTACAGCCACAGCCCATATATATTATCCTGGTCCCTTACATGCCAGGCACGCTAGTGATATGTTTTGTACCCAACCTATCGTCGCCCACACCTTGGACACCGATCCTCCCGAACATCGATACCCCCAATGTCCTGTCGCTGACACAACAACTATAAGTCCAATGGCTAACTGTAGTTCCACGGCTATGTACGGTGCGCATCGCTTGCATCGCAGGCTGCGTGTGGATGCTTAATGCAGGGTGTATGTGAATGGGAAAAAAACGAGCATCATGAGTGAGAAACTGTTAGAGTTGTTACGACGTCGGCGACGTCATGGTGAATGCGCTGCCATTGTCCGCGGAGCTGAGTGACTGGACGTTGTTCGGGCCCAGCGAGAGGGCTGCGAGGCTGAGTAGACCCGGTCCTAGGTTAGTAGACTGTCCATTGATGGTCTAGCAGCGTTTCCTGGCCCAGTCGTACAGGCCCAGGGATTCAAAACGCCCAATATCAATGGAATTCACGGCCATAAGCCTCGTGGACGACTGTCCTGATCACAATATCAATTCCCTTAACCACTCCGCGTTATATCGCATGAGGGGGTCTTGGTGCTGAACACCGCAGTCCGCGAGTAGAATGCGCCTGTGGTTCGCCTCGTCGACTCCAAAGGGCGGATGGGTGCTGCGGCTTCCTCTCCCTTTCTTTGCCCGTCCCCTGGGCGGTGGTTCTTTGTTTCTTGGTGGCCTTCTCGGTTCTCTTGTTCCCGCCTGTCCTGGACTAGGTTTTTGCATGATAAAATTATATAAGTAACTTAGAATGTAGGTAGGGTTCGCGCCCATATATACTGCCATATGCGCCTCCAGTGCGTTTAACACCAACTCCCCCCACCCCCGCTCCCCTCCCTCCCTTTTCTCCCTTTTCTCCTAGAAGCACATCAGCTGGCGATTACCAGGAACAGTTTTATGACTTTATTCATACACACATTTTCTTGTGCAACTGTTCTGACTAGTATATATCGTGAGTCGTAAGTAATCAGACCATGGCATCTCAATTAAAATACTTACACTCATAATTTTGTCATCGCTGTTTGATTACTGTCGCAAAAAAATAACATGTTGTTCACTCAAACAGTTCAGCTGCTTCACTCAAAATGATTTCTTTATATCCATTTCAGCGAGTTAAAGGGGGCGCGGTGGCACATTGTCGAACTTGAGACCGATGGGTCGAAAGTTCGATCCGGTTCCGTGTCACTCACTTTGTGTCCTTGAGCAAAACACTTAAGGCAATCTCGATTGCTTGTGTTCACGCCTTCACCAATGCTAACTCAGGTTAGTACGTTGGATAGTCTGACAGTTACTCGCCGCTGTTCGGTGGTTCTCTCAGAGTTCTACGGCTTCCTCCTCCAGTTAAACTGCCCGTCACGATATAACCATCTCTGTTGAAAGTGACGTAAAACCCTAATAAATAAATAAATAAATAAATAAATAAATAAATAAATAAATAAATAAATAAATAAATAAATAAATAACAGTGAGTTAAAGACAAGCAAAGGCAACACACCAAAAACAAACAACTACGTCCACCAGACGTCGTATACGTTCGTCCGCGATTTATACACCCCATATCTTAAAGAATGACAATCTATAAATCGCAGACTTACGATGTCTGGTGGTGATTTGCTATTGTGGTTAATCGGTTATGATCCGGTCAACTCTGGTGGTTAACCGGTTAAAAATGTCAAATCGTCGATGACGGACGGTGGTTTGTTGAATATCGCATCAACAAAGTATGTACACACTAGTCCACCTTGCAGTGCAATCCTATGGTCCAATGATGACTGTATTCACATGTAGGAATACCAATATGGTCAGCGTGTATTTTCTCAAAGAACGAGAATAATCCGCCAATTATGCAAGAACCTCTGTGTCTTTTCAGCAACTGCATACTTCTAGTAGTAGAAAAAAGGGATCTGCAAAATCAATGGAAAAGGTAGTGAAGGGTTTAATATTTTGCCGATTGACCATGGCGCGGGTACATGTAAGTGAATTAATCAGATGACAACCTTTCCGATAATTTCAACAGCAAAAAAAGTTTATTATATAATGCAACTCTTGTGGAGTCAAGTTTGTAACAATTATTACATTTTGCAACGTCTTTCCAGTCTATGTAGTTTCATTTTGCAATAATTATTACACATTGCAATATTTTTCCAGTCCATGTAGTTGAAAATTGTAATAAAACTTCAAACATCTACGAAACTCGCTCAAATACACGTAGAAGTGCACATAAAAAAAACGTAAGACAGTCATGGAATCATAGAGATACAAATTTATTTTAATATTTGTATAATAAAATGAATAAGTTCCAGATTGCCTGGTTAAAAAAAAAAAATATTACATTTTGCAACGTTTTTCCCCTCCATGTAATTGCATTTTGTAATAATTATGACATTTTGCAACGTTTTTCCCGTCTATGTAGTTACACTTTGTAATAATTATTACATTTTGCAACTTTCATTACACAGTGCGTTGCAACACGGTACCAATACTAAAAAAATTTTACAATTGAATTTACCCGAATTGAATTTTCTACAAGTGAATATAAATAAATGGCAAACTGCCACATCTTTGAAAATACTTATGGTTCATTTCAATTATTTTCATAAATAGAGGATATGAAATGAGTGTTTTTCTCATATAATATTTATGAAACGAGTCTAAGAATTTCCCGTTTTTAGCGAGCCTCTGGCGAGCCAAAACGGAAAATTCGGATGAGTTTCATAAATATTATATCACAAAAACACTCATTTCATATTCTATCTATCATATGACACACACACGCACAAATTAGCCACTTAGTATGACTTTTTAACCCATCACCTAACTTGAGTTGCAGACGCCACTTGGAAAAAAAAAATCCTCGTTTAACTAAAACAAAAATTTTCATTTTTTGCTTCCAAAACATAGGTTATAACCCCTCATTGGAACGAGCTCGTCGAGCTCGTTCCAATGAGGGGTCATAACCTATGTTTTGGAAGCAAAAAGTGAAAATATAAAAAAATGAATGGCGTTTCTCTTGTAGGTAAAAGATTAATACAATATAACCCACCCTAAATAGGACAGATGACGTACATTCTCCCTACTGAAATTATGCAAATGTGACCCAGTTGTATTTCGTTTAGCCAATCAAATTGTCTAGTTTTGAAATTGAACAACGAAAGCACCCAACTCTAGCTATTCAAATCATGAAAATGTGGCCCAGTTGTATTTTGTTCAGCCAATCAAATTGTCTAGTTTTGAAATTGACCAATGAAATTGGCGGAAGGCTTTATTTATCACTGATTAATATGACAACAAAATATCAAATGTTTTAAAGTGAACAAAACGGACGAGTCATATGATAAATAGAAAATACAATTTAGAAAAAAAACAATTGTAAAAGTTTTATAACATTGGTCCCTGCTGATAGAAGAAAAGTTCAAGGATAGGCACAGGGTACTTTTTTAGAACATCTTGACAATTCGAAAAGTAACGAATCCGCGCGATCAAATCGAGTCGAATCTAATCATCAAACAACTTCGAATCGAATCGAATTTACGAAGCTTCGCAAGGCCCAACGAAATGTACTGTCCGTAGTTCTTGACCTCTCGCAGGAAGCAGATAACGATTACACCGATAGACCAGGACATTAAAGACTCTAGTATTAGAAAATCAGACCCCCCCCACCCCACGCCCCCCCCCCCCACGTGGTAGGGTAGTCGCTACGTTCAGATCGCTGAACTAATGTTATAGTTATCCCTTTACCTAACGAATCACCTGCATCCGCCCGGGTAATATGCAAATTGAGCAGTTGAAAAAAAGTTATTTTTTTTTAAATATTTGAACAAAACCATATCATCTGCCCCCTCATTGGAACGAGCTCATTGGAAAAATTATATTTAAAATAAAAATTTTTGATATCGTCTGCGTTGGGTAAAGGGTTAATAAAGTAAAATACGTATGGAGATGCCAACCTTCAGCATCCCATCATCTGATTACTTATAATGTAAGTGACGTTACGCACAAAATTTAACCCTTTACCCAACGTAACGACCAAATAATGTCAGCGCTATTCACAAAAATGCCATTCCATTTTTATATATTTTCTTCATTTTGTGTCTCAAAAACATAGTTTAAGACCCCTCTTTGGAACGAGCCGAACGAGCTCGTTCCCGTAAGGTGTCATAAGGCATGTTTTAACGCAAAAATAAAAAAAAAAATAAAAAATCTTCATGAACTGGGTTTGCAAGTGACGTCTGCCTTTCGTGTTACGTAAATATTTAAATACATACCAGGATCCGATCCGTTCATATGAAATCCTACTTGGAAGCATCTGCTTCAACACCATGAATAGAAGTTAAAAGTTCCCATAATCATACGGAGCTTACAACTCGTTCCCTGAGTGCATCAAGTCGTCGCCTGCAATGTTTTAGCAATATGGCTATAGGGCCCTGCGAAGCTTCAAGGCTCGATTCGATTTTCCATCTTAAATTGCTATTCCGTTCAAATCGAATCAGCTGCACGATTTGATTACGTTCAAATCTTTCCACGGAATATGGCATGGCATGAGTCATCTTAGTCGTCTCACAATAGATATATTTCTGGGGGAGATTGTACATAAATAATATTGAAAATAAAGACTGTGTGCACTTTCGGCTATCTAAACCGAAACAGCATCTGTGCCCATACTCCAAGCCATACTAATTCCAGTTTACCTAGACGCCACCATTGTTAAAAGAAAACGTGTAGCTTCCAGGTAGGGCTGTCGCGACTATCATTTTTTTGTAATCGACTTTGATTTTTTAGCAAATCATTCTTCTGTTCGCAATACTCATGATTTTTTAGCAAATCATTCTTCTGTTCGTAAAACTCTGAAAATGACAATGGCACCAGTGTGTTCAGACGAAGTGGGGTTGTGGGAACAACAAATCGGTCCCGACTGAAGCTACATGTAGTCCAATCTTGGACCCACAGTCCGTGATATAATTTTTGGGGTTGGTACGTCCTGTAGGACGTACCAACCCCAAAACTAATATTACTGACTGCGGGTCCAAGTTTGAACTAGATTGAACCCGATGAATTAAAATGCATTTACCAAAGAACGTTCCTGCATATGTTTCCTTTCTGCAATAAGTTTTTCGAAATTTTGAACATTGAGATCTATGCATTCCCTCGTCAGTTGTTAAAATTGGATCTTACTCTGAAGTTCCGAACTTTGAGAAGTGATCTGACGTTCTGACTTTCGTCATAATTTTGTCACTTCCGCGCTTTGGGTTTTCCAATGGGTGCATTCGTGTGTACAAGACTGGAGAAATTCAGAAGAATCTATTCTTCTCGAGTAACTGTGAGTGTTCTTTCTTACACAGTCAGTGACAGTCGTACAGTCTTCCGGATATGAATGATAACTATGGTTAGATATTTAAAGTTATTCACCTTCATTCATCATTCACCTCACAAAACAATGCAATTTAGCCCCGACGTGTAGTAGACGTGTACCACCTTGAAAATGAACGACGACAGACTAAAAATAAAAAAAACGTCGACCACTTCAATAGTCGACGGTTAGTCGAGTAATCGAATAATCGCGACAGCCCTACTTCCAGGCAATATTAACGATGTGCTATTGCTAGTGGCTAGCACCGTGCAGGGCATAGTACCGATGATTCTCGCACCCTTTTCTGTTTTTGACCCATAAGCCTTACTGGGTAATATTGTAACTACATCACCAAGGCATGCCTTCAGCGAAGGCATGCCTTGGTGATGTAGTTGGACTATTTTATCAGTCGGAACTTTAGCCCCCCTTCCCCAGTCGGTCATATTCAAGATGCCCTGATTCGCTTTGAATTCGAATAATAGACCTGATTGGATTCAAGATTCGATACGAAGCGAAAATAGGTGATTGCAGGGTCCTATTTGAAAAGCGCCGTGATGCAAACAACGGGCGTTCTGATGATGAATCAAAATCTCGAGTAACACTGAAGAACATATTTAAATCCATCGTTGCATTTATAAGAAAAGAGGTAGGCTTATTCACCCGTCCATTACCTAAGATAAGCGGAGCTGCGCTGGCCAACGTCAGGATGGAAATTGGGAGATCCTTTCCACATGGTTGTAAATTTCAAATTGTACAGGCAAGGAATGGACTTTTTATTTCTATCATAATTCTTTGAATACACGTTTTACAGTAGAAATCCAAGATATAACTGAAGTTCACGAAGAGAGTACGGGATTCCATGAACTCCAGTTTAGCATTAGAGAGATATGACATCAACTCGGAATGAAATTCGAAGTACATGTCAGCACATACCGGCGATTAAGTAGATTATTAGATGAATGGGTACACTCTAATGGAGCAATGTAACAACCTTCTTTTGTGCACTTTATATGTACGACGATTTGCTATACAGTCAATGGTGGTCGGAATGTCAGGCAATATCATTATATTGACATAGTAGGATGGACTGAGAGAGAGAGAGAGGAGTACGTTCGCATTCCGTTTTTTTCGGGACCGTGCATCTCTACTGTTCGTACGGGTAGTAACATAGTATCAGTCGAACTCGAGCCATCAATGTCGAAACAAATCCTGTTTACAACACCCCGCTCCTCCCCATCTTCCCCAGTCGGTCGTCTTCAGGACGCCCTTCATTCGATTTGATTTCGAATAATAGATCTGATTCGGATCAATATTCGAGTAGAAGCCCATATAAGTGATTCGCTGGACCCTATATGAATAGAGCCTTGATGCACACAGCGGACGTTCTGACGATGAAATAAATACTTGAATAACATTGAAGAACATACACCCATCACTGTATGTATAAAAGAGGTAGTTATATTCACCCTTTCATTGCCGACGATAAGCGGAACTGCATTGGTCCTCGTTTGGATGAAAATAAGGAGATCTCTTCCCGATGGAATTAAATGTCTAATTTACGGACAAGCAATATAATATTCCTTTCTACCGTAATCCTTTGAATAAACGTTTTATAGTAGAAAGCCAAGAGATAATTGAAGTTCACGAAGAGAGTACGGACTTCCTTGAACTCCAGTTTAGCATTAGAGAGATATGATATCAACTTGGAATGAAATTCGAAGTACATGTCAGCACATACCGGCGATTAAGTAGATTCTATGACGAATGGGTACTGATTAATGGAGCAATGTAACAACCTATTTATGTGCCTGGTATGTGTACGACGATTTGCTATACCAGTCAATGGTGGTCGGAATGTCATGGAACATCGTTTTGTTGACCTAGTAGGATGGACTATGAAAGAAGGGTACCTTCGCATACAGTTTACTTTTGGGACCGTGCATCTCTACTGTTCACACGTTCTGATAAGCCACCGGAACTGCAAGAGAGACCGCGACAAAATAAAACAGAAGAACGATGACAGTGAAGTCCAGTGTCAGATTGGTCAAGCGGTATCTCTGTTCTTGAGATGTCGACATTCAAATGCAAGAAGGGATACAAGGGAAGTCAATACACCAGACGAAGACGGATTGGTTCCAGGTTGGGTTTTCACTTGGAAGAGCTCGCATCCATGAAGTTACATTTTTCGAGAGATTTAATCAACTTTTTGCTAAGTTAGTAGTAGGGGATTACACTTGGGCAAACTAATTTAACAATGAAATTCCCATAGACATTTGTTCGCCAGAGAAAATCGAAGGTCGTGTGTATTTGGGCGAACTAATTTAACAATGAAATTCCCATAGACATTTGTTCGCCAGAGAAAATCGAAGGTCGTGTGTATTTGGGCGAACTCATTTAACACTGAAAATTCCCATAGACATTTTTTTTCGCCTGAGTACCATCTTTTCGTGTGTACTCTGGCGAACTGATTTAACACTGAAGATTCCCATAGACATTTTTTTCGCCAGAGTGCCATCGGAAGATGGCACTCTGGCAAAAGAATGTCTAAGGGAATTTACAGTGTTAAATCAGTTCGCCCAAGTACACACGACCGTGGATTTTCTCTGGTGAACAAATGTCTATGGGAATTTCAGTGTAAAAATAGTTCGCCCAAGTGTCATGCCAGTAGTATAGCATGTTCCCGATCGTCCCTCATTAGCCGGAGCTTTGCCGGTGCAGCTAGTGTTAAATTCCCATAGGAATCGGAGCCATTGCCGGTGCAACTTTTGCCGGTGCAAAATGTCGGCACCATACATCTGGATCTGGTAAATGGTGTACGTACTGCATATATAGTTTGCCATGGTATGTATAGTAATATATGTACGCATGGGGCTATAGGTATATATTATGGGTAAGTGGTGGTAAGATGATGGAAAAATTGGGTTTTCATGAAAATTTTTCCCGCGAAACGGTTGACGTTGCTATTGACGTCGTGATGTCATGATACGCGCGCGACGTCATAGAGATGCTGACCACTGTTATTGTCCACTATACAATCTGACATAACGTTGTTCGGGTCAGGGGGTGTCGGACTTCTCGTAAGTGGGGGTGGGGTGATATGGTAGTGGTGGTATAAATCCATGTTGGTATCATATTAGCCCTTGGGTCTTCATATTATCCTATATCTGATGTAGCTAGGTCAAGCAGTACTGTAGAAATGGGGGTAATGCATGGTCGCCCGGTGTGGTATTTGGGAGATAGTCCTTGGTGGTTTAGATTGGCAGTATAGGATGAATGGTCTGTTGGTCTATTACCCCCTTAGTACTATTTACCTACCGAATCCTTTGTATTATCTTATGGCTGGTATTGGGAGTTCGTTATGCTAGGTTAGGCTGTATTATAATCGTTCGTTTAGAAGTGGGGCTTAGGATGCAATGTGTATACGGCTATACCTCAAATACCCCGTATGTGCTTATGGGCTAGGGCACATTGTGTCACATTGGGCCTTTTCACATAAGCACATATCGGCACATAAAGCATGTGCCTATGTGCTAGGGCACATTGTGTCACATTGTGCCCTAGCACATAGGCACATACGGGTATTTGAGGATACCTATGACCTGGTATTGTATTATTTGAGGGTTCCTATCGAGGATACCTTCTGGAGAATCCCTTTTTTTGTCATATGTGCTTATGTGAAAAAGCACAATGTGACACAATGTGCCCTTGCACAAAGGCACATACGGATATTTGAGGATACCTATGGCCTGGTATTGTATTATTTAAGGATACCTATCGAGAATACCTAATGGAGAATCCCTTTTTTGTCAAATGAGCTATCCAGTAATTGCTCGTTCGAGTGACTCGACATACGACTCTTAGCCTCATTTCAGAAAAAGGGGTGGCGAAGGCCATATGTTTTCCAAAAAAGGGTGCCGAAATTGGAGTGCCTGGGGATATTGCCATTGACATAGGCTTTTATTATACAGAAGGGAGATAACTCTGCATACAGATTATGGGAAATCAAGCAATCTGATTGATTAGTTATAATTTATATAAAGGATCTAGATAAATGAAACAACAAGAGTACTCGGAAAAGGGTGGGAACTACTGGTATTACGTACCACCTTACCAGTAACGGGATGATACAAAGCATTTGGTAGGTTAATACTATCAACGGTTAGGATGAGACCTACAGGGGAATATACCAACCATACTCTGCTGCCGTTCTGTATTACCAGGCATTGACCCCACCCCAGAATACCGCTCAATAATATGAAGCACCTGGTGGATCAGTAATATCAAGGGCCAGCAAGAGACCTACAGGGATATGTACAGCCTATGCTATACTACCGTTCTAAACTACCAAGTGTTACCCCCACCCCACAAAATCACTAGATCTACCATAACGTACTACATATACCAGCCATATACTAAAACAAAGCAATCGGTTGATTACTAGTACCAAGCACTAACAGGGGGCCTATAGGTGTATATACCGCCCATACTATAGTACCGTTCTAAACTACCAGGCAGTACCCCTACCCACAATACCCCTACGCCTAGCATTGCATACTACCTATACCAGTCATAGGATAACATGAAGTATCAGGTAGCTTAATAGTACTAAGGTCTAGCATGGGAACTGCAGGGGCCCACAGAGGTATATATCGACCATACTATACTGCTGTTCTATACTGCCAGGCATTACCCCCACTCCATAATACCACTTGACCTGCCATAACGTACTATCTATACCAGCCATAGAATAATACAAAGCAATCGGTTTGTTAATAATACCGAGGACTAACAGGGGACCTACAGCGGTATACACATTGTATCCTTCGCACTGGCTGGAGTTCTGACCAACAAACATTATTACATTTGTATTTTCTCAGATATTAGATCAAAATTAGTTTACGGTTGTGTGGTTTACAGTTCCACATGAAAGTCGCACCTTAAAGCACATGATGCTATTCATAATAGCGGTATTAGAATTAGCCTGTGTGCATTTAAAACATCATCAATAGATTCAATTCTCGATGAAGCAGGGGAGACTTCTCTTGAGAAACGCAGGATTAAACTATCATTCCAATGTGTTTCTAAACTGTTCGCTAATCCATCCAACTTTGCTTGTAATTGTTTCTTAGTCCCCCAATATTGACTGTTTTTAACCCTTTACCTACCATGAAAAGCAGACGACACTTGCAAACAAAATTCTTGAATAACTAATTTTTTTCATTTTTTATCTCAAAAACATAGGTTATGCCCTCTCGTTGGAACGAGTTCGACGAGCTCGTTCCAACGAGGGGTCATAACCTATGTTTTTGAGACAAAAAATGAAAATATTTTGAAAATTAATTGGCGATTTTTGAGAATAGCGCTGGCCGGTTTTGGCCGTTACGTTGGGTAAAGGGTTAACATGCACCAGAAACATATGTCCTTCTTTGTCCGCCATATGGAGTCCGCCACACTTGAATTTACTTCGACAAAACATAATCGGGGAACCAAACATTGCTTCTTGGCATCTCAGGAAGCCTTCAGTCTTTTTGGACCTGGCTTCCTCCAAAAAATCTGTCTGATACAAAATCTCTGCAGTACAAATAAAAATATTCGGAAATAAAGTCTACGTACAGTGCATATAAAAGGACCTATACAGATGGATCTAAAGATGGGGACAAAGTATCATCAGCTGTTGTTACCGATGATCACGTCACCTTAGTCAGAATACCACATAAAAATATCTGTTTTCATCCTTGAGGTCATAGCTTTACTCCAAGCGCATGAACACATAAAAAATGTACAGGAAATGAAGTCGATTATTTTTTCCGTCTCTCTTTCCTCTTTACAAGATTTAATCTCCAAAATTGAAGAATCCTCTCATTTTGGAACTTCGTAAGAAGTTGAATACTTTTATGTCTTGCCGATATGATATCGTGTTCTGCTGATTACATAGGTATGTTGATCTCTCTGGTAACACAATGACAGTCCGTGTGGCAAAACAGACTTTACAGAAGCGTCTCACTGATTTTAAAATTCAATTCCTTTTAGTGATTTTAAAGCACATATCAATGGGATGGAGCGGCAAATAACAAGCTGCATCGCTTGTAAACTTCGATTATTGATAAGTGCCCGTCCACTGACCTTTCTAAGACAGTGGACAGTCATTGTAACACGATGTTATGTTGGTCATGCAATACTTACACAGTCTTTTTTGTTGGAGTGTAATATTCGACAGAATGCGTTCCTTGTCAATGTCGCTTGATTGTCGACAACATTCTCTTAGATTGTACTAATTGTAATGACATCAAACGGCGGCATTGTAATGTACCGTTTATGAGAGAACTATTTTACACAATCACTTCTAACCTGATTCTCTCGTTTCCCAAAGAAATGGTCATTTTTAATAAGTTTTAGTTGCTTTCAATCTTTTATTACACACTGATCTATGAAATCCCCATCTCCAGCAACACTAAACCATGCGGATGATAAAAAGGCCGTCCCGTACATATGTGCGGAACGAAAATCGTTGACGGACTATTTTTATAAATAAGCGAAATTTCACTGGAATATTCTACAAATCGTGCACCACAATTACCATTTGAATAGCTACCGATAGCTTAAAATCGTCCCCTTCGTTCTAATGCGTTCTATGTGCCAATAGAAATAGTAATACGAAATAGAGTAATACGGGTTCCCCTCGCAAATTTGGCTAGCGATAAAATGTGTTCTTTTTGTTGATAGTAACTGTTGCCAAATGAATTGCTGAGTGTTCTTCTAATAATTGCTTTTATAGACGTGAAGGCGCGTAATAAATAAAGAACGACACGCGTGTGTGAATGGGTTACTCGATATGGGACTTGTGCCATCCCGAATGGATAAAACTCGAGGCCTGCGGCCTCTGGTTCCATCCTCCTGAACTTGCACTCATGCGATACCGTTTAACCCATTCACACACGTGTGTCGTTTTGTGTATTTTCCAACAGCTCGTATACAAAAATAGAGTTTTTGTCAACGGGTTGATTTCTACTGCTTGCATGGAATTTTGGTATCATTATTCACTGCTATCATCATAATTTATTTCATAGTCACGCTAATGATCATTTTGCAATGTTTTTTACACAAATATTTCACTTTCTGACAATAACTTTTTATCACATATATCCGTTTGTCACCACGATATAGCCCCATCTGTTAATGTGGCGTTAAGCGCCAATAAATAAAAATCATTGCAATTCGGTTGATCTCAGTAGCCGGATGTCGCCGAGTTGATGAGATAAATCTTGTTTGAGATAGAGAATATGACAACCCAGATTAAACCTTTACCCAACGTTTAATATCAAAATGCATTATTTTAATATTTCAACGAAACCATATCACATGACCCCCTCATTAGAATATGCTCGATGAGGTTAAACCTTTTTAAACATATATTTTTTTCAACTGCTCAATTTGAAAATTTCGCGGGCGGATGCGGCCTATTCGTTAGTTAAACGGTTAACAGACAGTTTTAATAGTTTTTTTTTTTTTTTATATTATTACACGCCTGTTCTATGTAATTCCCATCTACAGCAACATTAAACCATGCACAGAAAAAAGAAAATCTGTTCCGCACATATGTGCGGAATGGAAATCGTTGATGGACTATTTTTAAATAGAAGCGAAAATTCATTGGAATTTTCTACAAATCGTGCAACGCAATTAGAGATTGTATCTCTAACGACGGCTAAAAATAGTCACACGGGTTCTCGTCGAAAATGTGTTTGGTGATAAAATGTGTTCTTTTTGTTGACAGTTCGCCCCCTGAGTTCCAATGTGTATTATGTGCCTCCTGAACACATTGGAACTCGGGGGGAAGCTGCGAAATGAATTGCTAAGTGTCCTTCTAATAACTGCTTGGAAATAATGAAGGCGTGTAATAAACACAGAACGACACACGCGTGTGAGTGTGTTAATCGATATGGCACTTGTGACATCGCAGAAGGATAAAACTCGAGGCCTGCGGCCTCTCGGTTTATCCTTCCACGCTGGCACTCATGCCATATCGATCTTTAAAAAATGAATACAACGCCTGTAAATAAACCAAGAAGCACGTATGGCTGTTTGACCGGAAACAAGCCTCTCTGGGAGTATGTTTTTGTAAAGTTTTGACGAGTACTTTTCATCACGCCCTGGTTCACTGACCGACATTTTGTTTCTTTTGAGCCCCACGAACCTTGTGAATTCCGGCATCGTAGTGCCGCAATTGTGGTGCATTGTATTCCAGGATGTCACTTGCGATTTGACCCCTAACGTGGAATTGAACAGCAAACTCTGGTAAATACAAAAATGGTGACAGTCCGAAAACACACTCGTACTTGGTCGCTGATTGTCAGCTTCGAGGACACTTGACACATTGGATGCAACTCCAGGTCGGTTAAATGGTCGCCGTTTCATTTTGTGTAGTAGAATACTGTACTGGCTGTATTCGTATCAATACAAGGAGAGTAGATATAGCATCTGCACATTTATAGAGTGGTTATGTTTAATAATGAACGCAAAGCGTATTTTAGTGTACAGTATAATGCTTTAGAACCTTCTTATCGACTCGTTTGTTTAACGGAGCAACAGGTGTGAAGAAGCAGTTACAAGTCCTGTTTCGACGACTGCAGAAATCTCACTGTATAGGTTAAATGCAGAAGGAACTGGGCCGTATCTTTTGGGCAGCTAACCTCAAGAAATATGATTGTAACTCCTCTTTCATAATGTTCAGAATGAGCAAGCGAAGTTTCTTACGGGGAGTGGTGAAGCGGAAGTGGAGCGCTACAGCGCACCGGTAATGAAACTCATGGGCGCATGACCACGCCAGATTCCGTCTAAAGTTTGAAATGTCTCACCCATACATGTCAAAACAAACCTGTTCAGTGCAAGTAACAATCTCAAATGTATTTGATATATAAATCCAAGTCTTGCTGTAAGGGGTTTCATCACAAAATTAGGAACACGCTCGACTTGTTTTACTCTCTCTCTCTATCGTTTTGCGAACGTTTGTTTTGTAATACTGTGCAGTCCAGTTAATCACTTAACCCGTTACCCAACACAGACGATGTCAAAATTTATTATTTTAAATATCATTTTTAAAAAAATTTCAAAACATTTCAACAAAACCATATCATGTGACCCGAGGGGGTCACATGATATGGTTTTGTTGACATTTTTTGAAAAATAATATTTTTTCAACTGCTGAATTTGCATATGCGGCAGGTTCGTTTGGTAAAGGGTTAATTGAATAACCCTGTTAACTGAATATAATTTCCGATTTGCCATGCCTTCAGTGCGAATTTGACCTGTTAATTGCATGCATGTTAATATAAAGTAAAGTCCTGTTAAATGAATAAAATAAATGACAATCACTTAAGTCCCAACCTTTGTATACTAACTTGTCCTCAGCACATCTTATCCGGCATTTAATCTATTGTATGGGAGCGTTATGGTCCATTGGTTACAGAATTGAACTTCAAAGCGAAAGGTTCACGGTTCGATCCCCGAAGGGATAACTGCATTGTGTCCTTCGGCAAGCCACTTCATCCCGATTACCCACGATGGGGAACGACGTCACTGTGTACTAAGGCGTACTGCACGCCGATGGTGCTTTCGTGGAGTTAGTACGTTGGGGAGTCTGAAAGTTACTCGCCGTTACTCGGTGGGTCTCTTTGGGTGCTCGGGCTTTCTCCATCCGCAAAAGTGTCCGACACGAGGTGACCATGGTTGTCGAAAATGTCGTTAAACCCTAATAAGTAAATAAATTTATTGTATCTTGTTGGGCAGAGCCACGTGAGGTCTCCCAAACAAGATAACAAAGAATAAATGCTTAGTTTGTCTCCACAATACAGGAGGTGACCAGACCCATGCCAATCTATTACTTCGATTGGCCCATTACCCAAGGCAGCGACCAAATCGACCAACGCTATTCACAAAAATCACCATTCAATTTCCATTTTTTTTTTATTTTTTGTCTCAAAAACATAGCTTATGACCTATCATTGGAACGAGCTCTTTGAGCTCGTTCCAGTGAGGGGTCATACGCTATGTTGTTTGATGCAAACACATATTCATTTACTTATTTATATATTTATTTGGGTTTAAGGACACTTTCAACAGCCAGGGTCATCTTGTGTCACACAGTTTTACAGATGGGGGACGCCGGAGTACCCGGAGATAACTACCGAACAACGGCAAGCATCTGTCAGACTCCCCAACAAACTAACTCCACATAAGTTGAGCTAGCATTGGTTGAAGACAAGTGAACCATCGACTGCAGTACGCCTTAGGACACAATGCCACCGTGCCCCTACATGGGCAATTGGGACTAAGTGTCTTGGCGAAGGACACAGCGCCGTTGTCGCATGTGGGATTCGAACCGATGACCTCCCGGAATGCAGGCTGCATTTCCACCTACTGTTGGCGCGCATTACGTTTTACTACACAGCGACAGTTTGTCTCCACGCGGGCAGTCGGTATTAAATGCCTTGCCCGAGGACACAACGCAGTTATCCCTGGCGTGGATCAAACCTTTCGGTTTGAAGTCCAATACAGTAACCACTGAGCCACCGCGCTCCCCGCAAAATGAAATAAAAAATATATAATATCGAATAAGGGGAGATAATTTTGAATCGAATGTCGTCTCCAATCTCAGGACTCTTCGAGTCGTAAATACCCAGAACGACACATGCGTGTGAATTGGTTAAACGATATGGCACGAGTGCCAGCGCGGAAGGACAGAATGAGAGGCTAGAGGCCTCGAGTTTTATCCTTCCGCGATGGCACAAGAGACATATCGATTAACCCATTCACACGCGTGTGCCGTTCTGTGTTTATTACACGCCTTCGAGTTTATAAAAACAATTATTACACGGACACTCAGCGATTCATTTGACAACTATCAACAAAAGGAACACATTTTATCACCAACCAAATCTGTGAGGGGAATCCGTGTCACTTTTTCGTTCCCTGAGTTCCAATGTGTTCTATGTGCCTACTGGCACATAGAATACATTGGAACTCAGGGGACGATTTTCAGCTATCACTAGCGATTCGAATTGTAATTGCGCGGGACAGTTTGTAGAAAATTCCAGTGAAATCTCGCTTCTATTTAAAAATAGACCGTCACCGATTTCCGTTCCGAAGATATGTGCGGAAAAGATTTTTATTTTCCGCACGGTTTAGTATTGCTGTAGATTGGGATTACATAGAACCGGTGTGTAATAAATAGTTACTGAAGACTTTCAATTGCAAGTGTTGCCTTTCGTGTTTGGTAAATGGTTAAATGATGAATTCTCACTGGCAAACTGGTTATTCAATTAACATGTTTCTATGGTATAGAGGTATAATTTCTGATATTGGTATTGATAATGTTGCCTGTTTACCAATCAAGTTTTCATTAATGAAATAAAATAGGGTAATGAAGAAAAAGTCGATAATAACATTATAGTTTTTTTTCAGTCGTTCTTGATGTATTGATTCTCCGGCCTACACATTTGCATTGAAAGAAATAAAAAAAAAAAAAAAAATCACTTCAAGACTGACGTTAACCCGTTAACTTGCACGATCAGAATATGTGGTTGCTCAAAAAAAATGGTGAACAATATTCAACTGTTATCTCATAAACATATCTTATTATCCCATATTGCGAAGAGTGCAATAAGCTCTCTTCTAACGAGTAGTCATAAGTCATATTTGTGAGGTGGAAATTCTAACAACATGAGTGGCTAATAGTTTTGGATGATTATGACAGTTACCTCGAGCAAATGATTACTTTACAGAAAAGATAGTGTTGTCTTAGCGCTCTGCAAATCACTTGTTATCTTACACAATAAATTACTTAATTATCAAACATACCCTTGCGGCTTGCGAGTGCCACATGAAGCATGAGTGCCCGAGTGCAGAGGAACAAATTACATTGCAACAAAAGTACTTATAATATGGATCGCAGGATTCCCATGCTCCACTCTATAATCTGTATTGAAACAATGTGTCTTGTGAGGGAGGCAAGTATGCTGATAAGCTGATTGAACGAACATACAACAGGCAAATATTATTTTACTGCTGAAGCCTGATTCTGCCGATAGAAGAGATATACACAGAACGACACACGCGTGTGAATGGGTTAATCGATATGGCACGAGTGCCAGCGCGGAAGGATAAAACGAGAGGCCACAGACCTCCAATTTTATTCTTCTGCGATGGCAGAAGTGCCATATCGATTAACCCATTAACACGCGTGTGTCGTTCTGTGTTTATTACACGCCTTCACGTCTATAAAAACAATTATTAGAAGGACACTCAGCAATTCATTGAACAACTATCAACAAAAAGAACACATTTTATCGCCAAAAAAACTTGCGAGGGGAACCTGTGTTACTACACTCTAAAATCGGCTGGGTTAAAAATCAACCCAAAACAACTGGGTTGAGTGAACATGAACCCTATTGGGTTCATATTCACTCAACCCAGTTGATTTGGATTAATTTTTAACCCAACCTATTTTAGAGTGTATTTCGTCCCCTGAGTTGCCTACTGTCACATAAAACACATTGGAACTCAGGGGACGATTTCCGGCTATCCTTAGCAATTCAAATTGTAATTGTGTTGGAGGATTTGTAGAAAGTTCCAGTGAAATTTCGCTTCTATTTAAAAAAAGGTCTGTCAACGATGTCCGTTCCGCACATATATGCGGAACATATTTTCATTTTCCACATGGTTAAGTGTTTCTGTAGATGTCGATAACAAAAAAACAGGCGTGTAATTATAGTTTCTATTGCCTGTCGTTGAAAAAAAGGCATCAGTTATCCGATTCGATAATGTACAAATCAGCAAGATGATTTGATGACAGTCCAGAATCCAAACATCGAGCTTGTCATCGAATCAAATCTTGGACGCTTCGCATGACCCTATGTTGTATGTGACTTGTGTAGGTTATAGGGCTGCACGATATATCGATAAACCGATACATACCGGTATTCGAAATCGTATCGATTGAATAACGGTGTAATTGCAAAAAATATCGATTTATCGTCATTATTAAATAATTTTATTTATCCAAGGATTAATTTTTAAGATGGCCATTTGCCTCACCGGCCGAATCCACCCGGGTAATATATAAATTGAGCTGTTGAAAAAATAATTATTTTTCCAAAAATTCAACAATGTAATGGTTCGTCCCGATTACGGTACGCATGTTCAGATATCTCAACAGTATTTCGATATAACGGTATACCGCTGTATTTTTTTCAGTACCGATACCTGTATTCCATTTCAAATACCATGCAGCCCAAGTTGGTTACATAAGTATTTTGGGTTAAATGTGTAACGTTACAATACATAAAAAGAATGAACATGTTTCCAATTGACCATTTAGTAAAACAAACAGAACTCAAGCGAGTAAACTCTCTAACAAGAAATCGAACGATTAAATATTGCAATTGCAAGCAAGCTCGACGCTCGTTTATTTTGTTATTTTAGATGTTGGATATTTATTCTCACAACTATTGTATTTGGTTCATATATGACATATACACAGAGAAACAAAAATCGTCAGAAACGAAAATATTTCCATCACGTGTCATCATTTTCTTATCGGAAAAAAATTATCACTTTTGACAATAAATTGATGCAAAGGCTTTCTCTCCTGGGACACCAAATATGATTAATCTGTAATGATATGCATCAGCTACAAATATATTCGAATATGTCCATGGCTATTCATATATCGGCGGTGTCGCGAAAGATGCTT
The DNA here is from genome assembly GCA_031216915.1 of Pictodentalium vernedei. Lineage (NCBI taxonomy): Eukaryota > Metazoa > Mollusca > Scaphopoda > Dentaliida > Dentaliidae > Pictodentalium > Pictodentalium vernedei. The sequence continues at coordinate 66,150,191 of CM062296.1, forward strand.
TGTGTGTCTTTTCATTCGTTTGATGGGGATTAACGATACTTTCAGATCCCAGTGTAATATGGTGTCAGACGTTTTACAGAAGGACGGAGTCTCAGTGCCCGGGGTGTGGGGTGGGGGTGGGGGTGGGGGTCACAGAGCAGTGTTGAACACTGTCTGACTCCCCAACTTACTAAACTAATTGGGTTCATATTCACTTAACACATTTGAAATGAGTTAATTTTTAATCCAACTGATTTGAGAGTGCACACATACATATTGGCACCTGCCATCCCACTTAAAATTACACAAAAATCAATAAAATTATGTCCCTGTAGATCAGTCTTTCAACCTTTCTCCCAGCGAGCCGAACTATGGTCGTTCCAGTCTGTTCGAAGTTTGTATCCCTCCACCTTTATTGAGCTCTCACCATCTCTGTATGACAGTAACCTGCACACATGTGAACCAAGTTATCGACCGATTACAACCGTCACACACAACGTCTGTCTCCTTAAAATTTACGGACCAGGGGAGGCAACCCACAAATCGAAACAAAGCCCTCAGGATGTCACTCGATGTGTCTGTTTTGATAAAAAATCATAGGTAACCACAGAATACCCAATCATTGTATATTTAAGTCATTGAGGCAATTCAGTGTCGCCGAATATATGCGGGGTAATGTTCTCTGAAGACAAAAACAGTCTACTATAAGTTATGCGGCTTTCAGTGGGCAGATATTATGAGTTACAGGACGTTCGGGTGGCGGATACGGTATCATATGAGGCGAGGTGAAAACAATATTAGACGAGGCGGTACGCCGAGTCCAATATTGTTTTTGCCGAGCCTCATATGACACCGTATCCGCCACCTGAACGTCCTGTAACGTATTTATTATGCCAGCGAAAATAAAATAACAATCAAATTTGAACGCCGGCACATTTTCAAAACTGGTGCAAAACGCTCTGTAAGTTGTAACAAACGTGCACAGTTGTCTCCCTGTATGTGTATAATTTCCTTGACAACCGAGTCAACAATAACGCTTTTCTTCGCAAATCAAAACTTTGTCTTGAGAGTGTTGAATGCCCCGAAACATCCGATTTTATACAATTCGATCAAAATAAATGTATCTCACATTTTTTCCCATTGACTTTCATTCATTTTCCTACAATTTCATCATTGTGCAATCTTATAATTATTAAATGAAATTAAATCCATTTTCGAAGCGACGTTATCTATTTACCACAACAGAGACTACAGAATGAGCTCAACGAGAAAAAATGAAATTAATCTATTCCCGGGATAAGACAATTTTTTAAGGTGAAGTGATATAAGGTGAATTGAGATCAATATTAGGCGAGGTGTGATATAAGGTGAAGTGAGATCAATATTAGGCGAGGCCGAAGGCCGAGCCTAATATTGATCACGCTGAGCCTTATATCACACCTTATTATGCCAGCTAATGAAATTCGCCAATCACAGCCCCCGAATAGTGGGACGATACTGAGCCGTATTGGGTCACCTGCAGCCCGAGGTGACCTAATACGAAACTCGTATTAGGTCAGTACCGCCATTTTGTTTCGACGTGGAAATTCCTCACCTCGCGGTGCTTTTATATCCATATTGAAGAAATTGCAGTACAATCAAACGTCCCTCCGTGTCTATATGTCTCATTTTCTCTCGTTTTATAATAAATTTATTGTGAAATTTATTTTCTAAATGTAAATTTAATTATTTGAAGAGAGAAATACTACTGTATTCGATCTACCGATAACGGATAAGTCGGCCTGGCCCAAACTTGACATAGGGTCTAAGCTTATTGAGGCTAACACACGACAGTTTGGGTGCGGTGTTCGCCTCGATATTTTAAAAGCTTTAGAAAAAATATATAACCCATAAATGCGTTGTTAGAAAGTTGAAAAATATATATAGTGTGAATAAATAAACTGAGAAAAAAATTGTCTTATCCCGGGAATAGATTAATTTCATTTTTTCTCGTTGAGCTCATTCTGTAGTCTCTGTTGTGGTAAATGGATAACGTCGCTTCGAAAATGGATTTAATTTCATTGAATAATTATAAGATTGCACAATGATGAAATTGTAGGAAAATGAATGAAAGTCAATGGGAAAAAATGCGAGCTACATTTATTTTGTTCGAATTCTATAAAAACGGACGTTTCGGACATTTTCTGCACACTCAAGACAAAGTGACAGTACGAACAAAAGCGTTTATCGCTGTTGTCTGTGTTGTCAAGGAAATTATGCACAAACAGGGAGACAACTGTGCACGTTTGTTACAACTTACATAGCGTTTTGCACCAGTTTTGAAAATGTGCCGGCGTTCAAATTTGATTGTTATTTTGTTTTCGCTGGCATAATAAATACGTTACAGGACGTTCAGGTGGCGGATACGGTGTCATATGAGGCTCGGCAAAAACAATATTGGACTCGGCGTACCGCCTCGTCCAATATTGTTTTCACCTCGCCTCATATGATACCGTATCCGCCACCTGAACGTCCTGTAAATTATAATATCCGCCCACTGAAAGCCCCCTAACGTATTTATTATGCCAGTCCTTTGAAAGAGACGCAACCATAAGTGTACCCACATTCCTAGCGCAAATGTCCTGTTATCTTTATCAGGGAATTTCCCGGTTTCACGTCACGTGAAAGTCAAGCTAGTAGCAGGCGCTGAGACAGCGGAGTTTTCTTCTCAATAAACAGGAATTTATATTAACAATTCACAACTTTAATTCAATGTTAAGTACTGGAAAAATAAAACAACTGGAGCAAATGGATAAACAATTATTTCAAGAAGGTAAGTGGGAACAGTGTCATTCATTATTTGTTGTTAATGGTGATATTAATGTTTCCGACTCGGCAGTTCTATACATGTCGTATTAGTGGTTTATTTATTGTATTTATTTACATTTGTTTATTAAAATTTCTCAAAGACTGGAGGAAACGTATTATAGTTGTACGTTGCTCAACAGGCACACACGCGAAATTATTTGTTGTTCGTTAAACATGCGAAATTAGGAAATACGAGCGTTGGATGTCAAAAACAAAATGTCGGAATTGACCGTACATAAGCTCTATGTAGGGTCAGCTCGATGATACACAGTCTCATATACGGTCACTAGATATTGAAGCTGATTGGTCAATAACAATTACTGGCATAATAAACGTTGACGCCAGTTGACATCCACCCACCTATTTCTTGACAATGCACCGCTTTTACAATCGTAGTACTCTTGAGGACATCCGCGAGCTGATCTTGATGAAACAAATTATTGAATATATGAACATGAAGACTAAGGAACATGTTTTTTGATTATGAGGAGGTCTCTTTCTCGAACAGATCGGGAAATGATGGCGACCCATTTTCAGCGACAGATCTATATTTTAAAAGTAAACTAGGGCGATATCAAGAATGAATCAAGAAAAACATGGGAATGTAGCATCTACCGTGCACGGTGTTCGAGGTTTCTTTTTTGAAAGTGGAAGTACACGAAAACGGGCAGTATGGGTACAAACCTTTGACTAAACTTGACTTCATATTAATGCTGCGGTTACCATTAGGCATTGTGCAGAAATTTGCGACTTGAACCTTTTACCCAAACGAAACTACCAAAACCATCAGCGCTATTCTCAAAAACTGTCAGTTAATTTTCATTATTTTTTCATTTTTTGTCTCAAAAACATAGGTTATGATCCCTCATTGGAACGAGCTCGTCGAGCTCGTTCCACTGAGGGGTCATAACCTATGTTTTTGAGACACGACGAGCCCGTTTCAATGAGGGGTCATAACCTATGTTTTTGAGACATAAAAAAAACAAGAAATAGTTGTTCAAGAATTAACTTTGCAAGTGTCGTCTGCTTTTCATGTTAGGTGAATGGTTAAACACCAATAAATATATAAATTCTACAACGGGGTAGAATAAGTCTAAGTGTTTAGACCTAATCGCGACCCAATTGTGATCTTGTCGAATTTCTCTGCCTATTTTTAGCCTCTCAATCTTTCTGATTGTTCCATCTCAATTCATCTCCTTTTAGTGCCAACACTCTGAAATCGATTGGGTTAAAAATCAACCCAAATCAATTGGGTTGAGTGAACATGGACCCAATTTATCAAAGTTTAACAAATCATTCAACAGTCATGTTGCGTCGGACAAAAGTAGTCTATTGGAGACCGAACGAAAATGGCACTTAGGATTGAATGTCCTCGCATCTCGACAACATAGATTCTACAATGTTGTCTGGAGGAAAGCGGACATAAAGTTTCGAGCTAATCGCCTCTCAGTCGCGTGAAAGATGTCAATGCCATTTTCTGTCTGCTTTTGTGATCACTGTAGTATATTTACACCAGAGGATGGATTGCGTTCTCATCCGTTCAGTCATAAAATGCGGACATTTCGAATACTGAAAGAAACTTGATCCAGTTCTCTCCCTTGATGTGATTGAGGAAGATTATTTCCCCCGCGTCATATGTTCAATTGAATTGTTTTAAAACAAAAACACAACTTTGCGAAATCTAAACAAAAAGAACAAGCACATTTCCATTGTAAAACTGAAATGAAATTAGTATCAAATAGAATATGAGATTGCTTTGGAACGAAACGCCAAAAATGTTTGATGTACTTCACAAAACGACATTACATTCCCGAGAGCATTAATGTTCTTATGAAATTCAGAACCCTTCCACTTACGCAGCTATCTGCAGAAGATTGCCAGAGGTTTGATATCTGATGTAAAACATTAAGGCAAGGTAAGGAAAAAATGAGTACAATTTTATAACACGTCCGCATCCGACTTGTGCGTGTCAAGAAGTTTCGATGTTTACAGTTCTGGTCCGGAAACTGCTTGAATGGCATAACAAATTTGAATTTGGAACCACGCCAAAGAACGCGATTCTTACCGTCAGTACCTATTTTCAGATACAAAACGAAGAAAAGTCACAAAAGATCAACCCTTTGAACTCTGGTTGTATATTCCATGTCAGTTCGATGGCAGCAAATCGAAGATTCCATATTCATTATTTGAGGCCAGACCAATTAGCAGACCAATTAATATCTTCAAAGTGCAATCTTTGGGCTGCACATTGAAAATATTGATTCACACATTCACCTAGCAGCCATTGTACTTAATGACACTATGACAAAAACTGGGCAAAAAACTGCTCTCGTATTCAGAGGGTTACGAGTTTTAATACTTATGTAACACTATGCTTGGGATTTTCGAACAATTGGCGTTCCTGATCTTGACCGTCATAGACTTCTTCGGAAGCGATACCGTATAGTATAGTTAAGGAATAGTGCATGGCTTGGAGTTGACTACGCTCATATAGTGCCCAGTGAGGTGGTGTAGTTCCCGCCGCGAAGCGGAGAGAACTACACCACCTCACTGGACACTATATGGGCGTAGTCAACGACAGGACATGCACTAATCCTTATATTATACCGAACACCCATCAAGAAAAACATCTGTCCGATTTGTTAATCGATTATCAAGGTAGCAGCCCTACCAACCAGCGTAATATAGAAAAAAAATACCATGTACTTTTTAAAAAAAACATTTTCTTCTTCCAAAACACGGCTCACTTGGATTATTTATATGAGCAGAAGACAGATTTTGAATCGGTCGGTAAGGGTAAACAAAACATTTCCCCCAAACGGAACTGTGTATTCTAGATTCGCGCAACTCGCGAATGAAAACTAAAATTTTCGAAATTTGACAACGCAGTTTGATAATTTCCACCCATTTGTCACACATATATATTACCGAATGGGTCAGCACGGGATACAAACTCCGAAGATTCAATTGAATTCCATTATTTATTCGTTTACTGCCCAAAAATAAACAATTAAATAGCGAAATAATATGAGCAGCGAACCAAACGATTTTTCATATCCGGACGCGTTCTCACGAAAGTTGGAGCCCGGTATGGATCATTCTCTTCGAAACGAGATATGGATCATCTTCTCAAGGAATAAAATGAACGCCTCGAAAAATGTGACTTCAACAATGGAAAAGCGATACATTTTTCCAGGAAGATTTCTTTCCGGATCGTTTTGTGGATGTTGTGCCTCTGTGAATCGATTTTTAAATTTAGCCTGATCAGTTTTATTCGGCCAGTATGAAAAGAAAACTGATATAGTAGTGTGCTAAAAATAGAAAACGAGTAGTGCCTGGGTGTAGTGAGTGGTCAGTTCTGTGGATGCAAACTACACGAAATAGGGTATCATCTTTTAGCCAACCAGAATGCAAGGAAGTCACGTGAGATATAATATTAGAGTATAGTATAGTAGAGTATAGTATAGTATAGAATATAGTGTATTGTAGTATAGAATATAGTGTGTTGTAGTATAGTATAGTGTATTGTAGTACAGTATAGTGTATTGTAGTACAGTATAGTGTATTGTAGTATAGAATATAGTGTATTGCAGTATAGTATAGTGTATTGTAGAATAGAATATAGTGCATTGTAGTATAGTATAGTGTATTGTATTATAGAATATAGTGTATTGTAGCATAGTATAGTGTATTGTAGTATAGAATATAGTGTATTGTAGTATAGTATAGTGTATTGCAGTATAGAATATAGTGTATTGTAGTATAGTATAGTGTATTGTAGTATAGAATATAGTGTATTGTAGTGTAGTATAGTGTATTGTAGTATAGAATATAGTGTATTGTAGTATAGTATAGTGTATTGTAGTATATAATATAGTGTATTGTAGTATAGTATAGTGTATTGTAGTATAGAATATAGTGTATTGTAGTATAGTATAGTGTATTAGTATAGAATATAGTGCATTGTAGTATAGTATAGTGTATTGTAGTATAGAATATAGTGTTTTGTAGTATAGTATAGTGTATTGTAGTATAGAATATAGTGTATTGTAGTATAAAATAGAGTGCATTGTAGTATAGCATAGTGTATTGTAGTATAGAATATAGTGTATTGTAGTATAGTATAGTGTATTGTAGTATAGTATAGTGTATTGTAGTATAGTATAGTGCATTGTAGTATAGTATAGTGTATTGTAGTATAGAATATAGTGTATTGTAGTATAGTATAGTGTATTGTAGTATAGTATACTGTATTGTAGTATAGTATAGTGCATTGTAGTATAGTACAGTGTATTGTAGTATAGTATAGTGTATTGTAGTATAGAATATAGTGTATTGTAGTATAGTATAGTGTATTGTATTGTAGTATAGAATATAGTGTATTGTAGTATAGTATAGTGTATTGTAGTATAGTATAGTGTATTGTAGTATAGTATAGTGCATTGTAGTATAGAATAGTGTATTGTAGTATAGTATAGTGTATTGTAGTATAGTATAGTGTATTGTAGTATAGTATAGTGTATTGTAGTATAGAATATAGTGTATTGTAGTATAGTATAGTGTATTGTAGTATAGTATAGTGCATTGTAGTATAGTATAGTGTATTGTAGTATAGTATAGTGTATTGTAGTATAGAATATAGTGTATTGCAGTATAGGATAGTGTATTGTAGTATAGTATAGTGTATTGTAGTATAGTATAGTGTATTGTAGTATAGTATAGTGTATTATAGTATAGAATATAGTGTATTGTAGTATAGTATAGTGTATTGTAGTATAGAATATAGTGTATTGTAGTATAGTATAGTGTATTGTAGTATAGAATATAGTGTATTGTAGTATAGTATAGTGTATTGTAGTATAGAATATAGTGTATTGTAGTATAGTATAGTGTATTGTAGTATAGAATATAGTGTATTGTAGTATAGTATAGTGTATTGTAGTATAGAATATAGTGTATTGTAGTATAGTATAGTGTATTGTAATATAGAATAGAGTGTATTGTAGTATAGTATAGTGTATTGTAGTATAGAATATAGTGTATTGTAGTATAGTATAGTGTATTGTAGTATAGAATATAGTGTATTGTAGTATAGTATAGTGTATTGTAGTATAGAATATAGTGTATCGTAGTATAGTATAGTGTATTGTAGTATAGTATAGTGTATTGTAGTATAGTATAGTGCATTGTAGTATAGTATAGTGCATTGTAGTATAGTATAGTGTATTGTAGTATAGAATATAGTGTATTGCAGTATAGTATAGTGTATTGTAGTATAGAATATAGTGTATTGTAGTATAGTATAGTGTATTGTAGTATAGAATATAGTGTATTGTAGTATAGTATTGTGTATAGTAGTATAGAATATAGTGTATTGTAGTATAGTATTGTGTATAGTAGTATAGAATATAGTGTATTGTAGTATAGTATAGTGTATTGTAGTATAGCATATAGTGTATTGTAGTATAGTATAGTGTATTGTAGTATAGAATATAGTGTATTGTAGTATAGTATAGTGTATTGTAGTATAGAATATAGTGTATTGTAGTACAGTATAGTGTATTGTAGTATAGAATATAGTGTATTGTAGTACAGTATAGTGTATTGTAGTATAGAATATAGTGTATTGTAGTATAGTATAGTGTATTGTAGTATAGAATATAGTGTATTGTAGTATAGTATAGTGTATTGTAGTATAGAATATAGTGTATTGTAGTATAGTATAGTGTATTGTAGTATAGAATATAGTGTATTGTAGTATAGTATAGTGTATTGTAGTATAGTATAGTGTATTAGTATAGAATATAGTGCATTGTAGTATAGTATAGTGTATTGTAGTATAGAATATAGTGTATTGTAGTATAGTATAGTGTATTGTAGTATAGCATATAGTGTATTGTAGTATAGTATAGTGTATTGTAGTATAGAATATAGTGTATTGTAGTGTAGTATAGTGTATTGTAGTATAGAATATAGTGTATTGTAGTATAGTATAGTGTATTGTAGTATATAATATAGTGTATTGTAGTATAGTATAGTGTATTGTAGTATAGAATATAGTGTATTGTAGTATAGTATAGTGTATTGTAGTATAGAATATAGTGTATTGTAGTATAGTATAGTGTATTGTAGTATAGTATAGTGTATTAGTATAGAATATAGTGCATTGTAGTATAGTATAGTGTATTGTAGTATAGTATAGTGTATTGTAGTATAGCATATAGTGTATTGAAGTATAGTATAGTGTATTGTAGTATAGAATATAGTGTATTGTGTATTATAGTATAGTATAGTGTATTGTAGTATAGAATATAGTGTATTGTAGTATAGTATAGTGTATTGTAGTATAGAATATAGTGTATTGTAGTATAGTATAGTGTATTGTAGTATAGAATATAGTGTATTGTAGTATAGTATAGTGTATTGTAGTATAGAATATAGTGTATTGTGTATTATAGTATAGTATAGTGTATTGTAGTATAGAATATAGTGTATTATAGTATAGTATAGTGTATTGTAGTATAGAATATAGTGTATTGTAGTATAGTATAGTGTATTGTAGTATAGAATATAGTGTATTGTAGTATAGTATAGTGTATTGTAGTATAGCATATAGTGTATTGTAGTATAGTATAGTGTATTGTAGTATAGAATATAGTGTATTGTAGTGTAGTATAGTGTATTGTAGTATAGAATATAGTGTATTGTAGTATAGTATAGTGTATTGTAGTATAGTATAGTGTATTAGTATAGAATATAGTGCATTGTAGTATAGTATAGTGTATTGTAGTATAGTATAGTGTATTGTAGTATAGCATATAGTGTATTGAAGTATAGTATAGTGTATTGTAGTATAGAATATAGTGTATTGTGTATTATAGTATAGTATAGTGTATTGTAGTATAGAATATAGTGTATTGTAGTATAGTATAGTGTATTAGTATAGAATATAGTGCATTGTAGTATGATATAGTGTATTGCAGCATAGAATATAGTGTATTGTAGTATAGTATAGTGTATTGTAGTATAAAATATAGTGTATTGTAGTATAAAATAGAGTGTACTGTAGTATAGCATAGTGTATTGTAGTATAGAATATAGTGTATTGCAGTATAGTATAGTGTGTTGTAGTATAGTATAATGTGTTGTAGTATAGTGTATTGTAGTATAGTATAGTGTATTGTAGTATAGTGTAGTATATATTATTTATTTATTGGTGTTTAAGGTCACATATTTCTGCAGAATGTTTAATCATGAACACGACAGTTTTATGGGTGGAGGAAACCTGAGTACCCTGAAAGAATCAACAAGCAACGGCAAGCAACTGTCAGATCCCCATCATACTAACTCCACACAAGCAGGGATAGCATTGGCTGAAGACTAGTGCACCATGGAAGTGAAAAACGCCTTAGTGCACAGCGGCATGTGCCCCCACACGCAGTGTAGTGTAGTTGTAGTGTAGTTGTAGTATAGTTGTATTGTAGTGTAGTGTAGCTGTAGTGTAGTGTAGTTGTAGTGTAGTGTAGTGTAGTGGTAGTGTAGAGTAGTTGTAGTGTAGTGTAGTGTAGTCATAGTGTAGTGTAGTGTAGTTGTAGTGTAGTGTAGTTGTAGTGCAGTGTAGTTGTAGCGTTGTTCACGTGTAGTGTAGTGTAGTGGAAGTGTAGTGTAGTTGTAGTGTAGTGTAGATGGAGTGTAGTTCTGCGTAGTGTAATTGTAGTGTAGAGTAGTTGTGGTTGCAGTGTAGTTGTAGTGTAGTGTAGTTGCAGTGTATTGTAGTTGTAGTGTAGTGTAGTGTAGTGTAGCTATAGTGTAGTGTAGTGCTGCTGTAGTGTAGTGTAGCTGCAGTGCAGTGTAGTGTAGTTGTAGTGTAGTTTTGTGTAATGTAGTTGTAGCGTAGTGTAGTGTAGTTGTAGTGTAGTGTAGTGTAGTTGTAGTGTAGTGCAGTTGTAGTGTTGTGCAGTTGTAGTGTAGTGTAGTGTAGTATAGTGTAGCTATAGCGTAGTGTAGTTGTAGTGTAGTGTAGTGTAGTTGTAGTGTAGTGTAGGTGTAGCGTAGTGTAGTTGTAGTGTTGTGTAGTGTTGTTGTAGTATAGTTTAGCTGTAGTGTAGTGTAGTTATAGTTTAGTTGTGGTGTAGTGGTAGTGTAGTGTAGTTGTAGAGTACTGCAGTGTAATGTAGTGTATAGCAGTTTAGTGTAGTGCAGTGCAGATGTAGTTTGTTGTAATGTAGTTGTAGTGTAGTGTAGTGTAGTTGTAGAGTAGTATAGTGTAGTGTAGTTGTAGAGTACTGCAGTGTAATGTAGTGTATAGCAGTTTAGTGTAGTGCAGTGCAGATGTAGTTTGTTGTAATGTAGTTGTAGTGTAGTGTAGTGTAGTTGTAGAGTAGTATAGTGTAGTGTAGTTGCAGTGTAGTGTAGTTGTAGTGTAGTGTAGTTTAGTTGTAGTGTAGTGTAGGGTAGTGTAGTTATATTGTAGGAGAGAGCAGGTCAGTTGTAGTGTAGTGTAGTTGTAGTGTAATGTGATGTAGTTGTAGAGTAATGTAGTGTAGTTTTGTGTGTTGTAGTGTAGTTTAGTGTAGTTGTAGTGTAGTGTAGTTGTAGTGTAGCTGTAGTGTGGTGTAGTTGCAGTGTCGTGTAGTGTAATGTAGTGTAGTTGTATAGTTATGTAGTGTAGTTGTAGTGTAGAGTACTTGTAGTGTAGTGTAGTTGTACTTTCGTGTAGTGTAATGTAGTCTAGTTGCAGTGTAGTGTAATGCAGCGTAGTTGTAGAGTGGTGTATTGTAGTTTTGTGTAGTTGTAGTGTAGTGTTGTTGTAAGTGTAGTGTAGTGGTAGAGTAATGCAGTGTAGTTGTAGAGTAATGTAACGTAGTTTGGTGTAGTGTAGTGTGATGTAGTTGTAGTGTGGTGTAGTTGATGTGTAGTGTAATGCAGTTCGAGTGTAGTGTAGTTGTAGTGTAGTGTAGTTGTAGTGTATTTTAGTTGCAGTGTAGTGTACTGTACTTGTAGTGTAGTGCCGTGTAATGCAGTGTAGTGTAGTGTAATGTAGTGTAATGTAGTGTAGTGTAGTTGTAGAGTGGTTTAGTGTAGTATTGTGTAGTGTAGTGTAGTTGTAGTGCAGTGTAGTTTTAGGATAGTGCAATGCTGCTGTTGTAGTGTAATGTAATGTAGTGTAGTTGTAGAGTAGGGTAGTGTAGGTTTTTGAAGTGCAGGGTAGTGTAGTGTACTCTAGTTGTGGTGCAGTGTAGTTGTTGTGTAGTGTTTTATAGTTTTAGCGCTGTGTAGTGTAGTGTACTGTACTTGTAGTGCAGTGTAGTTGTTGTGTAGTGTACTGTAATTTTAGTGTTGTGTAGTGTAGTGTAGTTGTAGTGTAGTGTAGTTGTAGTGTACGGAAGTTGTAGTGTAGTGTACTGTAGTGTAGTTGTAGTATAAAGTAGTTGTAGTGTAGTGTTGTGTAGTTGTAGTGTAGTGCAGTGTGCTGTAGTTGTAGTGTAGTGTACTGTTGTTGTAGTGTGGTGTACTGTAGTTGTAGTGTAGTGTACTGTATGTGTTGTGTAGTGTACTCTAGTGTAGTTGTAGTGTAGTGTTATGTAGTGTAGTTGTAGTGTAGTGTACTGTAGTTGCAGTGCATTGTAGTGCAGTGCAGTTGTAGTGTAGTGTAGTGTAATGTAGTGTACTGAGTCTAAAAATAATGTATAATAGAAACAAATGTGAAAAATAGCATAAAGGATGACATATAATAGTTCTAATGTTGCATGTTTGTGGACAAGACGTCGTGCAAATAGGATAATGACATGTTGTTGTTGTCCACCAAACCGTTTACGTTATTTTTCTACGGATTTCAAAATAGCAAGTGCTACCAGAGGATGTCAAATTGAATGGGTGACTGATGATTGTCTTTGTGTTATGTTGTGCTAGAGAGCCTGGGTTAGTGAGAAAACAAGCTAGTCTTTGTCCGAGGTTGCGTGTCATTGGTATGCATGAGGTTGGGATATCTCCAGATGAGCTCGCTTCTGAGTTCGGAGTCATTGTGGTCACTATTTACTGTCTCATTGGTGGATATAGTACCACTGGATCTACTGCCGACCGACGCCGTTCAGGTCGACCAAGAGTTACGACCCATGCACAAGACCGACACATCAGGACGTCTCACTTGCGGAATCGCTTTCGTCCGGCGACGAGGACAGCAGCAATTTCTCCTGGTAGAACTAACAATAGAATCAGTCCACAAACTGTCCGCAACCCACCCGCTGAACACGGCATCCGAAGTAGGCGTCCATACCACTGACCAATCCTTACCCAACGTCATCGTACCATCAGAATGGAATGGGTACGTCAGGGTGTTCGCTGGACTCAGCAGCGTTGGAGCATAGTTCTTTGTAGTTTTGAATCACAGGTTTGTCTACGGCGAGCTGATGGTAGGGCAAGGGTGTATCACCGACGAGGAGAACGGTTTTCTGATGCTTTCGGGCAGGAATGCGACCGTTCCGATGAGGGTAGTGTAATGGTTTGGGCAGGAATTTTCTTGTACCATCGAACGCAGTTGATCTTCATCGATGGTAGTCTGAATGGACAGCGATATAGGGACGAAAATCTTAATGCTGCTGTTGTTCCGTTGTTCAACGCTAACGTCGGATTGCAGTTAATCCAGCAAGACAATGCCCTATCTCACGTGGCGCGTGTCTGTCGTGACTTTCTTGAAGAGCAGAGAGAGCATCGAACTTCTTCCCTGGCCCCCACTTTCGCCAGATTTGTCGCCAATCGAGCATCTTTGGGATCAATTGGACCGTCGGGTGCGACTTCATGATCTTCAGACGTTAGGCGATTTACGTAATGTTCTAAGGCAGGAGTGGGACGCAATACCACAGGCTGACACCCAGAGACTCATCAGGTCCATGCGCCGTCGATGCCTTGCAATCCAAGAGGCAAACGGTGGACATATACGCTATTGACTGCATGTGTGAACTTTTCATTTCACCCCATTTCTGAATTACGACGTCCTGGCGTGACGCTGGCAACAGTAAGAACATGAAATTATGCAAATTCATACAGCTAGACTTGAAATATGAATTTACAATAAATTGTATGGGATTAAAGTCGATAATACTAAAATAAATAGCTCCTCAAAGTTTATATACTTTTTTGACTCAGTATATAAGTATAGTATAGTTGATTTTGATCTGCTATGTGTTTTAAAATAAATAACTTTATTATTTTTGCTTCTATCGACTTGATATTTTGTTGCATTACAATTTATTTTTCTGCACTTTTGTTTGGCGTAAAGTCTGTTTGGCTGCTGGATTGAACAAATATTGAACCTCGGCTTCGGCTTTCTCATTTCCCATTCAAGAAATAAATGTTGAAAGGATTAAATCCCCGACTGAGTCTCAATGCTGCAGAAATACTCTTTCGGCTTACTTTTCTGCAGTCGTTCATTCACCGGAAACGAAATACAAAAACATTGAATCTGTGATGCTATTTTCTTTTGTTATCTTTGCTTTTATTTTCCTTTTTGCTGACTATTTTTCACGGCTTTTATGTACGAACTCGTGACCTACTGGTTCAGGCTTGTCATTTTCAAAATTGTAAGAGAGCCATAACGATTCACCATAGATTATTCCAGGGGAGACATTTTTGGACGGTCATGATTCATCCGAATAGCGCTATTGAGAACCACTTTTGAGAGATTGTTTTTGACAATTAATTATTTATTTATTTATTAGGGTTTAACGACATTCAGTCAGGGTCACCTCGTGCTGGGCAGTTTTACGTGTGGAGGAAGCCGGAGTGCCCGGAGAGAACTACCGAGCAACGGCGAGCAACTTTGAGATTCCACAACGTACTAACTCCACACAAGCAGGGTTAGCATTGGTTGAGGACAAGTCCATCATCGACGTGCAGTACGCCTTAGCACACAATCCCACACGGGCAATTGGGATTAAGTGTCTTGGCCAAGGACACAACGCCGTTGCCGCAGGTGGGATTCGAACCGAGGACTTCTCGGCTTGCAGGCTGCATCTCTACCTGGTGAGCGGTTTTTGACGATGTATGTTTATCGGAATATTTAGATGCTGCTCCTGTAATGTAAGTTTGAAACTCGGACATACGAGACCCCAACAGTCACTCTCGGAGAGTGATTGTTGGGGTCTTTTATGTCGGAATTTCAATCATGCATCACGGGAACTTTAAACATTCATTATTTCTGCCAGTGATTCTGCTTGACATCTCTCTTATATTAATCGTGCAGAACTATTGTCAGAAATTATTATGTCACGATATGGAACAGATCACTCCCCAAAAAGTCGAGATTGTAACTTACACTGTAATGATGTGAAATACCATAGGTGGCTACATGTGGAAAGGATTAATGTGATTTTGACATCTCCTGTTTGTAACGAACACGACTTACTTTCGGAAATGTAATATCGAACTCTCTGTTGTCCTCGGAATGCGCCCGGGGACTGTGGAGATTACGAGGACGGCTAAGGGTCATGGCGATCGCTCGCCTGTAAATGGTAAGATTGTTGGTGAAAGTGCGTGACGATCGGATTTTGTCGAATTAAAGCACCTGTATGATCAAAGTGTTGTTTTTTAGCCAAGAAATCATGACTGAAGCAAACAGTGGGGCATTCAGTCAAGACAAGCACTGAATATGCTTTTCATCCATGTTCTATGATTGTACTTGCCATTTGGCATCAATATGGGGTTAACGTGGAGATATATATTATTAGTTACACAGTTTGTTGGTGGCCTAATATGGTATATATGGTGTCAATTAATTTCATATTGGACGAGAGCGAATATATCTTACCGACTGCTGCATCGATGCACAGAACTAATAACAACAGCGATCAAAATTAAATGAGAGAATTCTCACAATGTGTTCACGTGTCTTTGCCTTGTTACAATTTATGGGAGAGTGCCTACAGGCACTCTCACATAAATTGTAACAAGGCAAATTCATACATACCAAACAGTTCATTTCGAAGGTAACATGACACACATCCACAGAATATGAAGCCTTTTAAGTTGCCTTACCTGCACTTCAGACCAAATATGGGCTTCCAACACTCATTCTTTCAACTTGAAGCGTTTATCGGCTGCCGCCATTTTGAAAAAAATCAATGAACAAAGGGGATATTACCCATAGCTGTCAGCGTATAATGATGTTGACATACAGTATGTGGTTTTATATGCAGTCTGCATGTGACGTCTTTGAACCAATGAAATTCCCAGATACTTGTAGGTGGTAAGATATATGAATACATCCAACTAACTCTATACGTGTGAAATGCAAGAAGGCAGAACACCCTTTAAACTCATAACCTGTTTGGTAGGACAGCTACGCTGTAACGGATGTTTATCTAATAGAGGCTGGCCATGAACTCTGTTTTATGACGGGAACAATATGCAACTTTTTGAAATAGTCGTAAACCTTTACCTAATTTCTCTGTGGTCGGACGCAAAAAGATACAAATTGGTGATTAAATGTTCATGTTGTGCCTCAATTATAGAGCCTTTGCTTCATCAATGGAAATAGCTCGCTGCAGTGATGGCCATTAACTGGCCTGAAAATAAGGAATCCCATCCGTAACCTATTTACAGGTTACGCCTACTTTATCAGCCGTAACCTGTCGTAACCTGTTTTCTTTAGTTGTTATGCTATTTTTATACCATGATAAGCTATTCTATTCTATATAAAAAGCCTATGACATAAATTTTAGTTTTATACACCAACCGTGGCGTACGAGCTGGCATTGGGATTTCAATAGTTAAAATTTACACCTCAGTGGAACTACTTCCAAGCTGACCTTTGATGACCTCGCCTTCAATGCAAACTTTTTAAAAGTTTGCTCGTGAAGAGGGAAGTGAAACCGGCAATTATTTATTACGTTTTGAAATAAGTTTATCTCATAAGATACCAACAATTTACAAACACACGGTTTTTTTATGTTAATAAAGCATCCATAACTCGAAATAGTATGTTTTTAAAATGCAAAAAAGGCCCCGCAATTTGCGCGTTTCGTTTTCTATATCGTTTTGGCGATAAAATTGCCAGCGAAAGTACCGCCCACCACTGCTCATGTAAACAAAAACAGAATCGCACGTGTGATTGTTTATTTATTCAACATTGAAACTCTTATTAATCTGACGATCGTGGCATAAATAACATATACTCATCGTAGCTTGGTGTACCAAATGTTCACCACTCGTGGTGAAGTGGTGTCAACCGCGCTCTTTTGGGGTATATTCTATATATAGTTTATCATTGTTATTGAAATAAAGTTGAATCTACTTGGCAAATAGTTTTCATGTGATTCTTTAACCATCATGATGTTAAATGAATACTCAAATTTTATTATTGCGTTTCTGGGATGAAGACGTTTACAGGACGATTCAGATTTTGGACGAATCGGACCCCTGACGATCCGGATGATAAACGTGGATATTCAAATCGCTCAAAGTCCAAATTCAGGGTCCGAATTGTCTCCAGACAGGTCTAGAACGCCCAATGTTTATTAAAGAGTCCGTAAACCATCAACTCGTAGGCTTCTCACATTCTCTTCACCATTCTTATTTAAATCTTTGACAGTTTGATAGATCATTCTCCAGGGTTTATACTGTAGTTCGTCAGTTTGCGAATTATGAACTTTAAAATGTCGTGATGACATTTTTGCCGTACGATTTTTTACAATTGATGAAAAGGTGACCAGGCATACCAAGGGAGATAACATCATGTGGTGTGTGTGATTCTCGTCGTACATCACATGTTGTTATCTCCCTTGATATGTCAAATGCCCATTTAAAATAATTGATTGACTCAGTTTTCTCACACTTATCAGTAATGTTTGCCATAGAAAGCTCTTTCGGGAGATGCGGCGGGGCCATAGAATTTACAAAAAATATTGGCCAGGTGCTTGATCACAGCTTGATGTTAACGAGGTGCCAGACCGATTTTTGTAGCTTAGAATACCCCAAATGCCACTCCCGGCTTGACGCCGACGAAGAGGAAGAAACACAGCAAATACTGTGTATGTTACCGCAATCATTCTCATGGAATAGGTCTACAGACGATAATTTTGTTTATTCCAGTATCATCCAGCCCCACCCCGTTGGCTTCCTAGGTAAGAGTAATATTTAGATTTAGATCCGCCCAACGTTGAAATGGAACAGTAAAGTGGTGATCCGCCAGTGGTCAAAGGCGATCGTGAAAGGTTTGCAGATTACGTTTTTTTTTTTTAAGTTTCGCAACCTCCCCGTAACATGAACAACTGTTCGCGACTTATTTCCAGGCCTGCATTAAGAATCGTTTTGGACAAACAGTTAAAACAAAAAAAAAAAAAGTAGAAAATTTGAATGCGGATGTGTTAGAATATAGCTTTGGTTGGTTATGCTTGTTACGTTAAGTAAAGGGTTAATACCGTTAAGTAGAGGGTTAATATAGTCAAACAATAACCTTAACGACCCAAATATTAACTTTCAAACTCGGTATCTCCCCCCACCCCTCCCCCCACCGCACACACACACACATACACCGTGTGTGCTTGCAGCCCGAAGTTCAATAATGAGTGAAATTGCAGCTCACAGACCGCATTTGCAAACTAGGTCTAAAGGGAGACAACTCTAAAATCTGAATTGTTAAGTGTCTACATTTTTCAATGGGTGTTTCGTGGCGACTGTACAGTTATAGGGAACTTTTGACATTTTCAACGATGTACTAAATATCTGGGGCGTTAAACATTGCCTAATACTTTAATTAAGAACATAATTATACCGAAAACAATGCATCGTCGGTTGCTTATATTCATCATACAGATTTATCAATAATAGGGTAAAATTAATGGCAAATACCATCCGCTTCCGACACCGCATATTCAACGATATGTCTAGTGAAACGTGATGCAGAAGCCCACGAAATACTCGGAAGTATACACATATTATTTGGAAGAAACTTCTTTTCAGGCGGAAGTACATTTATTTTAGTGTTATTTTCCTTGATCAGTTCGTAATCGAGTCTCGGGAGGCAATTATACACCATGGCTCATAGGTCGAGATCTCATAAATAAACTATTGTGAAGACAAGGACGAAATACTATATTAGAAACAGTGTTATCGCATATTCTTCGGAACTGTTGAGATTCAATAGTGCATTGGGGAGAAAAGCAGAGATATAATTACGACAAGATCGCGACTCCTGTCGCGACCCGGACAAAATTCTCCTCTTTTGCGACCCCAGTAGTTTAAAGCATTTTTACTTTTGCATTTGGGAGCTCAGTGGCTCAATGCTTACCCGATTGGACCTAATTATTTTTTGTCCTTGGGCAAGATGATTAAACCAAGGGAGCACGGTGACGCTTTGGAGCTAATAGAGTAGTGCGTTGTGGTGTCTGGCAGTTACTCACCGCAGCTATGTGGTTCTCTGCGCCAGGTACTCCGGCTTCCTCTAGCCGTAAAACTATCCGCCGCCATGTGACCTTGTGTTTAAAGTGTCGTTTTACTCCAAAAATAAACAAACAAAAAAACAAATGGCAATGTTAATGAAAAGTTTCGCAAGCCACTTTTCCAAAAACGTTGGAGGGGAGACAACTCTAAAATCCGCATTGCAGCGTCTGCTTTTCATGTGAGGTAAAGGGTTAAATAATCACCAGCTAACTTCTGTGGGTGAAGATCAGCCACCCGCTGAGCATCCCGCAGACGCTTAGGCTGTGACTAATGTAATGGCATTTAACGGAAGAGAGCTATTGTATGCTTGACTGCGATGAGAGTGAATTTGGCGTTGACAGGAAAGAAAGACTGGAATGACAGGTCACTGATGTCGTCATTAATTTTGAGTAGCAGGACAGAACAAATATTTAAGAATTGTTTATATACATAATAACTACCAAGATTAGTTTATAGTAAGTATAAATACATGTTATGGTCGACCATTTTTTAAATAATTACAAAATTGTATTAATTTAAAATATTCCCTCAATTGGCTTAGAAAATAATAACTTAACAGTTATTTATTAATTATTGAACTGGTAGAAAGCTGCTTTTTGTCACTAACATTTCATCACATTATTGCTTCTCTTTACAGTTCATGGGAGAGTGCTCGCCGATAAATTGTAACGAAGCAAATGCATGGATTAAGTAATTTCTCTTCAATGATTATACGAATCACGTCCACAAGATATAAAACCTTCAAAATGAGGTATCTGCACACAGAATAAAGCCCAGATATGGGCTTACAGTAATCTAAAAGTCAATTAGTTATCCAAATAGTTACTTTATTTACTCTCTTATTTGATATTGTGTCTATTTGCCCGTTTATTAACTGGTAGAGTGCTAAATTTTATTTGGCCACCAACATTTTTTCACGTGTCTTTGCCTTGTTACAATTTATAGGAGCGTGCCCACAGGCACTCTCCTATAAATTGTAACAAGGCAAATCTTAACAGACTAAATAATATCACTTCAAAGATAATATGATGCACAGCCACTTAATTTGAAGCCTCTAAGTTACAGTACCTGCACTTCAGAATAAAGCCCAAATATGGGCTTCCAGCACCCTACCAGTTAAATAATGTTAACTAATACATAGAATAGAGCGCGATCCTTTCATCATTTCGTATCCGTCAAATTATAGTAGCTTGCCTGTAACAGTCATTTAACAATAAAACAATATTTGTCGGTTTATATGTTATTAGACTTGCAAACTTTTAAATTTTCCGAAGTCTTCTATTCCTTGAACTACACCCATTAATATTTTAGCGGCGTCAAAGTACATATCACATTATTGCAAGCCGACGCATTTATCTGACTGTGCATGGTGTGTGTCTGACGAAAAAGAGAAAGAATGGTTTAGGAGCACCGACGGAGAGCAAGGACGAAATGGGGTTGCGCAATCTCGTTCGACCCTGTTGGCAGTGTTCTGTGTGTCTGTGTCTGAGGCGGCCATGATGACAAGGGCATACAGAGAGGCAAAGGCGGTGAAACTTAGACGACGTAGGTGTTGTTATTAGCGGCGTTTAGAAGTTTTCGTTGTATTTTGTTGTTTCTTCTCGGACGGCGGCTTCGGTGGGCTGGTGACTGGTGTTATTGGTGACATTGTAGAGGCCTGCTGAGATTATTGACGGACTTCGCCAGGAAGCTTTCGTATTGTTCCATTCTCTCATCTGCTTTGTCTAGCCTCTCTGTGAATGTCTTGGAGAATTCCACAGCTGTTTCCGCTCAAACATTTGAGGCCCATAAGGAGGCATCCACCCAATATTCCTGATCCAGAGGGAGGGGAGAGATTAGAGCACGTGGTTTTGAAAGGCCAGTTTCCATCTCCGCGTCCGCGGCACTGAAAACACCTCCACCTTCCAGTTTAACCCTTCAGAGGGGAGGCAACTGAGGTACGGATGGTAGTTACAGAGTAGGCTGTGGGAAGAGGGTACTGACTTGCTCGGTCTTCTTCGCCGCCTTTTTTGTCCATCTTCCTTTTCGAAAAATGTCCCAATCGTCGGGTATCTCCGGCCTGTACGATGGACTCTTATACTTTTGCTTGATACTTGATCATGTCTCCTTCGGGTGAGGACCTGTGGGAGAGGAGGTCTTCTCACCATAGGTGCCACCTCTCCCCAAACGAGGTGGTTGCTGATTCTCCGTCGTCACAAATTCCACTTCCAGTTGAACGCTCTCGTACTTTATTTCGAAATGCCAAGTATAAGAGTGTGAGAAACGTTCAGAGCTGACAGGGTTTCTCTGTATTTTCAAAGGGATCACTATATTAAAAAAAGCGAACGAGCTAATTGGTCTGTGTTCACACCTAGGCGTTCAAAGTGCGAATGATCTATCTGTACCTTGAAACTTGGAAAATATATGTCTGATTTTACTTAGCCTAGCAATTAATAGTAAGTATGTGGCACACCCGTAAGACGTGTCACTGCGGTTACAAAATTCCAATTTAATTCACTTTAAAATGACTTCTTTGTTTATAAGAGACACGGACGTTTACTTACCAGAAACTGACATGAGCCCACGCTAGTCAGTTTTGGAAAATGGAAGAAAAATCATGTCATTGATAGCGATTGGGAACTCAGTGACTTCTTCCTCCCCTCCAACAGAAAAAAATAGAGTTTCAAATTATTTTGAATATTTTTTTTTATAAATTTATGTGTAGTATTGTCAATTCATTTGAGGTATACTATTCCTCCGTGTAATAGCATGTGATTATCAAAAGCTTTGAGATACACTTTTTGCACTAATTTTTGATCAGTGACGTAACGCCCATACAACGAGGTTAGGGCGTATTATAAAGGCCCCCAACAATTGCTCGTTTCTAGGGGGCCTCAGCAATTTCAACATTCGTTGGGAAAAATCATTATTGAGGGTCTCAAACCAGCGTGTTGCAGTTGAAGCATTGAGGTTGGGTGCTTCAATGCCAGGTTGCATGACGAGTCGGGGCGATATTCTCTGAAACCATTTACTGGGATTTGTACGTGGCAAATGACAACATGAGACGGTTGTTCAAATGACGAAACAATATTAATTGTAATTTATTTACGAATGAATGTGGTTGCATTCTGTAAAAGTTGCTACATCAAACCGTCGAAACAGTATCTGAAACCAACCAATGCCACCATGCCTCGTTTTAGGTTAAAGTGCTGACCAACTAACAAAGGAACGAACACAGAAACGAACGAAAGGACGAACGAAAATCACCATCAGGAAAATTTTAATTCATGAATTTTTGTCGATTACTCCTATAATTAGTGTTTGGAATCTAATATTGTTGCGTCCGCGGAAATATTGCCCACCCTTGGAAAGTGACCACTCTACGACGGCTATACTGTAACCACTAACCATCACTAGAACTTCTTAATCCAGTCAAGGCTCGGTGAATTTTATACTGAATAAAATGTTTGTACCCAATCAGTGTGCCAGAATATAACATTATAATGTTGGCCCCCTGAATAATTACAGTATGTGGCCTAAGTCCCCAAACTCTCCAATATTACTGTTACGCCAGTGTTTTTGATCCACTGAAATCTAATGACCCCACCCCCCCCCCCCCCCCACCTCGCCACACACGCAATTTTCAAAATTGACCTCCAGCAGATTCAAAGAAACAACAACTCGTCAATGGATTTTTCACATTGGCATATTGGTTTCTCTTGGGTGAAAAGAAATTGAAAACAAAACGTACTCTGCCCAGGGACATCGCGGCATGGGGGTGGGGGGGGGGTCGTCACCCCCACCCCCACCCCATATCCTGGCCCAATTTTCCTTTAGTTGGAAATTCGGAGGGCAAGTCATGAGTAGTTGGAAATTCCATCTATCTGGATTTTAGAGCTTATTTCGTGATGCTGCTGTCTCCATTAGTTCCCAAAATTCCAACTCGGTTTCAAATCGGCAAAAAATCCATCTGTTACTATTTACATCTACAGTATACGCAATATCGAGCTTCATAAGTACTCATGATGTCAATCGGTACGAGATTGCTATAGTATGTTACTTATGGTAACTAGTATGTCATGTACCCGGACAGCCATCACTGGCAGGACCACGGGCAGGACCCCAAAGAAACGTCATAGTCACGTGACCCAGTGGCGCCATGCTGTGCTGTCATGGTAACTCGCGTGAGCGGTCATCCCCATAGTGATACGTGGTGTTAGTGCGTGTTCTTAGGGTGATGCGTGTTTCCACCGTCCATTTTGTATACTGGAGGCCGCCATCTTGATTTTTGTGGTAGCACGTGGTTGCTACGTGACCTAAAACCTTCTTATAGGGTAGGGGTATGTTCGAAGGTTGTGTTCGATTGAATAGGAGTGATTTCCCGCTTCTTAGAATTATTCAAATAAACACGACAAGTTGTACTATTTCGAATTCTTTCAGAATTTTCTGCTTCTATCTATCTGTGCAATAGTTTTCGTCTACCCGACTTTGTTCGTCCTAGAGTATACTCCAATAGAGTAGACTGTAACAGCTTTGCTCAATATTGCTATATTTAGCTGTTATGGTCGGTTCTTGTTAGTTCTGACCCTATTCCGAGTACTCTTGTTGTTTCACTTATCTAGATCACCCAATCGGTTCACTTTACTGGCACTAACTAACCAATCAGATTGCTTGATTTCCCATAGTCTGTGCGCAGAGTTATCTCCCTTCTGTATAACAAAAGCCTATATCATTCCCAAAGCCAATAAACTATCGAGTAGTTATTGATAAGTCATTGCTCGAACGACTGGAAGCCCATCGAGCAAATGTGCTATCGAGCAATTGCCCTTTCGAGTGACTCGCACATACGACTCTTAGCCTCATTTCTACGAAACGGGAAATTACTCCTATTCAATCGAACACACCCTCCGAACATACCCCTGTCCTCTAAGAAGGTCTTAGGTCACATAACAACCACGTGCTACCTTAGAAACCAAGATGGCGGCCTCCAGTATACAAAATGGGTGACGGAAACACGTATCACTGTAACAACACGAGCTGCGCTTGCGCACTAACACCACGTATCAATATGGGGATGACGTCACAAGATGGCCGCTCACGCGGGTTACCATGACAATACAACATGGCGCCACCGGGTCGCGTGACTATGACGTCACTTCCGGGGTCCTGCCGATGATGACTGTCCGGGTACATGACGTACTACTATCGTAATAAAAAAGTCCTCGAAATGCACTTCAAGAAAATCACACCATGATTGAGTTTGACCATTTATTTAGCACATATTCAATTCCCAGAATAATACCAAATAATAATAACTTGATAATTCGTTCATAAATGTGTTGGCATTTCAGTTACTAGAATCAATTTTAAGCCCCCTTTCATGGCTTCATTTTCAAAAGTTTTCTCGGTAGTGAATTTCCAACTTGGGGAGGGACCTCTAGTTGGAAATTCACTACCATACCCCCCCCCCCCCCCCCCCCCCAGAAAAAAAAAAAATTGGAAATCTCTAGCCGCGTCCCTAAATCTGCCTCCTGGAACGATGACATTTTAAATTGGAATGTTAAGTAAATAGAGGATATCTAGTGTTTTTGAGTGGCTCCCGAAAATTATCTCAAGACAAATGTTTATTTTCACGAGCGCTTGCAAACTTACCATTTATCTCGGTCACAAGTGAGATAATTTTCGGTACCTACTCCGAAACACTAGATTTTCTTTTTATTATACGCTTTTTATGAGAATGTGATAATTCAACTTGTGTCAACCTTGAATTGATGCATGAAAGTAAACAGCGCATTGAATCATTGAAACGCGGAAGTGATACTCGGAACATATAGCGTCTTGCAATCTGATTCAGCAGGCGGGTTTCTAGTCCAAACATGTCCTGAAAGTCCGTAATATACGTTTTTGGATTGGTGCGTCCTTTGAAAGGACGTATCAAACCAAAAACTTATATTACGGACTTTCAGGACATGTTTGGACTAGCGAGTTCCATGCATCAATTCAAGGTAAATACGTGTTGAATTTTTGCTGGAAATGATCGGCATCTACTCAAAAAATAGTAGATTTTCTTTTCGTTATACGTTTCGAGAACAAGTTGATCATTTCCAATGATAATTTGACTCGTATTCACCTTGTTTAATGTATAATAAAATAATTTACAGTAATATGAATACAAAAGCGGACAGAAAATTTCGACTTGTTCTGCTTTTCTCCCCAAATCACTGTAGAATCTTACATGTCGGAAAGGAAATGCAAGAACATTTGTTCTGATGTGCTACGTTAGGTTGCTATTCGTGATGTTTCAACAGTTTATTTACCACTTTTGTGTTCACATCACTGGAAAAGTGTTTCCGTCTGAAGAAAAAAGTGTTTTGAGCTGGTCGTTTTTCGGTTCGATTCCGTTTTATGCAACAAAACCTGAAAACCGAAGCACAGGAACAGCAAAAAAACGGACGAACGGCTTTAGTGTGTGTTTACATAAACTGAGAAGATTCTGAGACATAAAGTCGTGTGAGACAGCTGAAAGATATATGCCTGTCACACCCCACCCACCTGACAGCTATCTCACCCCACCCACATAACCAACCTGTATTGGCTTATTAGCATATTTAATGAGCGCAGGACTATTCAATCATCGCACGTTCTTCTGTAAACAGCCAACTTGCCACGTTTCGGAACTAGCAGACGGACGTTTGTCGAAGAAAATAGAAATAAAAACACAGGCCGCAAAACCAAGACCCTTGACTCTTTTATATGAATTTTTCCCGTCAAAACGTTATGTGAATACATTGCTGAATTCATAATATGACGTCATCGGAATATGCAATGTTCATTTCTCTTCAAATTTTTAACCCCCGTCTTGCCGGCGTTGGGATTTAATTTTGTGGTATATACCTGTGGTAAATACATAACTTTGTGCGCTCTTTCCGATAAGCAAACCAGTTTTGTTTACAGAAATGGACAACAAAATTGTTCGATATAGCTACACGTGCCCCTGAATTAATTTTGATGACGTCAGACAGTTTTGGTGGAGGGATAAAAATTAACCCTGATGGGACCGGGTGTGAGATGGGGAAATCTCTCCCACGGAACAATAAGACAAGCCTCGTGTCTGGTCCAAATATCTAGCCCTCGGATGAGATTTCCCCTTCTCACACCCTCATCCACCAGGGATAATAATAATCTTACTGGGAAGGAACTGGACTAGTGGCCCAATGGACTCTGGTCACTCATTTATTTATTTATTGGTGTTTAAGGTCCCATATTTCTGCACAATGGCTAATCATGGCCTCGACAGTTTTAATTGTGGAGGAAGCCGGAGTACCCGGAGAGAACCACCGAGCAACGGAGAGCAACTGCCATCTCCCCAACATACTAACTCCACACAAGCAGGGTTAGCATTGGTTGAAGACAAGTGCACCATCGTCATGCAGTACGCCTTAGCACACAACGTCACCATGCCCCCACGCGGGCAAAGGGTGGGAACTGTCTTCCCAAGAACACAAAACGGTTGCCGCAGGTGGGGCTCGAACGGAGGACCTCTCGGCTTGCAGCCTGCACCTCTACCTACTAAGCCACCGCGCCCTCTCTGGTAACTTAGTCTATCTGGCGAAGGGGCGATTACGTCCTGTTCTCGTTGTCACCAGGCGAGTCAATATGGGAGAAAATTTGACAAAAAGAACACAGCATCGATTAGATTAATTTTAGTCATCAGTTACCCTAACTCATAGTATTTTATCTTACTCGATAGGCTTAGCAGTTGATCGCCCATAATTACTAAGAATGATCAAAGGGAAATTAAGCTGAACCCAATGGAGATATCTACAGACGGGACTTTTGTGGTGTCTTACGAATCATTGTGGAGTTATTCCCTCGTTAATGAGAGTGGCGTCTTATTTACTCTATGTTCTTAACACATAGAAAAACCGAACCGAAACCGATTTTTTTTCTTGAAACAAAACCGAAACCGAAAATGAATCAAACCTCCCCAGCTCTATAGCCAAATTAACACAAGTATATTTCTATGAGTAACCCTTGTGCTTAATCATTCACATTCTCTGGTAACATTCTGGAATGTTCGGTATCGAGATTCGGTTGGTTGCCAGTAACTTTACCCTATTCACAAGAGTAATTCTTTAGAGAAAAAAAATGGCCATCTACAATAAGTTGTTAGGGTTTATGGATGCTCCTAAAACAAAAGTCCACCGAGATATACATATTCATCACTATTCTTAAATAAAACATTACGCAAAGTTTAACGCCACAAACATTTTGTACTTAATTGTCATTGCAAAATTACCTTAAAAGAAACCATTCATCTTTAAAGTCGCACTGAAACTTTCACTGAAAGTGGTTGAATAACTAATTTTTTCAGTATTTGTCCCCAAAACATAGGTTATGACCCATCATTGGAACGAGCTCGATGAGCTCGGTCCAAAGAGGGGTCATAACCTATGTTTTGGAGACAAAAAATAAAAAAAAAATGAAAACTAATTGGCGATCTTTGTGAATAGCACTGACCGTTTTTTGACCATTACGTTGGATAAAGGG
This sequence comes from Pictodentalium vernedei, assembly GCA_031216915.1. NCBI lineage: Eukaryota > Metazoa > Mollusca > Scaphopoda > Dentaliida > Dentaliidae > Pictodentalium > Pictodentalium vernedei. Next base: position 66,177,983 of record CM062296.1, read on the forward strand.
TTAAAAATGTTGTGTGTAATTCAAGAAAGGGGAAAATCCCAACATTCTGGAAGTCCCAGGGGCCAATATTATTTCTTTATCATTTAAAACCTCATAACCCTCTACAGGTCAGCTCTTTCCGGCAAATAACCATCTACTCCTTCCGTAACATTACTAATGCGATGCTACAGAAGTGGTGATTGTCATTTATTGGAGATAATTGTCGCTATTAGTGACAAGCCTGATAATTATCTGAACCCTACCCCGGCCGAAGTTACGTGTAGTCTATACAGATAATTTCGCACAGTTCTGCTGATAGTAGCATCCCGTAGAGGGAGAGTTTCCGCTAGCAGACCTGGTTCAACCTGAAGGTCCATTGGTTGGAATTTAGCTTCCGCGTATTGCGTTTATCATCACACTTTGACACTTATTATTACGATGGAAACTCCATTCCTCGGGTGTATTAACAGCAATCAACTAAACGCGTGCAGAGGATACTTGGTTGTCTAATTTATGTGACAATAGACAAAGTTATAGAGGTGATATAATAGAGTGAAGTACTCGACGTTTCTGGCACAATAATAGACACGTTAATGATGTGATGAAATTAATGCTCGCATTGTATTGGACGTGCATTATTGGGCACGTGCAACCTTATCTTCGAATAAATATCTGTTTAGTGTCGGTGAAGCTTCACTGGGTTTTGTGACACAAAAAGGGTATTATGACGCAACGTGGAGGAACAAAATACCTGCCTGTAATTTATGTAGACATATATACGAGGATATTGCACATTGTTATTTCGGAAAACCTACCGATTTACGTCATACCGATATAATGATTTTTCATTGTCCCCTGGGGTGGTAAAAAACAAACTGAATTGACTTACACACATGCGGACAGGTGGTGGCTGATTCATGAATTGTTTCTCCATCTTATTAGGACAGTTAAAGATAATTGTGCTTGCACTCGACAGGACTCGGCATGTAAATTGTAAAATTCTTTTTCGTTTTGTTAATTAACGTAAGTAAATCAACCTTTGGAAAACAGATTGGCGTAAACGTCCTAACCGCCTAATGTTGCCACCTTTGTGGCGCAGATAACGCGCCACAAAGGTGGCCACATAAGGCGGTAGGATGTTTACACACAACGAAAATGCTATATGGGAAAGTCAGTAAGAGCTCAACTTGTCTGTGCGCTGAAAAAAAAACGATACTTATGGGAGTGCTGGGTGTCATTGGTCACCGTAATGAACTTCAAAGAGAGAGAGAGAGAGAGAGAGAGAGAGAGAGAGAGAGAGAGAGAGCAGTGGCATTGCACTTCAAACCAAACGGTCGACAGTTCGATCCCCGTCAAGGATAACTGAGTTGTGTTCTTGTGCAATGCACTTAATCCCGAGTGCCCACGATGGGGCACTCCTGGCCGCATTATCTACTTTGTCTCCTTGGACAAGACCTTTATTCTCAGTTGCCCAAATGGAAATTCAGTGGGTGACGCATTGTGCTATGGCTTTCAGCATGTCTTCAAATAAAGAAAGTTCAGCTTGAGCCGGGTTATTATGTTAGGGAGTCTGACAGTTACTAGCAGCTGGTTGGTTGTGTTCTCCGGGTACACCCGCTCCATCAACAACTAAAACTGACCTGCAGCGCTGACTATTGGAAATGTCGTTAAACCCAACGAACAACTAAATGTTACCATCAGCTCAACTCAATTCACTTTATTTCTCAAATCCCCCATAAGCACACCTATGTAAACCACCACCTCATCCTAACGGCACTTACAATACCAGGACACTATCTTGTTGGGCGGGCTATTGAGGGGGGGGGGGGGGGGGTGTAAATGAAATAGGGATACACATATTTATTTACTGAGATTTAAGGCCACTTTCGACAGCTCCAGTCACTGCTGTGTCCGGCATTTTTCGGGTCGAGGAAGCCGGAAAACTCGGAGCGAAACGACAAGAAGCGGTGATCAAAATACGTTCTCCCCGACGACTCACACCTGCACACGAGTATGGAGACGTTGGTTAAAGGCAAGTGCACGCTCGACGTGTTTTAAGTTTTAACGCATAGTGCCATCGTGTCCCCCACGTCGGCAATCCAGGATATGTGCCTTGGCCAAGAACTACGCCTGGTTATCTATGGTCTTGATCGAACCGCGGATATTCCAGATTGTAATCCAAAGCTCTAACCACGGAACCACGCCGGGATGCACAGATAAAGCCGTCGGGATAATGCAAGTAAGAGTCACATATATCAACTTACTAATCCTTCGCACAGCTAGTTTGACCCTGATCCACAAAGTCGAGCGCTTTATATATGATACGAACTCTGTGCAGAGTAAAATGTGCCTATTGCTTAACACTCTACAGTTAAAAGTAGAAGTTCTGTTATGAAATGCGTTCAAATAGCACGTCGATCTGCTCGTTAATCTACGCGTGGTGACCATAGTAAGGCTGTCAGATTGTGTACATATGGTCTTGTCACAAGCAATGTTTCAGCCAATGGTAACCCGGGGGTCCATTGACAGAAACATTGTCTGTGTTTGCTATGAGTAACCAGAACCTGCCGTGCTTCTGATGCCATTCGATATGGCAATTGCGCAAAATTCCTACGCGCAATTAAGCCTAGATAAGCGCACAGTTCATGGCCGGACTTCTAGTTTTAACTGTACATACTAATGGTAAAATTCTATTTTTTTCTCCATAATATAACTAGTAACTTAAGTAATAATTACACGCCTGTTCGATGAAATCCCCATCTATTGCAACACTAAACCATGCGGAAAATGAAAATCTGTTCTGCACACATGGGCGGAACAGAAACCCTTGACGGCCTTTTTTGTAAATACAAGCGGACATTCACTGAAATTTTCTACAAATCATGCACCGGAATTACAATTTCAATAGGCTCCTGCCCAGCGCAATAGAATTCACCCGCAGGAGACTAAATAACTCGTGACGTCAAAAGAACGTTTTATTGAGAATGAAATTCTGAAATTTTACAGCGCATGACATAGTAGTCGGATGCATTCAGAATATATTCGAAATGGTCCACAGAAACGTACCCCGACAGGATTATTGTCGTTGCGAACTAGTCTACTGCGCAGCCCACTAACTATTCAGCTAGAGGTCTGCTATCAAATTCGGCCATTTTAAAATGGCAGATCAAATAGAGTCGAAGAAAGACGTTTTTCGGTAAGGAGCAGAAATTGTGCTGTTGTGTACGTTAAAATGCCCAGATCTTTCCCATTTCTGTCCCAATCTTATTTCGAGACATTGTGTGATCAACTTGAATAAAAATGCGTGCATATCACCTCCAAATAACAGCATTCTACGCGTTTTAATACGCGATGGTCACGTCGATAATTCATATTTTGATCTCAAATGTTTATTTCTAAGTGCGGCATAGCATCTCTGTATAATGTATCATAAAGTACTCCAGAAACCCATCATTTGACAATAACCACACTACTGTGCTGCAATCAGTTCAACAGTTACAGCTGATATTATCTTTTCGCCCCGGGGGTAGGTCTCATACACGGGCGTATGGGACGTCGCGTACAACGTGATATGGTATGGCGAAAGGACACTTTAAAATAAAAAAAGTTATAAGTATCGACAATGATGAATGAAAATCCCCCTCCAATTCCCAAGTACTGTAACAGGATTTTCAAATGTTTATTTCCAAATTCCAGGTGTGGTATCACGTGCTCACATGATGCATTTGAAAATAAGGTGCATGGCTATTATAGTTTACTAACTGCACCCCTTGGTTACGCTTGCTTTAAATGTTGCAGGTATTTCCCCCTCTCCCAACTCATTGCCCACACACCCGTAGAGTAGAAGTTCACAAAACTGTTGCCATTTATTTTTCCAAGTTGAAAGAAAATATGCTAAAGAAAGAACTGGGAATTCAAGTGTTCAGTAATATAATATTTTGTTTAACTTATTCAGATATACCTGTAAAGAATAGGTATTAAAATTAGGGCTGTCATGATTAATCGATTAATCGATTGTTGATCGGTCACGGCGAAATCGATTAGTATTTTTCGTTGTCGAATGATCGGTAAATTATATCCCGTTTTAGACGTTTATTAATTAAAAGAAAATATGTGGAAAAAAACTATTGTTTCTAATGGTAAAGAGTTAAGAACATCGATGTTAAACCCCAAGAAGGTATTGGAAAGCACTTGTCTTTCAGGTACGTTCATCAAAGCTTTGATGTTCTGAACTTTTGAACCGTCCGTGTAATAATCAAGACCGGTCGGCAGTTGCGAAGTTCGCAACTGCCGACCGGTCTTGATTATTACACTGACGGTACAAAAGTTCAGAACATCAAAGCTTTGAATGTAACTAAAAGAGGATCGTCTTCGTTGTTTACTTGAGGTAGGTCAACTGACTTCAACTTCATTTTTATCGACTTGAAAGAGAAGGAGATGGGGGTCATCTAGGTACGATCAATCGATTATCGTCGATTATTTGCGACGATTAATCGATTCCTAAATTTAAAAAATCGTGACAGCCCTAATTAAAATGTCAACCTGACAGCTAAAGCTAAATAGCATTTATGAAATATCAGCAAAGTTAATAAATGCGCTTAACATGAATGCATCTGGAGAGTAGATTGTCACTAAAACTCTTGCAGAATGGATTTTCAACAGAGACGGCGGTGTCCATAGAGTAGTATGGAAACGTTCCTTGGTAGGGAGTGGAAATTGTGCTGCTGTGCAAGTTAAAATGCCCAGATCTTTCCCATTTCTGTTCCAATCTTTTCACGAGAGATTGTGTGATTGACTTCCACAAAAATGAGTGCATGTCACCGCCAAGTAACAGCATTCGACGCGTTTTAATGCCCGAGAGTCACATCGATTAGATTATTCATGTTTCGATCTCAAATGTTTATTACTGAGCGCGGCATAGCATCCCAACGTAGTGTGCCGTAAAGTACGTCCGACACTTACACCCCTGTGCCGCAAAAGCTACAGCTGATTTTATCTTTCCGACCCTCACACCAGGGGTATTCCTCACCGACGTGAGGTGTACGTATGGAACTTCTCGTACAATGTGATATGGTATGTTGAAATAACGCAATTTCTCAATTTAAAATAAAAAAGTTACAAATGTCGACACAGATGATAGAAAATCCCGGTCTAATTCCCAAGTACAGGTAACAGGATTTTCAAAATGTTTATTCCCAAATTCCAAGTGTAGTTTCACGTCCTCACCTGATGGGTCTGAAAATAAGGTTCATGGATGTTATGGTAATACCAACTGCACCCCTTGGTCACACTTCTGTTAAATGCCGCAGGTAGCAGCACCTCTACCCACTCCACCAAAAAAAAAAAAAACACCCTTGCCCCACTGAACCCATTGCACGCATACCTGTCGAGTGGAAATTTACAAAACATGATGCCATTTACTCTTCCAAGTTGAAATAAAATATACGAAAGAAAGAACCAGGAATTCAAATTTTCAGTAATATAATGTTTTTTTTAAACTTATTCAGATATGTATGTAAAGAACAAGTACTAAAAATTAATGCCAACCTGACATTCACCGATCCAATAAAAATGGAGGAAACAATTCACAAAAAATATAAATAACCATTTATGAAAAGCTAAATAGTATTTATGACATATCCATATCAGTAAGGTTAATAAATGCACTTAACGGAACATTATTTATTTGTTTATTGGTGTTTAAGGTCACATACTTATGCACAATGGCTAATCATCACCGTGACAGTTTTACGGGTGGAGGAAGCCGGAGTATCTGGGGAGAACTTCCGAGCAACTGTCAGCTCCTCAACATCCTAACTCTGTTCAAGCTCCGCTCAAGCAGGATTACAGCGATTGAAGACATGTGCACGATCGACGTGCAGTGCGCTTTAGTACACGGTGTCGTCGTGTCCCATGTTGGCAACCGGAATAAAGTGGCTTAACCAAGGACGCAACTTAAGAGAACATAAATGTATCTGGAGAGTGGATTGTCACTAAATCACTCGCAGAGTGACATTCCAACACAGACTTTACATTCATTTCTTCCGAATCGGTGAATGCCAGGTTGCTATTTTAATACCTGTTTTTCACACAGTGGCGGCGCCAGGATTTCAATTTAGGGGGTGGGGGCTAAGTAAGATATGGGGGAGGGGGTTCAAGGTCGAGATGCAGAAGGCATCTTCCAAAGACCGCAAGCCTTAAGTGGAGGAGGGTAGGGGAGCGGTGTCTCCCTCTCGTGGGGGGTCTGGGGGATTTCCCCCATGACAAACGTTCTTATTTGGACCCCCTGGGAGCGATATCTGAACATTTTTGCAACACCTGACATGATGTGTATTGTTTTGTGTCGTCTGGGGTGTAATACTGAGTGGAAAAACCACGGTCAGATAGCAATTTGAAGTTTGATTGGGGGAGGAAAAGTGGGGGTAGCCTTCTACCCCCCCCCTCCCCCTGTAGCGCCGCCACTGTCCTCACATGTATATCTAAATAAGTTAAAAAACATATTTTCATAAAGGAGAGATAGAATATTGGGAAATGCCCAACGTCCATTGGCAAATAACTGTCATAACTTTCAGCCTACTAATCAATCGCATTCGGAAGAATACAAGACGCCACCTTCCCTTTCCGGACAATTTCTCGTCCTCGTTTTCTACAGTTATTTCTGAAGTTATAATCCCTCGCATCGAAATTGAATGCTAGAATTATCTTGTGTGCATCAAGACGCCATCTGTAACAGTCTAGCATTGCTAATGGCAAATCCAAGTATTTAAGAGTCAGCATACTTCTAAACCCGAATCTATGATGGGACAAAGTTCCCTTTAGCAAAACATCAGTGGAAAGACAAAAGCCATTCCCTTTTCTACAGGACTTTCCAGCATTATGTTTATGCACATTTTAAAGTTGTTGTGACCTTTAACTGGTAGAGTGCTAAATTATTTTTGGCTATCAAAATGTGCTCACATGTCTTTGCCTTGTTACATTTTATGGGAGAGTGCCTATGGGCACTCTCCCATAAAGTGTAACAAGCCAAATCCTGCAGACTAAATGCTATCACTTTAAGGACAATATGAAACGCATCTACTGAATATGAAGTCTTTGCATAGTGGTACCTGCACTTCAGAATAAAGCCCAAATATGGGTTTCCAGCACTCTACCAGTTATAGAACATCGACATTATAATAACCTTAATGTGTTCGCATGGAATTACAAGTGTGTTTAATATCTGATGCTTAAAAAGATTTATATAATATGGCTGCCGTGGACTGGTGACTTTTTCATGGACACAATACTCTAATTACAGGAATAATCATCAAAAATGTAATTAGTGAAGCATCGGATACAACCCGATGCTTTATTAATTAAAATTTTGCTGATGATAATTTTTACTTCCTGATAAACGCATGCGTGAACTTCACCCACGCGTGCGGCTATATTGTATAGCTATTTTTTCAGTGGTAAGCACTCGCCTATATACTGTGTACTACGGCTTGCTGCTACTTCACAAATCCGTTAAAAGGAGATCGTTGAATAAGAGAACAACATGAGCGTTTAAAAACGCGCAAGTAACTGCCGATTAAAATCTGGAAACATAACAATAATGTTACTGAAATACACTATAATTTAATTAATCTGTAATATATGCGACTAGAGTTTTGCTAACCCTTTACCCAACGAATCGGCCACATCCGCCCGCGTAATCTGCAAATTCAGCAGCTGAAAAAATACTATTTTTCCAAAAAGTTCAACAAAATCATATCATATGACCCCTCTTTGGAACGAGCTCGTCGAGCTCGTTCCAATGAGAAGTCACATGATATGGTTTTGTTGGATTTTTTTTTTTAAATTTTGAAAAGTGATATTTAATATAATGAATTTTGATATTGTCTGCGTTGGGAAAAGGGTTAAATAATAAATAGTCTTCAAACACTGCAAATGCATTCCAAAAATAAACTGTTAACGTTCACATGTTGGCTTATTTTCACACTTTTAAATGATACGTGATATTAGCCGCTGAGGAGGATTGTTTCCTACTATGTGTGCGTGTAGATAATATGGGGAGGGGGCGGATTTCTCTCTATCACAGAAGTCCAGGGCGCATCGTGACTCACAGGTTAGAACATTGAACTTTTAAACCAAAAGATATTAGGTTCTTTGGCAAGACATTCAACCCTGATTTCCCATGTGAAAGCACGGTGGAGCTTTGTACTGAGAAATGCTTCATAGTTGCCTTTGCCTTCAGCCGCTGCTAACTCTGCTCTTGTGTGGATTTAGTGAGTTGTGAAGTCTGCTATTTTCTCACCACTGGTAGGTAGTTCTCTCCTCCACTGGTTGTTGAAAGTGTCATTAAACCCCAATAAGCAAACGAATCAAACTATTACGCTATACAAAAACACTGTATACAACGCTACCATGCTTGATTACCAGGGTATTCAACCTCAATACAATAGTGTGCTATGCATCGTTTTATGCGAGTAACACGTAGATCCCCCCACTTAAGGACTTCAGCAGTCTCGTGATTTGTGATGAGTACACACGCCACGACCACCAAGGGACGTAGCTAGAGGTTTCCGGTTGAGGGCGGGGGAGTGTAGGGTGGTGAATTTGCAACTAGAGGGAGGGACCCGGATGTGGAAACCCCTTCCTGGTCCCTCCCCCAGTTGGAAATTCACTACCTAGAAAACTTTTGAAAATGAAGCCATAAAAGGGGGCATAAAACTGATTCTAGTTACCGAAATGCCAACACAGTTTTGATAGAATTATCAGGTTATTATTATTTGGTATTATTCTGGGAATTGAATATGTGCTACACAAACGCTCAAGCTCAATCATGATGTAATTTTCTTGAAGTGCATTTCGAAGATTTTTTTTTTATTACGATAAGTAATGTACTACAGAAATCTCGTACCGATTGACATCGATATTGCGTACACTGTAGTTGTAAATAGTAACAGTTGGAATTTTTGCCGATTTGAAACTGAGTTGGATTTGGGAAGTAAAGGAGACATCAGCATCACCAAAGAAGCTCTAAAATCCAGATGGATGGAATTTCCAACTACTCATGATTTGCCCTCCGAATCTCCAACTATAGGAAATTTTGGCCAGGATTAAAATCTTCCTTTCTGTGTGGTTCGTCTTTTTCCGTAAGATAGTTTATCCTGTAGTAAGATTAGCCTCGGTATTTGGTGTTTGTATGGGATCAGCTGGCTGGACTCACTTGGATTTGGTCATTGGCATTTACAGTTAAAACTAGAAGTCCTGTCATGAAATGCGCGCAAATAGCACGTTGATATGCGCGTTAATGTACGCGTTATGGCCCAAGTAAAGCTATCAAATTCTGTACATATGGCTTGTGCGCAAGCAATGTTTCAGCCAATGGACCTCCGGGTAACCCGGAGGTCCATTGGCAGAAACATTGCATGTGTTTGCTGTGAGTAACCAAGAGAACCTGCCGTGCTTCGGATGTCATTCGATATGGCAATTGCGCGCAATTCCAACGCGCAATTAAGCCTAGATAAGCGCACTATTCGTGACAGGACTTCTAGTTTTAACTGTATAAACCGATAGGTTCTTAGCACAATCACATGTACATTGTATCAAATCACCATTAGCCGCATTGATCAATGCGTTGGCATCGCGTCGGTTAGCATGGGTTAGAAATCGTACTAGTTTTCCATTTATGTTCAGTCTTCCTGTATTCTTCGGTTTTTCCTTTTCTGTCTTCTCCTGCTTCTGGAGGTAGACGTCCTCTTTATGACTCCTCATGTTAACGTTTCGAGGAAATGTTTTCCCACAGTACTCGGGCTGATGAATTGTTATGCCTTTACTCTTGCGTGGTCGTGGAAAAAAATGGGCATTTCGGTGTCGGCACATCCCTCTTATGCCTTCTCGGAACTTTTAGCTGGGACTGGGGTGATAAGTGACGAAAGAAAGCAACGCCCACATTACATACTTCTTTTTTATATCTCGTGATACATCTTTGTAGTTAAGTAGCTTCAATACACTCCCGTGTTCTACAAAGGTAGCACATCTACATCAATACAGTACGTGGAGAGTGTATTATCACTAAATCACCCACAGGGTGGAGATTCCACCCGAGCAATAATTGCTAATTTGTTGCAAAGCATAACCAGGACAATCAAATTTTCAGCCAATGGACCTCCGGGTTAAACCCGGAGGTCCATTGGCTGAAACATTGGTTGTGTTTTGTCGATATGTACAGAATTTGAAAGTTATTGCTTGGGTGGTAACTCCACTCCGCGGGTGATTTAGTTACAATCCACTCTCCACGTACTGTAGATAATCAAAACTTCGCATGCTGCCAGAAGAACAGCATCCATTTCCTCCATGACGTCATCGCGTTAAAATTTCAAAACTACTTTGTTCCGGTCAATCATTGATCTCCGCCAGCACTCTGAGGCTAGTCGGCGTGACTGAGTTCATTTCGTCTTGGGCAGTGATGGTTTTCATTCCTACCAGCAGTTGAATGATCGGGTAAATATCTTTGTACAATATCTGCATCGGAACCGACTCTTTTTTTGGCGATAATGGTTCTCTTGTCTTCTGACATTATAAGACCTCGAAAGTACCCAAGAAGAGCACCGCACTGGTAACATATCTTCACTCGACGATGGACAGGACACGACTGATCAAAGATCTGCCGATCACCCCCTTTTTATGCCTTTCCCAACAGAAGTATCCGGATGAAGAAATCCAACAATTATCCTCCAATAGTCCCTAAATCTTCAAAATTTTCACTCCCCAAATACCAAGATGAGTCGTAGAGGTGTATTTTGAGTCACTCGATCGAGCTTTTGCTCACTAGCTCAATAAGATTCGAGTCACAAGAGTATTTACTCATGGAGTCATTACTCTCATTGCTCTTCCGCTCATTTTATGAAATCATGAACCATGTTTCTCACCACTCATTTGCAGAATCACTTTTAGGGGCATAGAACCCTCTTTTACCGATATGAGTCAAAGAATCGCAAGAACATTTGCTCATTGAGCAATTACGCGCAATTGCTCTGTAGTTTATTTTCTCGTTGCGATTCGAGTGGCAAGCGCATTTGCTGACTGAGCAAATACACTCACGGAGCAATTACACTTATGACTCTTCAGCTTATTAAATTAAATCATAAACCATGTTTCCCGGCACCCCACTTACAGAATCCCTTTTACGCCAAATAATTTCTTGTTCCGAAATTAGTCGAAGAGTCGCAAGAGCATTTGCCCATTGAGCAAATATCGATAGTTCATTTCCTTCCCAAGATTCGAGACGTTCGAGCAAGCTGTAGTGGTTGCCAATGGTAATGGTATATGGCAGTAGAGGACTAAAGTAATAGTGAATTCAGTGGAAGCCGATGATATGAACAGATGATGGCGACTATGGACAAGTCAGCAGTTGGAGATATGAACGTGATGAATGACCGAAAAGGTAGTGAGAAACGGGTACTAGGAAACATAACTATCCTCGAATAGATATCTTCCAAAAGGTATCCTCCTAAAGGTGTCCTCAAAAAGGTATCCTCTAAAAGGTATCCTCTAAAGGGTATCCTCTACACGGTGTCCTCTAAGAACAATCGCCTAAAGAGGTATACTCTAAACGGTATCCTATGAAAGGTATCCTCTAAACGGTATCCTCTGATAGGTATCCTCTAAACGGTACCTACTAAAAGGTATCCTCCAAGAGGTATCCTCTAAAAGGTGTCCTCTAAAATGTATCCTATAAGAGGCATTCTCTAAAAGCTATCATCTAAAAGGTATCCTCTACACGGTGTCATTTAAGAAGAATCGTCTAAGAGAAATACTCTAAACGGCTTCCTCTGAAAGGTATCCTCCAAACGGTATCACTAAAAGGTGTCCTCTGGGAGGTACCCTCTAAAAGGTATCCTCTCAAATGTGAAAGGTATCCTCTCAAAGGTATCCTCTAAAAGGTGATCTCTAAAATGTATCATCTAAAAGGTGTCCTCTAAGGGTATCTTCCAAGTGGTATCCCCTAAAAGGTATCCTCTTTGATGTATTCTCTAAAATATATCCTGTAGAAGGTGTCATCAAATACACTCCAAAGTCATAGGTATACTTAAATATCGAGATGAGTTGAAGGGTCGTTTGTGGAGTCACCGGGCGAACAGCAGTTATTTGGGAGATACAAGGTACTTTATTTCACCTTCAGTTGGGTTACGGGCACCCTCCCCCCCCCCCCCCCCCGGGTGCGCCCTGGCTACTTGTTGGAGGCCTAAGTACCCAGAAGGTGAAGGAATAACTTGTGCAAAATGATCCGATAAATATCAGGGTGAATCGATATACAACCAGTTTGGGGGTTTTCGGAGATCGAGATTGAATTTGTAAAACTCTAAGGAGCATTGTAGAACAAGACAGAAAGGTTTGAAATTTTTATATTTTTACACCAGTGTGAGGAATGTTAACCGAAACAACTGAAGTTGGACGCGCGTTAAACCACGTCAACTTAGAGAACCATCAACATGAAAATCACACAAGGGCACCGGAAGTATTCGATGGCAAGTGGGAAAAGGAAATAAACAACTTAAGGTGTGAATTGTGCCCGTGAGTGTGATACAGTTAAAACTAGAAGTCCTGTCACGGACTGTGTGCTTATCTAGGCTTAATTGCGCGTAGGAATTGCGCGCAATTGTCATATCGAATGGCATCCAAAGCATGGCAGGTTCTCCTGGTTACTCATAGCAAACGCAGGCAATGTTTCTGCCAATGGACCTCCGGATTACCTGGAGGTCCATTGGCTGAAAAATTGCTTGTGGACAGGCCACATGTACAGTATTTGATAGCCTTACTATGGCCATAACGCGTAGATTAACGCGCAGCTTGATGTGCTATTTGTGCGCAATTCATAACAGGACTTCTAGTTTTAACTGTATGTAGAGATTATTATCATTATGTGGATGTACCAAATATGTATCCGAGTCCAGCTCCGGCTTCTAAGGGCATATCACGACGAGTCGAAGACGAGTCATGAACTACCCTTAGAACCCGGAGCTTTATCTTGCAATATATTGGTTATAAGTCAAGAATGTAGACGAATATACAACGAAGTATTTATTCGTACGGATGAACAAAAAAAAATGGAACTCACGCGAAAGGAACGTGCTTGTATCCGATCCCTTGATACAAACACGACAGTTGCGGAGTTAATACAGACAAAATACATGTTGATTGTAAGATAAATATATATATCGTCATTTGAGAGGAACCAGATGTCACTTGCGATGTTAAAACATTGCAGGTGACACCCTTTTCCACTCAAGAGGCGATGTAAAGCTTTATCAATCACCCGGGGGCGTGGTGGCGTCGTCCTAACCGGTTCTCGTCAGATCATAGAAGTTAAGCAACGTCGAGCGCGGTTAGTAGTTGGATGGTTGACCATTTCAGCGACTGATTCGCGCTCCCACGTTGTGTCCTTGGGCAATGCACTTAACCCCAATTGCCTACATGTGTGCACGATGACGCTGTGTACTAAAGCGTACCGCACGTCGATGGTGCGCATGTCTTCAACCAATCTAACAATGCCTGTGCCGCGGTGCAGAGTTCAGAGTTGCGATGTTGAAGAGCTGACAGCTGCTCGTCGTTGCTCGGTGGATCTCTCCGGGTACCCGCGCTTCCTCCACCCATAAAACGGCCACGGTCACGATTAGCCATTGTGCATAAGTGTGTGACCTTAAACACCAATAAATAATAATAATAATAATAAATCACCCCGCCAATTGTATAGTTTCTTCGTTTGGTGATTAATGACGAAACTAGATCTTTTTACCTAATACAACCCCAACTTCCAATTGGCATTGACGTACGAAGGAAACGTTAAAAACGAATACTCGATAGCTTTTCGGTTAGAGTTCAAGGAAAGTAAAGTCTTTATCACTAGTGCCATTCTGGCGGAAAAAGGCACGTGCTGCCACCTTGCCCCTAGTTTCGGTGTAAGTGGGCAGCTTTCCAAAATACATAAGTATGTTTTCATAAAAAAAGCCAAGCAATTCCATATTATGGTCGGGCAAACGTGGGTCATCCCCTCCCTCCTCCTCCCCTATATCTGAAGATAGTTATGGACCCATCAATCATTATTCTGTACGTCGAGATGTGAAGATCGTTTAATATGTCCGGACTAAGAACAACCAGCTGAATGAATGCGTGGAGTTGTTTCCGATTTATCCCAAAATGATGGCATTCCGTTGAGGCGCATCGTGCCTATTTCCTTTCCAAATTAGTCAAGACTCACAAAAAGTTATGTATCCGTAACTGCATGTTACGTTCTAAGTTTGCAGTCGTGTATTATAAATAATAATTTAGGAATGTTTCGGAACGTCATAGACCAGGAGGGCGTACAGTCAAATAGTATATAAGTAACTCATAAACTAATTTTACCGGATTGCCCCGAAGTCAATTTGTAGTTCATTTTGGGATCAAACTTTTCGCTATATTACAGCGCTAGTTGGGAAAATGTTTGCCATATTTTAATATTAACTCATGTAAGTTCATATTGCTGACGGCAAGTTTGTTGCGAGGACCAAAGCATATTTGAATATTTGTTCACTTGAATGATGACATCATAAATTTCACAATAGAGTCCCGGATAACAAATAAATCCCTCATTATTTCATATTATATTCCGGAACCATAAATTTTATTAGTCTTGTCTTTGATCTCATTGAATGTTCATAGACTGTCAATTCGTGTGTTCTTTCTGTATCGCGAAATCCAATCAGGCCTGTTTTACCTTAGGGGCAAAGCGCACCTGTATGGCTGACAACAAACTTCTACTCACTGTATGACCATTGTTGGAGTAATCTAGTTTTATTGCACTAACTTTTTTCAATGAGTTTAAAATAATCTGTGTACGCTGGCCGACCTCTTACTGTGTAAACTGACGTTGAATTGATGCATCACCTGTCTCTTCTATCTAATGACGAAAAAAATGATAGCTCCTGAATCCTCCACGATTGAGTTGAGTTGAAGTTGTTTAACTCCTTGAATGCTGCGTTGCGGACGGATATTCCAGCGCAGGGCCGGAAATCTCTTGCCATTAAAATAAGTCATATTTGAGGACATTTAACCAAATCTTCCCATGGAGGTTGTATATACTTTTAACCAATGATTTCTGGTGTCACATTTTTATGAATTTTTCATCAAATCTAGTCATGGCTGCTTTGTAGCAGCCATGACTAGATTTCATGAAAAATATTTTAAAATTACTCACAGGTTAAGAGTTAATGAATCTGGTATTTCTTATCACTTATTTATGGTAAGATACTTTTAACTATAATATCCACTAATTTAGATTCTAGTGCGTCAAGTCATTCCTACTGTGGAGCAGCCGTGACATGATGAGTTAATACAGAGCGATTGTACCATTTCGAATATTGGGTTGGGGCACAGTCATTAGAGGACACCAACACACCCAGTAGTGACACATGTGCCTTAGTGGCATGCTCGGATAACAATACGTCGTGCTGTGCTTTCGACTAGCGCACCTTCTTATTACGAAAAATACACAGTTTTCAGTCTAAATAACACATTCGAAATATGGAGACACAATTGCGCACTCATATCGACTTTCAAGTCCATGGAAGCTACATATTATACAATGCAATATTCAGAAATATCTCAAGAGTAAAGAGTCTGCGCACTGCCTACCTGCTAATTTCAGTACGATTGCAATGGCCGGAGCCCAAATGATAAATACATGTTTTAGGTGAACATTTTTTGTTGATGTTTTTATTCTCTCTCTCTCTCTCTCTCTCTCTCTCTCTCCCTTAATCTCCCCCCTCTCTTTTTCTGAAAAAAGTTATGGATATGTGTTCTCTGTGGCCACCGGGTTTCTACGTCCCTGCATTAATATCAGTTGAGCGATAACATTCGCCATGGATGACAATTTTCTTCAGTGGCAGCGATTTACCGGAAACTTAGTTCTAATTTTTAAAGCTGTTAGTAAATTTGACATCAGGAGTATGGAGATTTCTTCTAATTTCTATCAACGATGTGGGCATCATTTCGCAATGCATTTTCCAGTAGAGTAGTAAAAAATACAGAAGCTGACTCTTTACAGTTTGTTTCTCTTAATCAGTTTGGATATTTGACTATTATTCTATTCTCTGCAGAAACAGATTTAAAAATTTAGAAAATGACTTTTTCACCATCTTTTCTTGTTCTGCAAATATTTGCTTGCTTATTATACAGTTTAAACTAGAAGTCCTGTCACGCTTATCTAGGCTTAATTGCGCGTAGGAATTGCGCGCAATTGCCATATCGAATGGCATCCAAAGCATGGCAGATTCTCCTGGTCACTCAGAGCAAGACGAGGCAATGTTTCTGCCAATGGACCTCCGGGTTACCCGGAGGTCCATTGGCTGAAACATTGCTTGTGCACAGGCCATATGTACATAATTTGATAGCCTTACCATGGTCATAATGCGTAGATTAACGCACAGCTCAACGTGCTATTTGTGCGCATTTCATGACAGGACTTCTAGTTTTAACTGTATCAATGTGCACATCGTGACATACAATACAGATGTTGTCCTTTCCATTAATATAGTTGTCTTGGGGTGAAATTTACTACTCTTTCCTGGGAAAAATAAAAACTTGCAAATTGCTATAAAAACACACTCGCGAAGCAAAGAGCCGAAGTGGGCGCTTAATGTTGATAGACCTGTGTGACACTGATGGATATTCTTAACTGGCTGACTGCTAGAAGCCACTATCAGGGCTTTCAGTAAAATGAGGGTATCAGCGCAAAGGCCAACGTGTTCCTTGCTTATGTTTCATATTCAGTTAAATTCAAATAATATTTTATTAATATAAATTTGCTCTATTACAAATTACTGGAGATTGCCTCTGGGCACTCTTCAATATTTTGTAATAAAACAAATTTTGGACAACAAATTCACAAAAATAATCTAGCCCTCAACCAGTTAATGGCGGATTATCTGTGGACTACGTGTTTCTGATTAGCTTGCCATAAAAACCGGAGCTGTCTGTTGTTTTCTTTTATTAAAAGTAACAAAGGAAAGCTTGGCTTATTTACTAAAGTTGTCATACGTGTTTTCCATGCAATTAATTACGTCTCAGTTGTACCTTGCACGTTCGACTGATGACTTCAGGGACAATAACTTTATCTAAAGTCGATTTTCACGATTATATTCATCACGGATGGAACGTGCTTCTGCGCACAGGGACAGCGGTTGCTCCCTATATACACAGTTCTTGTCCACCACCATTTTTGACACCCTAAATTATATTTTCAATTCGTTATCATGTGCTGCTCTTCCAATTCCATCCTTTACATTAGCAAGCATCCGCGTGTCGTATATACTCTTAGGCCACCAGCCAAACTCTGTAAAGGATCTGCCGTTGTTATGGGCTGTTAGTTTACCCACTTTTCGTAGAGTTTCCGTGCTGGGTAACATTTATTTAATGCAACTTCCTTTAGTCCCAAAGACTTGCACATATTCTTTCGTGCTCCATTCATAGTTTTTCCAAAAATAAATATTTAATTTGCCATGAAAGCATCAAGATATAAACAAAAGTCGTAGAACTACGCGGCGTAATAAAAAGAAACTACAGATGTTCTGAGTCTTCATTCATAATTGCTTCATAAACAATCTTACATTACAGCCGCCGTGGACTGGTCACTTTCCACGGGGGGGGGGGGGGGGCAATATTGACATGGACACAATTATATTAAGGTACAGTCCAATATAGGCCCCGGATCACCCCGGACCAGTCCGGGATGATCCGGGGTCTGATCCTTGACGACACCGTAGTGGTCCTGGATAGTCCGGGGTCGTCCTTGACCATCCGGGGTGGTCCTTGGGTATCCGGCATGTCGTCCCGGATATTTTTGACTGTCAAAAACCTCCGGGACGAATATTTAATCCGGGGTGGTCCTTGACCATCCTGAATCATCCTGGACTCCGCCGTGTTGGCAGCGGGGTCGTCCTGGACGATCCGTAACTTGAACGGGATGAGCCGGCGTGAACCGTATCGAAACGAGGTAGTCCGGGACAATAAATGACATGCAGGATCACGCCGGAACATCCCGTTCAAGTTACGGACCGTCCAGGACAACCCCGTTGCCAACACGGTGGAGTCCGGGGTGATCCGGGATGATCCGGGTCCTGTCCGTAGTGATCCCTATTCATCCCTAACTCTGCCGGGTCGATCCGTGACTCCTCCTGGATGGTCCTGGACTGTCCGGGGTGGTCCGTATCGACACCGACTTGTTGGGTTTTTATAACGCATTGTGGGCAACAATACGCATTCGGGGCGGAAAAGTATCGCCGGATCATCCCGGACCACAGTTACGGCAATCCGGGATAATCCTGGGCCATAGATCCGGGACTAGCCTATATGGGACTGTAGCTTTAAATTTCAAACAATAATTATAGGAATAATACAGAAAAATTTAATTAATGAAACACCGGGTACTCCAATAAAGATTATAAAAATTGCATTCAATTCTTAAATAGAATGAAATAGCTTTAATGAGCAAATACACCAAAAAGTAATCATATGAGTGATGATATCTTTGTGTAAACATTCACGTTAAACGCTATGGGTTGTCATTGATTATTGTTGACTAAGTTTTAACGCTCGTTGTTTGAAGAAATGCTGCATCGTATTACGGATGATATTACATAACCCAGGGACTTCATTCTTCATTAGGAATATGAACTTCTCTTCGACATCCATGGTGGAGAAGGGCTGATACTGTAGTAGTAAATTATTTTATTATAGTGTCACGTTTCTATACATCTTTACAGAAAAAATACGTTACATTGATACAGATGAGTAAGGTAGCATGAAACCCCAGCCGTGAAGGCTTATGAGGCACTTGAAAAACGATATAAATTTCTATGTATAATATGTACATAATGTTTCAAATCATTTGCACACACAAAACCACCCAACCCCTCCCCGCACACCTCCCCCAACCAACACCACGACCATTCGTAAGCACAACTATGCATCTTAACTGGTGGAGTGCTGGAAGCCACAAAATGGACTTTACTAAAAAGCACTGGTAATGGCCCTATCTATTATTCTCCACTGAAGATAGTTTCCTTTTGGACCTGGTATAATTTAGATATTTGGCACAACAAATTGGTCTGTTACACTTGATTGGATAGCGCCTTCAGGCACTATCCATTCAAGTGCAACAGAGCAATTTATGATGAGCAACATTTGGTAGTAAGGAAAGCTTAGCACTCTACCAGTTAACAAATAATACATGAAATTGATTCAAATGTGTAAAATAGCATGCAACACAGCCGTGAAGTCCTTTGAGACATATGAAAAACAATATAAATTTCTTTGTGTAGTATACTCGCCCCACAGCCTTGGAAAAAATGTCTTTCCTGATAGACGCATATTCCGAAAATTCCATAACGAAATGAAATTTCGTATCTATATCCCCCCGAGTCACACAACCCACAAAGGCGTTCGTTTGCGGGGATGGGGGATGCAGATGCCTGCCTTTCTCTATCATTAAGGCATGATTACTGATACGAAACATACTTATTGCTTCAGACGATGTCGTGTTTGTCCAATAATTTTCTAATGTATATTCTTTTTTATGTACAGGCGACAAGTTCTTAGTCTGTTTAATCCGATTTTCCCTTATCTCCGTGGATGTCTTTTTAGAAGGTGTCGCGGTGGATATTTTTTAGATTCT
Source organism: Pictodentalium vernedei (assembly GCA_031216915.1). Taxonomy (NCBI): domain Eukaryota; kingdom Metazoa; phylum Mollusca; class Scaphopoda; order Dentaliida; family Dentaliidae; genus Pictodentalium; species Pictodentalium vernedei. The sequence continues at coordinate 66,197,661 of CM062296.1, forward strand.
CTATAACTTTGTCATATTCATGTGGTTCACGTACCGGATTGTCAGTACCTCAAACTCCATTTTACTTCAACCGTATAGAATCTCGTTGTAGGTATTTTTCAGCTTCCAATCGATCGTCTGATAAGAATCTTGAAGACGGAAATTGGAGGCGTTTTGATATAAACTTGACTAGTTGCATCTTTGCGACATTATGCACTGGATGTCGGCCAATCTCAGCCCTAGCTGCATGTTTTGACGATTTACTGTGTACGTCAAGCACATGTTTTTGAACTGAAATTGAGCACTTTCACATGGGGAAGTATCAACGTTTATTTCATTAAATTCCGAAGCCCAGAGTTCACTTCGATACAAAAGAATGGGCTTAATTAGAGATTCAAACAGTTTTATAAGAATACTAATCGAAGGTGACGATTTTTTTCTGAAAGGCTTTGAGTAAGCTATGCATCGCTTTCAGATATTTTAGTCGTAGCTCCCTTTGAGCCAAGTTCATTTTACCGTTACCTGCGAGCTCAAATCCCGGGTAAGAGTATTCAGAGGTGTTGGCAATTAGAAAACTGAGAAGATTGGGTCCTTTTTCGTGAATTAAATATGATAACCTTTGTTTTGTCGGCGTAAACATAAAGTAGATTAAGGTTGCAATAGTCATTTAATTTATAAAGAGAATTTTGAAAACCACCTAGTGTGTCAGAAAGAAGAGTTAGATCGTCGGCAAATAAAATATGATTCAGTTTTGAGTCATTGATTTTTATCGGAAAACATTCGTCGTTGAAAATTAAACCTGAGTCATCTTTGAAAATGTTAAATAGTGTCGGCGAGATGCCGCAGTCTTGCCTTACTACGGTTGTTGATAGCTGGGGTGGACCCAGGCCGTGAATGTTGTTTGGTAATAACTTGACTCGTGCATAGATTTTAATCTTTCAAGAATTGTATTACACATACCCATTTGTTCAAGTTTATCGAATAATATTGATCTATCTACGGTATCGAATGCTTTCTTAACATTTTACGTAACGAATTGCCTGCATCCGCCCGCGTAATTTGCAAATTGAGCACTTGAAAAAAATAAAGTTTTAAAAATATTTCAACAAAACCATATCATGTGACTCCCTCATTGGAACGAGCTCATCGAGCTCGTTCCAATGAGGGGTCACATGATATGGTTTTGTTGAAATTTTTCAAAAAAATTAAAAAAATGGAAATAAAATCATAAATTTTGATATCCTCTGCGTTGGGTAAAGGGATAAAGTCAATAAATGCTACATATAATGACTTGTTCAATGTGGTGTCTTATGATTGACAGAAAAGAGTATTGAACAAATCAACAGCTCGATCCTGATCCAGATAATTTTCTTCAGCACTCTTTGTACGCGACAGCTTAATAGTTAGCCAATAGGATTTCGGGTCAGTGGTTGATAGTCTTTCAAGTTTATCATATAGAGCTTTAATCCTTTAGTTAACATGAAAAGCAGACCTCACTTGCAAACACAATTCTTGAATAATTATTGTTTTTCATTTTTTGTCTCAAAAACATAGGTTATGACCCCTCTTTGGAACGAGCTCGACGAGCTCGTTCCAAAGAGGGGTCATAACCTATGATTTTGAGACAAAAAATTAAAAAATAATGAAAATTAATTGGCAATTTTTGAGAATAGCGCTGGTCGATTGTGGCCGTTATGATGGGTAGAGGTTAATGTATCGTTTCTACTTTTTTCCGCAAGAAAAACAATTGTATCAGGAAAGGGTCAAGTGGGCTTTGTTTTAGGGCATTTTTCATTTAAAATTTTAAATCTTTTCATTCTTGGTCAAACCATTTTTGCTTGGGCTTTTTCTTACGGAAACTGGGACTCGTTTTGTTGCACGGGCATCAACCCTTTGAACGCTGGTGGTATCTGCCATGTCAGTTCAATGACAGCAGTTGGAAGAGTCCATATTCATTATTTGGGGGTAGACCAATTAATATCTCCAACGTGCAACCTTGGGGCTGCACGTTGAAAATTGTGATTGGTCTGCACCGCACATTTACCTTGTGGCCATCCCACTTAATGACATTATCACGTAGATTGTGACCCGGCCGGAAAAAACGGCCTCTGTGGTTAAAAGGGTTAACCTAATATCGCGGTTAAGTCCGCAACTGCTACCATCTTGGCTATTTGAGTATGTCTTCATTAAAAATCTTTGATTTTTAGTTTGCAGCTCGGGATTACTGAATGCCTGTGAAGCTTTTCTCATAGCTATCAGGTTGCCACTTTGGGAGCAGATTTTTTATAAACATATTTCGAAGTGGTTTGTTGATCTATTAATTTTGCATATTTTTAAGTGAAGTCTAAGTTGGGAGTGATCGGAATACTCGGTTGGTAATTTTACGCAGAAGTAGTCTACATCCGAAAATTGTTTATCTGAAATTGGGATGTGGTCGACAAAGCTAGCAACGTTATATTGATAACTGGCCAAGTTTCCCATACAATATCCAGGACTTCTACCATTAATTATTCTCAGTTTAGTAACCCAACATACTGCGAGTTGTTCCCCGTACATATTCAAAGTCTTGGCTAGGCTATTACGTTTCCGGCATTTATCAACCGTATGGAAGTTGGGGAAGGGAATGTGCTTTCCTCTATCATCTGTAATATAGTCAGGCAGTTCTGCGGCGCGTGAATCTCCACCGACGATTATCAAATTGTTTTCCCCACACGTCTTCAGTTTTGTTTCACGATTATGGTATACATAAACTAGTTTTTCTTGGGCTTGCCAAACTGTTGAGTTCTGTAGAGGTATATATACAGAAACAAAAATAATTGGTTATTTACATTGAACACTCTACCGTTAAACTTAACCCATAGTCATAGTTTGTCAATGGATGCAGATTTCCGAAAAAGTGTTTTACAATTTTCTCTATAATAAAACACAACACCACCTCCTTTAGATTTGGTATTGTTGCGACATGTGTCCAGACAAGTATAACCAGGAATGGTAATATCATTTGCTTTACAGTGCCAACTCTTGGTCAAAGAAATAAATTCGTATTTACTGAGAAAACATATAAAAACGGGGTCCTCCAACATGTAGTCAAGACCATGGACGTTCCAAACGGTATATGCTATTCTGTGGATATTCTGGAATGAAGTTCTTTTGCTCACATTTTATCGCAGTAAGTTATATACAGATTGATTGATGTTATTCCGTAGTACAACCTGTATACAGTTAAAAATACTTCATGATTGCACCACCGGGAGATGGCGTAGCCACTAGTGGTTGTCTTCCCGCCATTCCAGAATATACCCATAGTAGCTTGGTATACCAAATGTTCACCACGAGTGATGAACATTTGGTACACCAAGCTACTATGGGTATATTTTATTTATACCATGATCGTCAGATTATTAAGAGTCGCTATTATTTCTTCTCGATTTTACTGAGCAGCAGACGTACATACGTGCGAATCTGTTTTTGTTTACAGGAACATCGGTGGGCGGTACTTCCGCTGTCATTTTTATTGCCGAAATGAAATGGAAAAAGAAACTGAACCTTTTTCGTTTTAATAGCATAATGACATACTATATCGAGTTATGGATGCTTCATTGACATGAGACAACGCATGCTTGTTATTTTTTGGCATCTTATGAGGTAAACCCATTTAAAAACGTAATAAATAATTGCCACTTTCATTTCACTCTTCGCGAGGCGACGTGCGACAAATCTAGAAAAGTTTGCATTCAGATCGACGTCACGGAAGGTTAGTTTGGATGTAGTTCTACTATAGGTGTACATTTTTGCTATTGAAATCCCATTACTGTGTTCACCATGGTTAGTGTGTAAAGCTAAAATGTATGTCATAGGCTTTTCATATATAGTAGAACGGGTAATCATGGTATAAATAATGAAATAGTAATAACCGGGGATTTGGGAATACTGAAATTAATTTTTATGTTATGTTGACGTTTCAATCGTCCGACCAACTGAAATATTCAAGAGGACTGAGTCTAAAACATAGGTTTTGAACTTTTTAAGTGGTGGAATGTTTCCAGGTAACAACAGCCTCAAATTCTTTACAAAATTTGTTGTCTGGTGGCTTGATAGCTTGGTTGTGTATGTTACGGTAGCTGAAAAATCTGCATTTCGGTAACGTTTTAGGAAAGCTTCCTCCAACAGCGCTTCAAGAACATCTTTGGAAACAGAATTGCGTCCATATCGTACAAGACTGCGTCAGAGGACAAGTTATTAAGACATGATGTAAAAAAGTGGTATGGTTGTTTGAGAGCTGGGTTCTGTATCTTATGGTAGCTGCGAAGTCTGCATGTCGGATAACGTTTCACAAAAGCTGCTTTCAATGGAGATTCAAGCCCGCCTTTGGAAACAGGATTGCGTCCAGATAGTACAAGACTGCGCCAGAAACTTGAAGAGTTCATTGGAAAAACTATCGCTAAAAATATGGTAAATGTACTGACATCCACCTACCGGTAGGTACTTCTGTTGTCAACTAAGACAGTGGAACCCTGTTAATTGAATAGCCAATTTACCAATGAAAATTATTCAATTAACAGGTGTATTCAATTAACAGGAATTATGTCGCTTTTCTGTATTCTAGAGATACACTTAGCATTTATTCTATTATATCTTGTTTGATAGAACTCCATGAGCTCTGTCAAGCAAGATATAATAAATTAAATACCCATATTGGATGTACTGTCCATATAGGTCTATAAATAAAGGAAAACTGGGGAGAGTCAGGGTAATTTCTCGACAGGTTACAATATTTGTTATTAAATTAACAGAGTTTACTCTATAACCTATATTCAATTAACAGGTAAATTTTTACTGGGGGTGTGGTAAATGGTTTTGTGTTGGGAAATTGTATTCAATTAAAAGGGTTATTCAGTTAAGAGATATCGAATTAAGTGGGCTCCACTGTACTGTGAAAACACCGTATTAAACTATTGTAGACAATGCCGACCTTTTCTGTTCGACTTTGAGCAAAAACAGAGAGGTTTCACTTCAGTTCAAGAAGGCTTTTGATTTGTCATATACAGTAAACCGATTAATATTTTTAACATACAGCCGTATGGCTGTATGCGGGTTCAAGGCGTTAATTAGTCTACAGCACAGTCGTAGTGGACTCGTCTCAATCCACGCGTGGGCAGTGATGTAAATAACAATCATTTTCAGCAAAATTTTAATTAATGATGCACCGAGTTATTCCCGGTGCTTCAGTAATATTACATTTTTGATGATCATTCCTGCAATTAGTGTTTAATATCTAATAATTTCGCATCTGTGAAAATATTCACCACCCTTGGAAAGTGTCCTGTCCACGGCGGGCGTACTGTACATAAAAACTGAATTTTCTAAGCAAAATATTCTTGACCATGAATGATCCCTTTTCGCAAAAGCAGACATTACAGAGTTGAATGCGTTCGTTTTGAAAGATCAACGTTCTCATTTGTACATGCGTATTCCACTATTACTTTTCAGACATATGGCGAAACTTCTAGGAGTTTTTGTCATGAAAGTAAAATTTACAGGTGGAAATAGCGGCCAATGGTTGATTGTCTGTAATGCTATCGAAATTATAGCGGTGATTGTTTACAAGGCCTAATCGACTAAACCCAACCGGATTGTTTACAAAGCCTACACGATTAAACTCTACGGGAACGATTACAATCTTCTTCTGGTTACGATTTTTCCTGTCGGATCACCACTCACTCCTGAAAGACGTGTAGAAACATTATTATAGAATTATAGACGTTTCACTCAGTGATTACTATCAGAAGTCATAAGATATTCGGTGAGGCAACAAACAGTTTCGCACAATTGACAACTTTCATCGTTAGGTTGTAGGATTTCCATCAGGATCTCGTACGTGACGTCATGTTAACGTGATCCGGTTACGTCACGTTCGCTTGCCATAGTAGCCCGGGCGAGCTGCCATGTTATGAAGTCATTACCATGGCGGTATTTGGTTCAGTGCGAATGCGCAGTGCGTGTTGTGTGACACAGGCCGTCATCTTGGTTTCTAAGCGAGAAGGCGGTTGCTATGAAGCTCAAAGGTTTCTAATATTGTGGGGCGTGTTTGGTGTGTGTTAGATTGAACTAGGATTTGACTTAAAAGCTGAATATTCCATATTGATTCGAAGTGGAATATCAAACATGACCACGTCCAAGAAACTTATCCATTTTTCAATCACCAGATGACCGGATGGCAAACTGACATGTCACAATCTGAATAAAAACATACTTTACTTGTTTTTTCTTGAACAAAAACATAACCCCAAACACCTGATTGTTTTTTTACAAGTTCACTAAAACAAATTATACTATCAGATAATTCATTAACCATTCATGACATCTGTGCTGCAGGCGAAACTTTAGGGCTCCCATTAAATCCTCGAATATTGGGGGTTTTGGTGTTTTGTAACTGTTATAAAGCTTCTGAATTTCAATTCACAAAAACACGGCTATGCGACATTTAGTTTCCAACAACACAACAACATGGGTGAAAGACAAATATCGTGTCTACACACAATTACAGAAAGGGCCGACGCACTGAAGGTTTTCATCTAGTAATGAAATGTGTCAACCGTTCAGTTTTAGTTATAGTATTTGAGGGGATGCAGTGGGTACAGTACAGATCCCGTGGACTAATCGGAGTCCACACATGGGCAGGGATGTACACGCATGCGTTTACCAGGTAATAAAAATCATCATCAGCAAAATGTTAAGTAATAAAGCACAGGGTTGGACTCAGTGCTTCATTAATTAAATTTTCGATGATTATACCAATAGTTTGTTTTTGGAATCTAATATTATTGTGTTCGTGGAATGATTGCCCACCCGTGGAAAGTGACCAGTCACCTAGGCCCCCACTGTGGGGAGTTAGCACAATTGCTACAGCAAGAAAATATAAGTATGGCAACATCACGCAGTATTTCACTGCTTTTTAATATAATTTCTGCATTCCAAGTACTTTACCAAAACATAGGTCTTCTGATAGTTTTTTTTATGATTTCAGTCTCATAAAAAATAATAAAAATAGCACGAATTGAAAAAACTCGAGTTCAAAGACGTTTGATCAAACAGGAAAAATGTTTCGTTTACATCAAATCAAAAACCATTCAGGTCGAACTTGTTTATACATTCCCAAAATGTTCCAAAATCAATCATTAAATAATAGGAACTCAGCACCGAAGCTAGTGGGGAGAGGGGACCCCACCCCCATAACCGTGTATGTCTGAACTGTTTGTGTCCGCCGGAAAAAAATTGTTGGTAGCTCAAACGCCATCATTTCCTAGGCCTCTAATTTTAAAAAAAAGTCGGCCATTTGACGAAACTAGAAATGTATTTGTGCAGAAATACCCTAAAATTTCAAATACCCTTTGTATTAAAGCGCTCGCTATAAGTACGTAGCTATGTATTCATATAGCCGTTGTTGAAAGCGCTCGTTATAAGTGTCTAGCTATGTTTGTATATAACCTTTGTATGAAAGCGCTCCTTTTAAGTATATAGCTATGTGTGTATGTAACATTTGCATGAAATCGCTCGCTATAGGTACATAGCTATATATGTATATAACCTTTGTTGAAAGCGCTCGTTATAAGTGTATGGAAATGTATGTATATAACGTCTGTATGAAAGCGCTCGCTTTAAGTATATAGCTATGTATGTATATAACGTCTGTATGGAAGCGTTAAGTTATAAGTATATGGCTAAGTATGTGTATAACCTTTGTATGAAAGCGTTCGTTATAAGTATATAGCTATGTATGTACATAACCTTTGTGTGAAAGCGCTCGCTTTTAGTATATAGCTATGTAAGTATATAACCTTTGTATGAAAGCGCTCGTTATAAGTATATAGCTATGTATGTATATAACGTTTGTATGAAAGCGCTCGCTATAAATGTATATAGCTATGTATGTATATAAAGGTTGTATGAAAGCGCTAGTTATAAGTATATAGCTATGTATGTATATAACGTACGTATGAAAGCGCTCGTTATAAGTATATAGCTAAGTATGGATATAACCTTTGTATGTATATAACCTTTGTATGAGAGCGCTCGCTTTTAGTATATGGCTATGTATGTATGAAACCTTTGTATGAAAGCGGTCGCTATAAGTATAAAGCCATGTATGTATATAACGTCTGTATGAAAGCGCTCGTTATAAGTATATAGCTAAGTATGGATATAACCTTTGTATGAAAGCGCTCGTTATAAGTATATAGCTATGTATGTATATAACCTCTGTATGAGAGCGCTCGCTTTTAGTATATAGCTATGTATGTATATAACCTATGTAGGAAAGTTTTCCCTATAAGTATATAGCTATGTATGTATATAACATCTGTATGAGAGCGCTCGCTTTTAGTGTATAGCTATGTCGTATACAACCTATGTGTGAAAGCGCTCATAATAAGTATATAGCTATGTATGTAAATAACCTTTGTAAGAAAGCGCTCGCTATAAGCTATAAGTATACAGCTATGTATGTATATAACCTTTTATGAAAGCGTTCGTCATGAGTATATAGCTATGCATGTATATGACCTTCGTATGAAAGTGCTCGCTATAGGTATATAGTTATTTATGTATATAGCCTTCGTATGAAAGTACTCGCTATAAGTATTTAGCTATGTATGTATATAACCTTTGTAGGAAAGCGCTCGCCATAAGTATATAGCTATGTATGTAAATAACCTCTGTATGAAAGCGCTCGCCATACGTATATAGCTATGTATGTATACAACCTCTGTATGAAAGCGTTCGTTATAAGTATATAGCTATATATGCATATAACCTTTATAAAAAGCGCTCGCTATAAGTATATAGCTATGTATGCATATAACCTTTGTATGGAAGCGCTCGTTATAAGTGTATAGCTATGTATGTATTTAACCTTTGTACGAAAGTGCTCGCTATAAGTAAATAGGTCTGTATGTATATTACTTTTGTATGAAAGCGCTCCTTATAGGTATATAGCTATGTATGTATAACGTATGTATGAAAGCGGTCGTTATAAGTATATAGCTATGTATGTACATAACCTTTGTGTGAAAGCGCTCGCTTTTAGTATATAGCTATGTAAGTATATAACCTTTGTATGAAAGCGCTCGTTATAAGTATATAGCTATGTATGTATATAACGTTTGTATGAAAGCGCTCGCTATAAATGTATATAGCTATGTATGTATATAAAGGTTGTATGAAAGCGCTAGTTATAAGTATATAGCTATGTATGTATATAACGTACGTATGAAAGCGCTCGTTTTAAGTATATAGCTAAGTATGGATATAACCTTTGTATGTATATAACCTTTGTATGAGAGCGCTCGCTTTTAGTATATGGCTATGTATGTATGAAACCTTTGTATGAAAGCGGTCGCTATAAGTATAAAGCCATGTATGTATATAACGTCTGTATGAAAGCGCTCGTTATAAGTATATAGCTAAGTATGGATATAACCTTTGTATGAAAGCGCTCGTTATAAGTATATAGCTATGTATGTATATAACCTCTGTATGAGAGCGCTCGCTTTTAGTATATAGCTATGTATGTATATAACCTATGTAGGAAAGTTTTCCCTATAAGTATATAGCTATGTATGTATATAACATCTGTATGAGAGCGCTCGCTTTTAGTGTATAGCTATGTCGTATACAACCTATGTGTGAAAGCGCTCATAATAAGTATATAGCTATGTATGTAAATAACCTTTGTAAGAAAGCGCTCGCTATAAGCTATAAGTATACAGCTATGTATGTATATAACCTTTTTTGAAAGCGTTCGTCATGAGTATATAGCTATGCATGTATATGACCTTCGTATGAAAGTGCTCGCTATAGGTATATAGTTATTTATGTATATAGCCTTCGTATGAAAGTACTCGCTATAAGTATTTAGCTATGTATGTATATAACCTTTGTAGGAAAGCGCTCGCCATAAGTATATAGCTATGTATGTAAATAACCTCTGTATGAAAGCGCTCGCCATAAGTATATAGCTATGTATGTATACAACCTCTGTATGAAAGCGTTCGTTATAAGTATATAGCTATATATGCATATAACCTTTATAAAAAGCGCTCGCTATAAGTATATAGCTATGTATGCATATAACCTTTGTATGGAAGCGCTCGTTATAAGTGTATAGCTATGTATGTATTTAACCTTTGTACGAAAGTGCTCGCTGTAAGTAAATAGGTCTGTATGTATATTACTTTTGTATGAAAGCGCTCCTTATAGGTATATAGCTATGTATGTATAACGTATGTATGAAAGCGGTCGTTATAAGTATATAGCTGTGTATGTACATAACCTCTGTATGAAAGCGCTCTCTATAAGTATATAGCTATGTATGTATATAACATTTGTGTGAAAGCGTTCGTTATAAGTATATAGCTAAGTATGGGTATAACCTTTGTGTGAAAGTGCTCGTTATAAGTATATAGCTATGTATGTATATAACCTTTGTGTGGAAGCGCTTGCTATATATATATAGCTATGTATGTATATAACATTTGTGTGAAAGCGTTCGTTATAAGTATATAGCTAAGTATGGATATAACCTTTGTATGAAAGTGCTCGTTATAAGTATATAGCTATGTATGTATATAACCTTTGTGTGGAAGCGCTTGCTATATATATATAGCTATGTATGTATATAACATTTGTGTGAAAGCGTTCGTTATAAGTATATAGCTAAGTATGGATATAACCTTTGTATGAAAGCGCTCGTTTTAAGTATATAGTTCTGTATGTATATAACATTTGTGCGAAAGCGCTCGTTATAAGTATATAGCTATGTATGTATATAACCTTTGTATGAAAAAACCGCTCGTTATAAGTAAATAGCTATGTATATAGCCTTTGTATGAAAGCGCTGGTTATTAGTTTATAGCTCTGTATGTATATAACCTTTGTATGAAAGCGCTGGTTATAAGTTTATAGCTATGTATATATATAACCTTTATATGAAAGCGCTCGTTATATGATATAGCTATGTATGTATATAACGCTCTCGTTATAAGTATATTGCTACGTATGTATATAACGCTCTCGTCATAAGTATATTGCTATGTATGCATACAACTACCGTATGAAAGCGCCCGTTTTAAGTATATGACAATCGAGTAGTTATTTACACGAAAAAACAATATACGTTATTTTGATGATTTGTCTGAGGTTTGCAGTTCGGTGAGTATGTTCAACCGACATGCTTCGGAGCATCTCTGTTGAACATACGCTCCGAGCTGCAAACCTCAGAACATGTTAACGTCAATTCATCACAGTAACGTACATGCTCCAATAAGACCCTAACCCTAGACTAAAACCCACAACGTGAAATGAACTGGGCACAGCGTTTAACGATAACAAGTTTAGTAAATAAACATTTCGTGTACCCCACAACGTTACTGGGCAAACAATCAATAAATCAGGTAAATGGCGAGGTCACTCTATCTTAGTTCAAATCGCAAATTGGTTTGTAATTCAAAGAACACTTCATTCGGAACATAGTTTGTTGCTCGTGTCAAAAATGTAGAAATAAATAGTAGTCTGCAAGTCACTCCGTTGATAGAATAATTGCGAAATGGACAACCTCAAATATTTCGCATGGTTACATCAGACGGTAACATATCCTACTGGTGACGTAAACACAGAAAAACCTTCGCGGGCTCTAGTTCAATCAGAGAGCAAGGATTTTAGTCTTATTGGGGCATTGTGTATTATTATTATTTTACATAATTACTTTTCGTTAAACAGAAGAATTTGTTTTTTTTAAAATGATAGTAAACGGCCGTTTCCGACTTGTTCCGCTTATTATCGTTTTAAAAAAGAAATTGTGGTTAGGTTTCATGTTCGTACTGATAGCAACGACCAGGTGAAATGTCGGACATTTTTAACTATCACCCAACCAAGCCAGGAAAGATTGAGATTCTTGCTTTTAGCTCGTAGAGACTGACACAAAGTGTGGATAAAGAAAATCAATCAGTATAAGACTGCAGATTGGAAATTTAAATTCCGAAATTTCTAGAACATTACTATGCTTGTAAAGCTTCACACAAAGTTGTATTTGGCAGAATCTCCGAGGTACTACAGTTTATTCAATATTTTCAAACTGCGTTCATTATCAAAGAACTAAATTTAAAATTAATAGATGATTTCTATGTTTTTTTGAGTGGATATCATAACTATATCAATAGTGACTAAAAAGTGGAATATGCAATATGCAAGGTACACAGAAACAATTTAATACCACAAATAATAAGAACAACTTTTTGCCAAGCAAAACAGTACACATCTCTCACTTTCATAACATATTAGCGGGTTTATTCGTGTTCGTTTTCAATTTGATTCGCCGGTTTCATATGCACTGGAAAATACGACTTTTAACCCTTTAACCCAACATGACGGAAAAAACCGGCCAGCGCTATTCTCAAAAATCGCCAATTAATTTTCATTATTTTTTCATTTTTTGTCTCAAAAACATAGGTTATGACTACTCATTGGAACGAGCTCGTTGAGCTCGTTCCAATGAGGGGTCATAACCTATGTGTTTGGGACAAAAAACTGAAAAAAATAGTTATTCAATAATTTTTTTGCAGGAGTCGTCTGCTTTCCTTGTTAGGTCAAGGGTTAAATAGCTCAATCGTCTTTTCCAGTCATGACGAAAAATATAACGTCTACGTTTCCTCTATTTCCTTGTGGTTTCAGCGGAAGCACATAATACATACGGACTAATACGTGAAATATAATATTAGCAAATAAAATTAACAATTTCAAGCCAGAATGCCTAACGTATTGCGTGAAGAAACTGCTGGCTGTCCATGGATTAGTAAAAAAAGTAAATACTAATGTGGAAAATATTATCATTACAATTTATATATTGGGGTTTAATGACACTTTCGACAGCCAGGATTACCTCGTATCGGAGAGTTTTACGGGTGGAGGAGATCTGATGACCTGGACAGAACAACCGAGCAACAGCGAGCGACTGTCAGACTCACCAACGTACTAACGCCACACAAGCAGGGTTAGGATTTGTTGAAGTCAGGTGCGGTACGTGTTAGTACACAGCGCCACCGTGCCCCACGTATGATCGTTAACAGTTTAACCTTACGACCCTATAGGCTGTGGGATAAAATGTTTAGACATGTCTGACAATTTTCCTCACTGGAAGAGGTTTACATGAAAGTTAGCTCCCCTTAATTTTCTAAAACTGTCAGTACATTTAATACTAAGTGTATGAGAAATTTCATATAAGAATTGAAAATTTTAAATATTAACGAAGTTGTATCCTCGATGTGCGCATTATTCAAAAAATTCCAGTCTTTCCCCGAAGAGAAGAATACAATACAGAATTCATGTTTTAAAAATGTGTCCCTATCGTGTTGAAACCCATTTGGAATTTAAAAAACGGCGTTAACACCATCATTTGATGTTCTGTAACCTTTTTTCTGTCCATTATATCAATAGTGTACACATCGATACACAAAATACGCTATCCTTTCCATTAATATAAAAATCTGGAATTAAGATTTGCTACTTGTTTTCCTGGAAAGAATACAGTCTTGCATATTGCTGCAAAACATTTTCGACAAACAAGAAATCAAATGAACGCTTAGTGTTGATAATGATAGATATTCTTAATGGGGAATTATCTGTGAGGTAGCTGATTCTAATTGGTTTGCGATCAAAGGACAAGTTTCATTTTTTCACTTTTAATAAACGAAACCAACAGATAGCTCCGAGAGCTGTCTGTTAATAGTATGTCATGTACACGGACATCTCATTTTGGAGGACCACTGGCAATACCCCGAAAGAGACGCCATGGCACGTGATCCAATTACGACATGTTTGGTTGTCATGGTAGCCCGCGTGAGCGGCCATACCGTGCCGCCATTGTCATAGTGATACATGGTCTTAGTGCGCACGTTCAGCGCCTGTTGTTAGGGTGATACGTGTTTCCGTTATCCACTTTGTATACTGGCGTCCGATATCTTGGTTTTTATGGTAGCACGTTGTTGCTACGTTACCCAAAGTCCTACAATAGGACCGGAGTATGTTCGGAGGATGTGTTCGATTAAATAGGTTCCCGATTCGTAGAATTACCACAAATACCCGACAATCGTTTTATTTGGCTCGGATTTCCTACTAAATCCTCGGTTTCTACCTATGTATCTACAAGCTATGTTATGAATTTCCCCATCTCCTTATAAAGTATTCCCACGACCCTAGACCTGTTTATATTCTATTGTACACCTTACATGTAGTTCATAGGCGCATGCTGGATGTGCCGATATAAGATTATGTGAAAAGCACAATTTGACACATTATGCACTAGCACAGCGGCACATGCGACCAAAAAGTGATTCTGTAATCACAGACATATCCTAAAAAGGGATTCTATAGGGACTCCATGAGTGGGATTCAGTAAGTGGGATTCCAAGCTCCAATACAGGTAGTGACTGATAGTCTTACCATCGGTTTCCATCTTGTCTTCAACTATCTGTACTATGATTTGTCTCTATTGTCGTCATTCATAATCTACCACCTTTGCAGTCCAGTGCCACTACTACCTTGCTCCATTACTATTCTTGGCTCAGTCAGATATCCCCATTTATCTAAGCCTGTATCCGTCTATACAATACCTAGTGAAATTGGTTGTACCGAGTCGAGCTTATGTGTTATTATACATTGTATCACAATGTGTACACATTACAAGTAGCACATATGATGTGCCGATATGTGCTTGTGTGCTTATGCACAATGCGACATATTGTGCACTAGCACGTAGGCACATGCGATAAAAAGGGATTCTAGAAATATAGTTGAAATGTGATTCCATGGAATGTGGGTGTTTCCTTGAATGTGCTTGTGTGTTATTACACATTACAGGTAGCACATGGGATGTTCCGATATGTGCTTATATGATAATACACAATATGTGCACATCGCATAGGCATATACGTGTATTTGAGGTACATATTGTATTATGCTACTGGACTATGGTGAATTCATTCTTGTCATACATGTTTTTACATCCTGGTATTTTTGTTGGAAAAGGTATAAACAGGGTGCGAGCTTGGCTTTAAGCATTTGTGTCCTGACCGTCTCGAATGAAGATATGTTTCCCGTTCGTTTCAGATACTGTTCTAAGGTATTTTCAAGGTTTAATAATACCAGAAGACAAGAGAAGAACCATTGTTGCCCGAGTCAGCGCAGATATTGTCCAAAGTTGTTCCTCCAGACACAGAATATTAAGAGGCATGAAGAACATCACTGTCCAAGAAGAACAGAAGACTGCCTTTTGAGAGATACTGAAATTCTGATTGACCGGAGTAAAGTACTTTTTGAATTTTTACGCGATGCTGACAAGGAGGAAATTGATGCCGTTCTTCGCCCTGCCTGTGAATATTTGATTACCTGTTTATGTAACTGTGCCACCAACATCCTCGAAGATAATATACCACTGTATTTTGGCTGAATTTGATGACCTGCGAAAATACGAACGTGTATTGAAGCTGCTTACCCACAAAGATGTATCACTAGATATAAAAAGAAGTATATTACGAAGGAGTTACATTCTCCCGTCACTCATCACCCTCAATCCTAGCACTAAAAATGGGATAAACGGGGTGCACCAACACTAAATACTCATTTGTTTTACGACCACTAAAGAGTCAAGACTTGAACGTCCATTGCTGCAGATATTACGATAAAGAGTTCTCCAGGATCTTCACACGTAACAGACGCGAAGATGGGGAAATCGGAAAATCGAACAATACTACAAAACTAGGCAGAAATTCAAATACACTGCGAATCCTACCGTATGCTGACCGGCTAATAAGACTATGAGCAAGACGGCCAACGATGATTTGATACAATGTATATGTGATTGTGCCTCGAATATCTTGAAAGGGGCAGTAGCTATAGCCAAAGCAGAGAGAGCTCAGCTGATCCCATACAGACACCAGATTAGGAGGATATCAAACGATAAACTATCTTAACCGAAAAAAGGACGGATCATACAGAAAGGAGGGCTTTTAGGGAAGGTACTCAAACCCATCGTCAATATACTTCGCGATATCCTATAAAAAGGGCGTTCATGTAACAAACATGTCATTTGTAAATTGACCTTCGAATAGAGCGGACACAATGCAATCTGCACCAAGAAACTATTCACCAGATTCGGATTCCGATGAGTGGTCGGAACTATCAGAAGATATGGAATGAGAAAAAGAAGAAGTAGGGCTGTCACGATTAATCGATTAATCGATTGTTGATCGGTCACGGCGAAATCGATTAGTATTTTTCGTTGTCGAATAATCGGTAAATTATATCCCGTTTTAGACGTTTAATAATTAAAAGAAAATATGTTGAAAAAACTACTGTTTCTAAAGGTAACGAGTTAAGAACATCGATGTTAAACCCCAATAAGCTATTGGAAGCATTTGTCTTTCAGGTACATTCATCAAAGCTTTAATGTTCTGAACTTTTGAACCGTCAGTGTAATAATCAAGACCGGTCGGCAGTTGCGAAATTCGCAACTGCCGACAGGTCTTGATTATTACACTGACGGTTCAAAAGTTCAGAACATCAAAGCTTTGAATGTAACTAAAAGAGGATCGTCTTCGTTGTTTACTTGAGGTAGGTCAACTGACTTCAACTTCATTTTTATCGACTTCACAGAGAAGGAGATGGGGGTCATCTAGGTACGATCAATCAATTATCATCGATTATTTGCGACGATTAATCGATTCCTAAATTAAAAAATCGTGACAGCCCTAAGAAGAAGAAGAAGACGAAGAAAAAGACTATTCTCTGATGGGAAATATCGTTCAAAATACCTGTGACAAACACCAAGAAGATTCTGACAACCTCATGAACAAGTACCTCGAGAATGGAATGGATAAAGAAGAAGCAGTTTCAACAGCATATTTAGCACTTCAAAACAATGTCAAAGAAGCCATTGGTGCGACATACATTGATGCATTGGCGTACATTATGAATTTTTGCGCGGACCCAAAACACACGAAAATTCAAAACGTCTTCGTGAAGAAGGGGACTTTGACTTTGAAGAATCCCAGAAATATGCCTCGGAAAAGCGATGATTTATGTTTGACAACCTTATGGCCAACTACTCATTCAAAGTGGAATATGGTCAAGAATAAGAAGACTAGAGAATATAAAATTAATTTCTGTTCTGACCGTCGAAGAGTAAATAAGTATGTGTCAACAACAGTACTCTGGTTCAAAGATGACTTACACATACAGATATTCAAGAATGATGCTGGATTAATGCTGACTTTCCAAGAGCTGGCCCAAGTGAATCGTGGGGTAGATGGAGCCAAGAGAAGAAACCTAGACCAGCTAATAGATGCTGGTGGAAAGAAACAAAGATGTGTGGATACACCCCGACTATTAACTGCAAACAATAGAACGAAGACAGACAAACTGACTGATGTTCCCATCCAAACTAAAACTGATGAACAAAGGAATGAAGACTCAAAGATAGACCAAACTAAGGATGATGTAAGAGAGCGATGCCAGCTCTCATAAAGAACGAAGTTACTACTTGAAACAGCCTGGAGATAGGAGAGCGATACCCACTTCTACAAAGAACGAAGTTACCACAACGAAACAATCTGAAGACAAGAGAGTGATTCCAGCTCCCATAAGTAACGAACTGAAGAAGAATGACGATTCAAGGATGGACCAAAACCAGAACGAACTGAAGAGGAGTGAATTTCAACAAGATCAAAATAAGAATGAAGTTTCCACTACGAAACAGCTTGAAGACAAAAGAACGTTGGCAGATCCCATTAAGAACAAGGTTACCACTACGAAGAAGCCCGGAGACAAGAAAGAGGAAACCAAAAGGAAGAAAGATGCCAGACAAGAAATCAAAGCAATCAACAAAGCCAAGCCACCAGTGTTCAATGAGAGAACTTTTTTTTATAAAAAATACAGACCCAGCAAGACACTGGGAAGAATCTCCAACCAACAAGAAGATGAGATGGTTATCCCATGAGAGAAGTCACAAGAAGAAAGATATAGAAACAGATGTCTTGAGCAATTGAATTGTAAACTGTATACTATGAACAGTGTATTAGAATAAAAATGAATGAAATGCTATATCTTGTTGTGTTTTACCAACTTCCCAACAAAAGTACCCGGTTGTAAAACATGTATGACAAGAATCCACCAATAGTGCCGTAGTACAATACACTATGTATCCTCAAATACCCGTATGTGCCTAGGCTTTGTGCGCACATTGTGCATTATCATATAAAGACATATAGCCACATCCTATGTGCTACCTGTAACGTGTAATAACACGCAAGCGCATTTCACAAAATACCCACGTTCCATCGAATCCCTTTCCAACTGTCCTTCTAGAATCCCTTTTTTATCGCATGTGCCTATGTGCTAATGCATAAGCACGCAAGCACGTGTCGGTACATCCTATGTGCTACCTATGTGGCACAATGTGTAATAACGCATAAGCACATCTCGGTACGACCAATGTTACTAGGTATTGTATAGACTGATACATGCTGAGATAAATGGGGTTATCTGATTGAGCCAAGATTTGGCCAAAAGGCAGATGTAGAGACAAAATTGGGTGTAGGTACTGAACCTGTAGTAGTGCTACAAGTCAAGAGTAATGGAACAATGAAGTAATGACACAAGACAGCAAGGATGGTAGATTATGGATGACTACAATGCAGGGAAACCATAGGGCAGTTAGTTGGAAGCAAGACTGAAGCCGATTGTAAGACTACCTGTATACGAGCTTGGAATGCCACTTACAGAATCCCACTTATGGAGTCTCTATAGAATCCCTTTTTAGGATATGTCTGTGGTAACATAGCAACCACGTTCTACCATTTAAACCAAGATGGCGGCCTCCAGTATACAAAATGGACG
Source organism: Pictodentalium vernedei (assembly GCA_031216915.1). Lineage (NCBI taxonomy): Eukaryota > Metazoa > Mollusca > Scaphopoda > Dentaliida > Dentaliidae > Pictodentalium > Pictodentalium vernedei. The sequence continues at coordinate 66,216,585 of CM062296.1, forward strand.
ACGGAAACACGTATCACCCTAACCACACGTGCTGCGCCTGTGCACTAAGACCACGTATCACTATGATAATGACGTCACAATATGATTACCCACGCTGGCTACCATGACAACCAAACATGCCGTAACTGGGTCACGTGACATGACGTCACTTCCGGGGTCCAGCCCGGAGTCCTGCAATCTTAAGGTGTCCCGGTACATGCCACACTACTTCTGTTGTTTTCGTTTGTTAGAAGGTAGAACGGGAAACTCGCTCATCTAATAATTTCAAGGGAGATAACTCTATCGTAAATTGTTGTTTATGACGAGAACAGTTCGGGATGGAACCTTTCCATATATACAAAACATAATCTTCCATTTCTCTGTGTGTAGCAGTCCATAGGGCGATGCCGTTCAGGGACTGATTGTTTAACGAGTCAGGAAAATATTGATAGAAAATAATAACAAAAAATAAGGCATAGGTTCTGTCCACCTCCCGACTTCGTCATTTCCACTGAGCCTCTGTGGGGCTTTTGTCCAATACTAATTGTTGTCATTGCGTTTTGTCAGTTTGCAGAGAGAAGAACAATGCTCGTCAGGACTTCTATCCGTGGTGTGACGGTGAGTCCTCCTCCGATGTGGTCAGACTCAAGTTGTGAGATTCCTGGCACGAGCATACCTGAGATCACGTGATTGTAAGAAGTTATCTGATAAATATCCAACATCAATACCCAATCTCTTTCACACATTCAACGAAGTACGTAGACATAAACATAAACTAGGCAGTGATCTAACTACGGCACAGTAAATACTAAACCGGAATGTAGGTTCTGTAAAACGAATAGCTTCACAGCCCTACAGGCATGTTGGATTATTTTGTAGGGGACTGAGAAACTTCGAGATTCGATTTGACGTTGAATCTTAAGTAGCTTGTCGTTGCTGTTTGGCACGATTCGTAGTCAGCTGCCCCATTTGTTTCTTTTCGAAACTTTCTTGTGGGAATATAGGTTATTATTATGCCAGCTAATGAAATTCGCCAATCACAGCCCCCGAACAGTGGGACGGTACTGAGCCGTATTGGGTCATCTGCAGCCCGAGGTGACATAATACGAAACTCGTATTAGGTCAGTACCGCCATTTTGTTTCGACGTGGAAATTCCTCACCTCGCGGTGCTTTTATATCCATATTGAAGAAATTGCAGTACAGTCAAACGTCCCTCCGTGTCTATATGTCTCATTTTCTCTCGTTTTATAATAAATTTATTGTGAAATTTATTTTGTAAATATAAATTTAATTATTTGAAGTGAGAAATACTACTGTATTCGATCTACCGATAACGGATCAATCAAACGTCCCTCCGTGTCTATATGTCTCATTTTCTCTCGTTTTTAAAAATAGCGACTGCACTATAACGAAATTGTAAGAAATGAATTACAGCTATGAAGGAAAAGATGCGAGATACATTTATTTTGTTCGAATTCATAAAATCGGACGTTTCGGATATTTTCTGCACACTCAAGACAAAGTGACAGTACGAAGAAAAGCGTCTATCGCTGTTGTCTGTGTTGTCAAGGAAACTATACATAAACAGGGAGACAACTGTGCACGTTTGTTACAACTTACATAGCATTTTGCACCAGTTTTGAAAATGTGCCGGCGTTCAAATTTGATTGTTATTTTGTTTTCGCTGGCATAATAAATACGTTACAGGGCGTTCAGGTGGCGGATACGGTGTCATATGAGGCTCGGCAAAAACAATATTGGACTCGGCGTACCGCCTCGTCCAATATTGTTTTCACCTCGCCTCATATGATACCGTATCCGCCACCTGAACGTCCTGTAACTTATAGTATCAGTCAGTTAGGTCGTCTCACAAACAGTATAGTGTAGCGTTCCCTGAGTTCCAATGTGTTCTATGTGCCAATAGGCACATAGAACACATTGGAACTCAGGGGGCGATAGGTCAGACAGAAATTGTACATAAATAATATTGAGAATAAAGAATGAGTGTAATTACCGCTATATTAAAATAAATAGTACATGCACCCCTGCCACCACCCGTTTCAATTTCCGTTTCACCTGTCACTACCATTGTTGAAAGCAATTTAATGGGGGCGCGGTGGCTCAGTTGGTAGAGGTGCAGGCTGCAAGCCGAGAGGTCCTCGGTTCGAATCCCACCTGCGGCGGTCGCGTTGTGTCCTTGGGCAAGACACTTCACCCCCATTGCCCACGTGTGGTCACGGTGACGTTGTGTACTAAGGCGTACTGCACGTCGATGGTGCACCTGTCTTCAACCAATGCTAACCATGCTTGTGTGGAGTTGGTATGTTGGGGAGCTGACAGTTGCTCGCCGTTGCTCGGTGGTTCTCTCCGGGTTCTCCGGCTTCCTCCACCCGTAAAACTGTCACGGTCATGGTTAGCCATTGTGCAGAAATATGTGTGACCTTAAACACCAATAAATAAATAAATAAATAAATAAATAAAAAGAAAGCAATTTAATATTTCCAAACAATATTGATGATGCTGGCAGCTAGTCATGTGCAGTGCTCAGTAGCGATTATTCTACATCCGTACCTGTTTGTGAACTATCATCCTTACTGGGTAATATTCCAACTGCATTATCGTGACATGGCTTCGATGAAGGCATGGCTTGATGATGTAGTTGGAATATTTCATCTGTCGGGACTTGCGCCAATATAGTCGGAACAAATCAGATTTACCCTCCAATTGGTCGACTTCAAGACGCCCTGGATTCGATTCGATGTTCGATTCGATTTCGAATATTAGACCCGATTCGATTCGAATCGAAAATGAGTGATTCGCCTGCCCTATTTATTATTGTATTGATGCTACAAACACATACGGAATAAATACGCCAATTTGAACATGTAGCGTATTGTATGATACGTTACTGTCTACGGATCCAGTGTTTAGAGGATTAACCCTTTACCCAACGTAACGGTTAAAACAGGCCAGCCTTATTCACAAAAATCGTCATTTAATTTTCATTATTTTTTTCATTTTTTTGTCTCAACAACATAGATTATGACCCTTCGTTGGAACGAGCTCGTCGAGCTCGTTCCAACGAGGGGTCATAATCCATGTTTTTGAGACAAAAAATGAAAAAAAATAGAATTCAGTTTTGCAAGCGTCGTCTGCTTTTGGTGTTAGGCAAAGGGTTAAATCAATTAGGTATAGAATTTTTCGGAGCTGTATTCTCACCTTGCCAGCAGACTGGAGTCGAGCTCGTTCCAACGAGGCGTCATAATTCATGTTTTTAAGACAAAAAATGAAAAAAATAGAATTCTGTTTTGCAAGCGTCGTCTGATTTTGATGGTAGGCAAAGGGTTAAATCGATTAGGCATAGAATATTTCGGAGCTGTATTCTCACCTTGCTCACAGACTGGAGTATGAAATCTTCACGCTTCTGCTATAGTCTGTATTAGTAGTACTGACAGGTATTCTTAACGGATCGTCCTCAGTTTGTCCGCAGTATCACAAAGATCTGTTAGAATCTGAACCAACATTTCAAAATGGACAATACTGACTCCAATTCAATCTTGCACCGTCAGTCAATAATGAATTGGTTAAATTACCAATTACATTAAAGGGAAAGTTGAAATTATTCCACTCATCAATATATCGTCAGTTGAGCACAACGATGCGCTATCTGCAATGTCATAGCATTGCAGATGGCGCCTGTTGCACTCAGGGGTCGATTTAATTCAATGTATATTGTAATATGAATTAGGCTAGACCAAGAAGAGAACGCAAAATTGAAATAAAATGATTCTTGCTACCGCCAGTAGATTTTCAACTTTCGACACTGACAGTAAACCTAAAGAGAAGAAAATCGTGATAAAAAGGATTTTAAAATTTTCAAGCAACAAAAATCAATTTAATACTGAATTCTAGGAAACCAGCGTTCAAGTTAAAAGAAATAATAAGTCAATTATTCAGAAAGATTGACGCGGCCAACACGCGGTGCGTTCTCTTGTTTTTGTTGCTGTTTTTATTTTCAAGTATCCCGAAATTCAATATCGAACGAAACAATGGCCGCCCCCGATGGGCAAACCGGAAGACACGATTTTCTGTTTGTTAGCTATATCGATTCATTGGAAATTGCCGATTTCTCTACATATGCATGTGTGTTACTTATAGAGCTCATTTCGTGAGTCGCGCTTCGCGCGGCTCAGACTGCGCTCTCTATAAATAAACTTCACGAGCAGAAAATGTATGTCCAAATTGATATTGACATGACACCATACTTATTAATGTCCAGAATGTATATAATGCAATGCAGTTAATTTAATTCTAAATTTTCACAGACAAAAATAATAAATATATACAGAGTAATCGCTTGACTGGACTGGTTACGTGAAATAATTCATGAGAGGTAAGGGACGTTGTACAAACACGAGTGCGCGAATGCTCACGAGTGTTTTACAATATAGTCCCTCGCCTCGAATGAATTATTTCACGTAACCAGTCCAGTCAAGCGATTCCTCTGTTTATTACTTTTCATTATTAACGATAATTATATTATTTAACCCGTTACCTAACGTAACGGCCAAAACCGGCCGCGCTATTCTCAAAAATTGCCAATTGTTTCGTCTCTAAAACATAGGTTATGACCCCTCATTGGAACGAGCTCGTTCCAATGAGGGTCATAACCTATGTTTTAGAGACAAAAAATGAAAATAATAGTTATTCAAGAATTTTATTTTTGCAGGTGTCGTCTGCTTTTCATTTTTCATGTTAGGTAAAGGGTTGAAAAAAAACCAAAAAACATTGAAGTCCGCATTACACCCAAAGCAAAGCGTCTTCGTTTGCGCGCACGGATACATGACCCAATTGTTGATTGCATAATTCGCTTGTGAAGTTATCGTCAATAATCAAACCCGGAAATCCCAGTAAATCACACTTTGGAAAGTAATAAACCCCAATCCTACCTAGAAATAGAGTACAGACGACACTTAAAGCCCTATTGTCTTAATTATGAACGCCCTATTATGAGAACAATATCCACAGGCAAAGTGAGAACGCCCCTTTGCGGAACGTGTTCGATTGGGTAACCAGTGATGATTTTATAGAATTATTTGTTGCGAACAGGAATCGCGCCGGATGTTTACGTCATGATACTTCTTCATTCCCTTTAGTATTGTTAGGCGGTATTCCTGCACTCTTTCTATCGCTTCCGTCGTGGTTCCTTTTCTTTACAAGAAGACTAACTGAAGCCAAAGCACCTCCATGATTACCGGTTTGTCTGGCTTTCCGTTGTCCTTCATTCCAGTGACCTTACGTGTATTTGCTTCGGAAGGTAGTGGAGGCCAATGATAGTGCATGCCACATTCTATTGCTTTTGTGAGCGAAACAAATAATACAAAAATCAAAAGAAATATTAAAGTTTAAAATTGCCAGATGGAAATCACTCGTGCCGAAAAATTAATTTCCGCCATATGTGTGCGAAAGGGGGCCGTATATGGCGACTCATGTGCAATACTTATATTAGCTTGGTCATTCCGTCATTCTCATGTTAGTTTCAAGAAATAAAAACAGGTACTTCTATAAGAAATAAATACAGATGCTCATGCCTAGTTTAATCGAGATGGAAGATAAACAACCACATCTCTGACATATGCCCACACATATAAGCAGCCAGTTAGATATGGAGAGGGTCCCCAATTGGTTTCCAGTTTATACTGATATTCACGAATAGAGGTACGTTAATTAGGTCAGAGCCAAGCCAAAAATCACGGTACAGAGTGTAGAACAGCGCTGTAGGAGCGGAGGAATTGGAGGGACGTGCCCCTCCACCATACTTTTTTTCTGAAAATGTCGACATAATATACATTCATGCTTGAAATCCATAAAACTGGTTGATGACTGACCAGTGAAATTAGTGTCATTCCACAAGGGAATACCCTAAACATTCATTCATGGGGTGTACACAATCTTACCCCAGCACGAGGTGGGATGAAGTGAAGGGATAAAATTAGGGTATAATATATTTAATATATTCTCGGTTTTCTAGGAATCGGGAACGGTAAAGAAATTATCCTTAGAAAAGGGCTAGCGGGTAATATCAAGCAATTTATTGGTATTCTTCCTCCTCCCTGATATAAACCGGGAAATTTAGCGTTCTGTGTGCCCGGACAATTTTTAACCTCCGACACCCCTTTGCGGTTCAGCTACTACCTTTCGTTTAGCTACCCCTATCTAATCTACCAGATCAGCTGTTGTTTCCGTTTAGTCACCATTTTATCTATATTCATCAACTGTCGATATCGCTTTCGTTCAACCCCTTTTTAATTCTCTAAATACCCTCATGTTGTTTCAAAAGAGGGTTAACATTTAACATAGGTATATTTTTGTCTACCAATAAAATGGACTTGTTTATAAACAAAACGAATCTGCAAGGAGGTGTATGCAGTATTAATTAACGTATTATGGGAGCACAGTGAGTGATACCTGGAAAATTAATCAAATGATATTCGCCTGTCACTTATGCCGTTACTTAATAAATCGCTCGGTTGGATCCGCCCTCATTCTTTTGAAGTGAAAATAAGGGAGGTATGAATTGAGGGCAGTCTTCAAACACTGTTGTTAAAAGATCAAACGAATTTTGTCATTTGAATGGCGAAATGTGATTTAGGAGGCAGTTCGGGTCAAATGTGATACGCGACGCAGATTTGCTGAGGTTGATATTCAGAGCTCAATATTGTGTCTGGATGTAGTGAACTTGTTAATGAGTTTCCCCTCTCTTTACTTCTTTCATTGATATATGTTGGTGATTGATATGAAATGATTTTTACCTGTTTTGGTCCCTATTTGCATCATTTTAGCTGACAACCAATCAACGCAAACAGAAAACGATAAAAAAGTTTAATGATGAATATTGCGAGACGCTCAGCGACAAGTCGCGATTTGCGCATTCTTACATGATTCAAACGGAGTGGAAGGATTACCCAACACTCCAAATGTGTCTACTTCATCGACTGGATTATTTATCGGCATGTCTGTTAATCATAAGACTCGAAGAACAATGGAATTGAGAATATACAAATATCATAACTGGATTAGAAGAATTGCTCTTGTGGTTATTTTGCTTCCGGGCGTTGTCGGAAATTGGATGTGAGTATACCGTTAAAATGACAGATAACAGCAGTGTATTCACCGGGAGGGATTGGGGGAACACGCCCCCTACAGCTCGTTCCTACAAAATGTCAATGTCATATACTTTCATGTCTGAAATCCCTAAAACAGGTTCATATACTCTCACTCTGATATTGCTTGGGCAATTTTGCTATGGCTTTTCCTTCCCATTTCTGAGCACATAAGGCCTCGGGATGTATCCAGGGCGCACAAAGTGGCATGACAAGTTATTTTTGTCCCTGGGGACGACCTTGCTGTTTCACCTAATGTCGATGCACACTTTTAACCAAGAACGAGGTGAAATCAAATGGGGGTAGCAAAAACAATTTTTTTTTCTCCGGCCAATATTTTGCCTCCCCCCCAAAATTATTTGGCATGGCTACGCCCGTGACAGACATGTTCATTACAATAGTACCTCTCGTGTTACACCCATACAAATTCAGCCTATCTTTCAGATAAGCATCCTCAGTACCTAGAGAGTGGATTATATCTTGAATAATTTGGGACACTTTTCAGTTACCTTTCGTGAGAAAAAAATATAAAAACACCGGCAAACCATACGCTTCAAAACTAGGGATTTGTCGCTTATGCACCACCGGGTAGGCCCGGTGGTCCATGAGCGAAAATTCGCAGTTTCATTGTGTTCTTTTTCACCAGATACAGAAAACGTTATTATTAGTCGTCTATATCGGGTGTAAAAAAACATATAGTTTTTTAGCAGTACCCTACGCTGTTTGTAGTGCAAATGATAACACTGATCATGTCTTTCACCAGCCTCTCTCTTCCTTATTTTTTTTTAAATGCGTCATCTAATTTTCAGTAGAATGTTAAAATTTTAAGTAACCGCACATAATATTTATTTTTTAATTTTCTCTCTTTGGTAATTGGAAATATACCTTCTGACATTGATAGACGAAAATTCCCCCAGGATCGTTTCGGCGAATGACAGTCGCTTATATCATCAATAAAAATAGTAATTCTTGCAAATATCCTACACCTCATTTGAAGGTATTATTTTTGTCTGTTTTCCTTAACAGAAATAGAAGGGCGACCCTTGAAAAACATTGTTTTGAATAACTAGAAAGTTTTCATTTTTTTTGTTTCAAAAACATTAGTTTGTTCCAAAGCTATGTTTTCTACGGAAAAAAAAGAATAAATAAATAATAAATCTGAATGGATATTTTTGAGACTCTCGCGTTGGTCGATTTTTAGTCGTTACTTTAGTTCAAAGATTAACCCTTTACCTAACTCAGCATTTTAACAAAATAAATTAAATTTCACATTTTTAAAAAAAAAAGTATCACAATTTTTCAATAAAACCATAGAAATATGGATATCATTAGAACCGGTGTGACAGGAATGGAAGTCCGTAGGAACGTTAGTCCCTCTGGACTATTATTCCGCGGAATTATAGTCCTCGGTCTAACATTTCTAGGAATAGTAGTCCGGCGGACTAATATTCCTAGAAATGTTAGACCTAGGACTATAATTCCGCGGAATAATAGACCAGAGGGACTAATTTTCCTACGGACTTCCATTCCTGTCACACCGGCTCGACGAGACGGTTTTAATGATGTCCATATTTGTATTGTTTTATGAAGACCTTTGTAAGATATGTCAGGCTGTGATAAGCCTATTTTGGTCAATTTCCTGACCGTTTGTCGCCGTTATGTTGGATAAAGGGTTAAAGGAAACTTTTAATTCGTCGTGGGAAATTAAATTATCGTTTGACACATTTCACCCAAATGACGCCGCGCGGACAGTTAATGAGTGGGTGAAAAACGCAGTTTACCAGGCGTCACGTCTCCTTCTGAGCTGTCGGCACAAGTCCTAGATCAAAACTCGCATCTCCAAAAAAGTGTCTTCCTCACAGACTGGTGCTCGCAAAAGACAGACATTATATCCCTCGTAAAAAGTGACCATCTGACACACATGCCCTTGGAAACAATTCGCCCCTAAAACTTCCTCTCTCTTAATAAACAGTTTAAGGGAAGAAGGATACACTGCGTCTTCCTCATTTTTAAACTTGCTTCCTAATTTTTTTAAACTAGAATATGCCATGCTTATTTTAAACATTTATTTCGCTCCATATCAGTGATTATTTCAGTTTAAGTACTGTTTTGCCAATGAACAATATTTTCTTGCAAAGTTTCTATAAATTCTAAGAACGTAATATTACAGAAATATATGAAGTCAGAGTACCTGCGTCAAAAAAATATCCCCTTCAAAATTCCTCCTTCAAAAATATCTCTGCCGAAACTACCCTCTGGCAAAAGGCCAAAATGTCAGCTTTGATAATGGACCCGAAATGGACAAATTTATTAGGGGTGAACCTGTCACCAAATTCGCGAGTTTTGAGCATAATTTCATTATTTAATTGAATTTTGTGATATATGTTTATATAAACACCCTGAGCAGAAAATATTAAAATGCAGTAAATATTCTTATCCATTAAAGAACCCGAATAGAAGACACACGTGCAAAACAACTCTTGCTCAGCTAAAAAAATCACGTTTCGCATGAAAACATAGCATTTGACCCTTTACTGGAACGAGCTTTACAAGCTGGTTCCATGGAAAGATTATAAACTATGTTTTTGATGAAAAAAGTGAAATAACATTTGAATGATGATTTTTAATTTTCGTTTTAGCAGTAAGAGAGTAATTGACTTCCGACGAAATTAAAGAACCCGAATAGAAGACACACGTGCAATAGCTACTCTTGCTCAGCTAAAAAAAATCATGTTTCGCATAAAAACATATAGCTTATGACCCTTCACTGGAACGAGCTTTATAAGCTGGTTCCATGGAGAGATTATAAACTATGTTTTTGATGAAAAAAGTGAAATAACATTTGAATGATGATTTTTAATTTTCGTTTTAGCAGTAAGAGAGGAATTGACTTCCCACGAAATTAAAGAACTCGAATAGATGACACACGTGCAATAGCTACTCTTGCTCAGCTAAAACAATCATGTTTCACATAAAAAACATAGCTTATGACCCCTCATTGGAACGAGCTTTGCAAGTTGGTTCCATTGAGGGATTATAAACTATGTTTGTGATGAAAAAAGTGAAATAACATTTGAATGATGATTTTTAATTTTCGTTTTAGCAGTAAGAGAGTAATTGACTTCCGACAAAATTGTTTGGTTTCTGTTTTTTCGTTATAACTGGTTATAAACCATGTTTAAACAAAATCTTATTAAACAGATAGTTCCACAGAGGTTAACACACTATGTCATTAAAATGTCTTAGTACAGTACAGTCGCCGTGGATTAGTCGTAATCACCACGTGGGCAGTTATGTCCACGCATGTGTTTACCAGGTAGGAAAAATCAGCATCAGCAAACTTTTAATTAATGAAGCACCAGGTTGTACCCAGTGCTTCATTAATTAAATTGTTGATGATTATTCCTGTAATTAGTGTCTGGAATCTAATATTATTGCGTCCGTGGAAATATTGCCCACGCGTGGAAAGTGACCAGTCCACGGCGACTATACTGTATCATTTGATGTCTGAACCTGGTAATATCAGTCGAATAATAGTTTCGTCTTTCTTTTATTTATTAAATGTTATCTTAAATAACTAAATATTTTCATTTTTCATGGACAACATAGCTTAAGACCTACCCCACTCACCACAATCCCACCACCACCTAATTAAAACAGGCACAACGAGGTGTCATCAACTATTTTCTTCGAGCAAATATCGGAAGAACAATGAATTTTGAATTGCATTTTTCTGAACAGTTCTGTCCAGACACGTTAAAGGCTGGGGTATGCCTAAGAAAGTCAAAAAACAAAAACTGTATAATTTTTATAATTTACAGGATGCCATTTATTGTATTTAGTTATTATTTGTGACACTTGTTCTATATCGTCGCGTGAGAACCATAAAGTTCTATCTTCCAGTGGAAGATAGAACTTTATGGTTCTCACACGACGATATGTTAGCATCTATTCTTCTGCACGAGTTAAATGTGGGAATGCTTTCAAATTGTTTAATCACGTGTTAGAGCACAGGGTCAATCTAGCCCTTCGCAAGCTGATATCAAGATATTGAGATTTAATGTTGGAAATATCTCCCATAATTCAACACAAATAACCAATTCTGTCTTGTTTGGTGGCGCTCATTGAGCTCTGTCAAACGAGATTGAATAGGTAAAAGTTTCCGATGCATTATGAGAAGAATTGTCAGGTTGTTATTTCGATATTTTGATATAGTGTGCAAAGTTTTAGATGGAGGTACAGTACAATTAAACTAAAATGCAGACAAAACGCACAAACTATATTTTCTTGAACGGGCAATAACATTTTCAGCCCGTTATTTCTGAAAGCTTTCTCGAGATAGATTAGGGACATGGCCATGGCAATGTCCACTTATATTACAACATATCTGCCATATGAGAACTATAAGCGAGCATGTACTGTTGATTGTGGGAATTTCCCATCGCATGTTAAACTCTTCACACACCCTTGTCTTTTCTCTTTTCACCTACACCCCTATGTCCAAATGTTCAAATGGGAAACATGGCGGTGGGTAAGATATATTCTCGATTTTTTTTCTTTGAGTAGCGTTTAGTATTCGTGTTTCTAACAACTCGAAATTATTTTGTTGCATTCTCTATATAAAACAAAATCGGTTACTAATCTATGTGATTTCGTTAAACGCAGAAAACACCGTCGCGATCGCAGGTCTCAGTTTTACAAGACCACAGTGATGCATAATATGGAGTGTGATGTGTGTACATGTATGTGGATTTGGGTATCTGAATGCAAGTAGACACCTTGACAAATCAGCGGCTGGCCAAAGTGTTATTATTACAAAAATGCTCAACGGAGTAAACTTTCTTTCAGAATAAAATATTTCTCCGCCGGTCGTTGTTGGAACTATCAATCCGATTGGAATTCGGACCGAAAATGATATACACGCAACACGATATTCTGCAAATACGATTAATCTGAATAAGCCCGCAGATGTGATTACGAAAAATCGTAAGATACACACACTAAAAACATACAAATATTAATTAAAAAGTAAGAAACCTGAAAATCTATTTAAAAATGTCATCCATTTTTTTTCAAACTGCTGTTCATGCAGTCGTCATTTTTCAAAACATATATATGTAACAGTGAAGAAATCATTGCCAGCGAATTAGTAGTATCTCCACACGAAGAGATAGCACATTAGGGACTATTTAATATATTTCACACTCTCTGCTGTTTGTATAATCCAATGCAAATATTTTTTTCTCATTATAGCGGGGGAGGAATTCGCTAGAATTGTGCACTTGGTGATACCTTCCTGAAATTTGGCATGATGTAAGGGTAGGCATCAGAGATTTCAAAATCGATCGGCTACAAGTTGGCACCATCCTCTAGCCACCACTAGCAGCGAAATCCAAAATGGCCGCCAAGCGGATCGAAAAAAAGCTATTTTCGCCGATCGCACAACTGAAGCTCCAAACCTAACACCATACATGTGCTGTAATTGATGTGAATGATGGAGTGAAGCCCTTGGAACAAGTTGGGGGGAAGATTAATGGATAATGGGATCAGAATTTCCGTCGATGTGTGCGTCTGTGTGTCTGACTGTCAGTATGATCGTCCGTCCGTAGATAAATTAGTGTTGAATGTTTCTCGGGAATGCAATGGTCAAATGAACATGGTATGAGAGATTCCTGTCAACACATGAACAAGGGTACTCGATAGTATGCAGCAGTGGGGATACTTGGACATTTGATAATCCAATTAAAGTGACAGTCTATTCTCAACTTCCGGCATTTTCGATAGATTTATTTTCTAAGAAAATAAAACTATCAAATTTCTAGAGGAGTTCTGGTTCAATCTCAACACCATAGCGACACGTCTGCCAGCAAGGGCAGTGCTGGAATGAACTCGGGATGCATTAGTTCCCGTTGTTAATTATACAATGTTATCTTGCCAGTATAGAACATTGGCAAAATGGGACTAGAAGGGGTGAGTGTATGTTTGCAGTCATTCGAGGTACAGGAATATTTTTTGACTACAAGTAGTATTCTTCATTTTCGGCCAGTTAAGATGTGGTGTGTTCCAAGTCAGGATTAATGTTGCCGACACTTAATGCCCATCCCTCATGGTATGCTACTTTACCAGGGATATAGAGATATAGCCACCACTGGGAGCCAAAACATGACCTTTGATGTCGATGAGTGGTCGAAATGTTTTAGCGAATAACTTATCGAAATATGATCCGGTATGGCAATTTGATACCTTACGTTAGATTTATTAGATCAACTCAGGTATGGATTCATTGAGACATGAGTGCGCTACAAGATGAAGGATTTCCAAGTTGATTTGCTATGGAGTAGGAACTGACTAGTCACATGTGGCCTATGGCCAGAGAAAGACAAGGATACCATAGATGAACACACGGGTGAACGAAGGTATCAACTGTTGTACAGAGGCAAAATAGTTGGGGATATTGTATCATGCTATGCATGAATTAACACCGTCTTGTGCAGTAAATAACAGACTATTTTCCGAAATCTAAAACTGTATTCCTATACCCCGGACAATGTAGCAAGCCACATGGGATGAACATTTGTTAGCAAAATCAACTCAACTAGAAACATGACATGTGTTAACTGGCCGAAAATGGAAAAAAAAATACCAGAATAGGAGATGACTGGTCCTAACATGACAGTATACTACTCAATATTGTTACAACAGCCACCTTCACACTTACACAAAGGTGTGCACCTTAATCCAGCTTTCAAGCATTTGCAATTGCCCTTGCAGGCCTTGGCACAACTACAGTGGAGCATCAGTGCACATGCAGCACTTGCGTCTCCTAGGTGAGTCCAAAATGGGACCAGAATATTGAGACGTGGATTCCACTCCCATCCGTACTGTGATGGGTCTGGCACACATAAGTGTTTCTGCAGAGCACGATGCCAAATGAAAGATGACACAAGAATTACCCTTTTTACATGTTGATACAGAGCTGCTTTGGTGGGCGGGATGTTTTCCATAGACTTAAGGCCATGTGTGAACATATGCCGTCTCGCATCATTGACACGTGTACTGACACAACTGTTACTGTACATCTGTATGGTGAGTTTTTCGATATGCTGCATATGAGGGGAATCCTCTGAAAAGACTTGCGGATTCTCAGTCAATTCTATCATCATTTCAGTTGATGCGGGAAAATTCATCCATGCATTCCATCCTGTCTTCTTCCCAATGCCGAGCATGCTGGATGTTACATCACAACCTGTGAAGGCGTGGAAGAAAGTCAGGGCCTTACAGTAATCAGGTCCAAGTTGTGAAGCTATCTCATGAATTGGCATATCTTTATATGCCTTTCCAATTCCAAACCCAATCCACAGCTCACTGAGTCCAAGGTCACGGAATGTTGCGAAATGGTGCAAAGACAGAATGACGACATCAGAATCAACCGTGCGAAGAAAAGCTATTTTGTGACCTTGTGAGACTGCATGGTTGAGATGAAGCATCATGCGCGTGTCTGCTTCCTCGTGGTTCGATGGAGATATGTCACATAAGCTAACATCCTTATTGCATAGTACATATTCTCCTGATGTCGTTAACAACTGGTACTCGGATGTTGATGTTAATTTCAGCAGTTCAGCAGACAGGAACTTGAAAAATTCGTCTTTATTCTCACTAACTTTCAAGAATGCCTGCCAATTCTTCCCTTTAGGTAAAGGGACGTTCTCGGACACCCGTATCAACCTAACTGCTGTCTCACCGAGGCGTTTTGCTCGCGTCTGATTCTTCAAACTGCCTTCGGGTAACAGTCATAGATCGCATCAACCCTTGTGGTGTTCGTGTTAATCAGAGATTCGATGTATGGCAATAATTGCAATCGAGCATATTCTCCAAACAGATCCGCTTTCTGTGGTTTGATTACATGGACTACAGCAGGCATATCCAAGATGACAACTGAAGCTTGTCTAGCTGCTGAATTCTTCCCTTGTGCAGGAATAGCTGGTAAACAATTGAGAATTTGAGATTTTGTCCCACTCCGTAGCTTACCTCTATCGGATAATGCTGGCGGATCACGTGCATTCTCGTGCATGAAAAACTCATCCATGTTTGAATCAGGCCGGGCTTGCAGTGAAACGAACATCTGGGTAACTATTGCGGCAGTTGCTTTACTTGACATGAGTTTGTCTCGGCCTTTGTCCAGGTTGGCTGGGGGTGGGTTAAGGAAGGTATATATATTTGCCTTGGGAATAACATCATTCAGGGGTACGGTGCATTCCACAAGCCTTTCCTTCAAGAAAGTGGAATATAAATGCTTGCCCCTTTCGGGTAATGACCGTAAACTCTTACTAACTTCGGGGTCCATATATTCACCAGTATCTAATGTCACCAGCTGACCACTAGTTTCATCATAAGGGTTGATAATGAGTCCCTGATTCACCAGATCGAGGAGAGATTTCAATTGATTCAGACATTTTTTCTGCTCTGATACCGAACTTTCCGGGTGTTCCGTGTTATCTGATGATGTTGTGTGGAAACTTGCATATTCATACTCATCTATAACACGCAGAACTTCTGACCTTGAAAGCTCAATAACGACTTTCTCTTCAGCCTGGCCATAGAGACCTTTTGGACCACTGTCTTCTTTGAGTAGTTGGATACTATGTTCTTGGCTCTGATCTAAACCCATCATACTGAACTTCCTCTCACTACGCTGGACCACAAAATGGCCTTCCATGAATTTGTTGTGGATTGAAGGATGCCGCCTGGGTAGCTGAGACATGTCTCTCAGAAATACGGGGACCCACCGACAATAATTTGTATGTCCTAGGGCAAAAAAGTAACTGCACAACTCATCGATAGAACACAGTGTACCAGGCCAGTTACCGATTCGTTGGTTCCGAACGAATTGACAGCTTGTCAAGAGAAAGTTCCGAACGATTTCACCCCAATAGCGCGCAGTTGGAGATTGTGAAAGAATCCTCTGTTCCCACATTTCAAATGACTCATGGGGCCCAGTCTGCTGACAGTAAATCTCATAAGCATTCTTTCTGAGGATCTCAAGCCAAGCTAGAGTGAGAAGATATGCCTGTCGCGTCCTCTTGACATGTTTCCCACCAAGTAGGGATGATGCTACACCGGGTGTGAATATCTTTGCGAGGTGAAACATTCGCTCCCAACCAGAACCACCCATAAGCTTACCACCAGCTTCTTGGGTGCACATTTCAAGATGCAGGAATCCAATCATACACACCATTCGATCCTCACCTATCTCCTCTGGGAACAGCCATTGACATTTTTTCTGCCTGGCATACAACGGACAGTCACCTTCAATGACAGGTATCTGGCCGGGGTTTACGAAAGCAGTAGCTTCCCTGACCACATACATAGCATGCTTCTGCATACTGAGTGAGTCCGCTTTCTGCTCACTGAAAACAGGGAATACCCCAATAACTGCACGAGGTTTGACATTGTCTTGATCTTCATGTTTTGAAAAGAAGCCTGAAAAGGTCACAGGGACTTCATCAAGCTGCCAGCTGCCATCAACCTTCCCTTTATTGCTGATCTGTGACACATGAGACAACCAGTCATTCTCTCCCACGTTCAAATCTGCATATTCATTGGGCCGTACATTACATTCATCTGGAGATTCAAGCCTGATGTCCCCACCAAAGTCTTCAACGAAAGGAACAAATGCATAGTCGTCTGGGAGTTCAATTTGTGTGTCTTCTGGAACATCTAAACTCAGTGGTGGGGGATCAGTACCCACATTGTCCCTGCTCAGTTGACCAATGAGTGTGATGGACGTACCATGCATATCAGATCTACCAGATACATCAATGTTATCAGTGGTTCCTATCGAGAAAACATTACGTTTGCAGTTAGCTGGGACTACAACACCTTCGTTCTTGAACCGCAGTGAAACAGCTCTCGCGAAACTCCTGCGAACATCCATTACGCGATCATAAGAGACAGAGAGTCCCATTTGATGAAAATCTCTGATAAGATTTTTCATACGATCATGGGCATGCAACTTCAAACCCACATAAAGAGGCATTGGAGTTTCTCTGTCACGTCTCTGGTGAACATTTTGTGCATGTTCGGAGCGTTTCGCTGAATTGCTGATCAACATCTGTGAAATAGTACAAGCCACTCGAGTCTTGGCATTAACAGTCTCATCATCGCCTAAGTTCTGTATACTACATGTGCCCTCAAGTAGAACTCTAAGAAGAGTCAGGAGTGAGTTGGGTACAGGCTCGCTCAAGCAATAAGATGAAAATGATCCCGTGAAAGGAGCTTGAGATATGAGTATGTGTTTACGCAGAAGAAGACCCACATCAACTATCTTTTTTGCCTCTTCCTCAGACACTATACGAGTTAAAGATTCGGACAACAAGGAGCCAACTCGAAACCTACTTGAAATAAACACATCTCTACCCTGTGTGAAGGCGTCCCAGCCATCGCCCAATTTCTGCAACAAATGTTCTTTGAATCGAGTGGAATGTATTTCTTCACTAAGCCAATCAGAACCGACTTGCTTCAACCTCCGACTGTACAGATTCTTGAGATCGACAAGCTTCATCGCGGAATCGTTGTGTTCAACAAATGTTATGAGCTCTGCCATAACGAGAGGGTCATAGGGCAGGCCTGACGCGGAATGTTCGGCGTTCTTCGACTTTTTAGATTTAGCCGCTCGTGCTTCATTGGCAAGCTTACAATAACAGGTTTTGTGATAGTAAAGATCACTAGCAGCGGAATCAAATGCTGCATTGACCCGAGAAAAAACAACCCAGTTCTCGGCTTCCTTTGCCATAATTTTGAGTTTATTGTTATCAGACATTGATCTGCAAATAGGCTCACTGCTGTCACCTTCGCGTTTGTGACAATAAACACACTGGGGCAGTTTCCTGTCACAGCCAGATTCAAAACTTGTCCGTGTTCTTTTAGGACTCAGCGTGGAGCAGGATGCCACTGCCTCATTTCGCTCTCGCTTGTGTAGCACGCGCTGTACGATGTGAGTCCGAATACTGTCACGGCATGTCTTATGATATATTGCCTTATTCGTCAACAGTGACATCGACATACACTCATCACTCTCTCTCATCAAACAATCAATGGTCAAATTATATGGAAGCTCAACGCCATTATCTAGGAAGCGCGTTATGTCTTCCTCAATAGCTTTATAGGCGTCATGAAAACGAGATTCTCTATACGGACGCATCAATTTCTTGGAACTGTCTTGCTGGCAAAAGCAACAACGTTCCCAGTCAGTACTAGTCCGTACACGAAGAGGATTCTCACTCATTCTGTGAATGATTTTTGTGAACAATCGCGTTCTCGAATTAATTTCGACAGACAAATCAGAATTGCTTGCGGAATTACGCCAAACAAGAGATTGTATGGCAAAGAGACTGCTTCATAAAGAGCGTTGTTTCTCCGGGATCAGCGTCATTCAGGTTTGCCTGAATGACGCTGATCCCGGAGAAACAACGCTCTTTTCAAGTTCCAAGAAATTGATGCGTCCGTATAGAGAATCTCGTTTTATTCTACATCATCTCCCACGTCTGTTTCCAACACGTGCGTGGATCAGAGTTCACTTTCGCGCCCTTACAATCGGATGTATAGTCGGTAGACCGTCGAAAAGGAGGTTCCCTTCAGCCGCTGGCGGCCATTTTGGATTGTGCCGCTACTGGTCGCCACCGGTCGGTGTCAACTTGTAGCCGATCGTTTTTGAGAACCTCATAGCCTACACTAACAGTGTGCCAAATTTCAAGAAGGTATCACCAAGTGCACAATTCACCTGTATGTGACGAATTCCTCCCCCGCTATTAGCACATATTGTTGCACAATCTCTTGTCTGAACAGGGAAATGCGTTTTTTTCAAGTTTTTATGCAACTGATTTCTGTTTTGTGTAGTTTAAATCACACTGCCACTCACGTGTGCAACCATATGAAAATTAGGATTTAATTCATTCCCCAGTTTTTTTTATGGAACCGGGAACGGGATTTTTTAAACAGAAAATCCGGGAAACGAGGAATTCTCGCTTTCATAAATCTTCGTGATAATTACGGCCAGCAGCCTGTTGGGGGTCAATACTATAAAACGTTTACAATTGTATTTTCTAGAATTGTATTTTCTACCTATTAATTTAACTGACTAAAATAAATCATTAGTATTTTAAAAGATGTGGCAATTTGCCAAACGGCAAATTGCCACATCTTTGAAAATCCTAATGGTTTATTTCATCCCATTTAAAGTCATAACTAGAAAATACAATTCTAGAAAATACAATTGTAAAAGTTTTATAGTATTGGCCCCTGTCGTAATTATTTATAAAAGCGAAAATTTCCGAGTTGACAGCAGGCATGTGGTAGAATAAACACATGGGACGTTCCTTTGGGAATATAATTTTGTTCGCACGCGGTTCCAAAAAATAACGTATATACACGTCGGGATATCCGATGTGAGAATTGCTATTTAGAACTGCAAGCTTCTAAACTTCCGGAATGGTAGAAAAGGTTGTGAATTCATAAGTTGGAGAAATGAAATGCAAAGAAAATCGGAGACAGTTTGGAGGAGAATAACGCTTTCACCGACGAAACCGTCATTGCCGTTTCTGTCCTGCCCTTATATTCCAGTAACCGGGGTCGGAATATTTTGTATTGGAATTTAGAATTTCCAGTCTCGATTTATTTATTTATTTTATTGGGGGTTTAATGACTCTTTTGACAGCCAGGATCACTTCGAGTCGGAGAGATTTACGGGTGGTGGACGAAAACCACTGAGCAACGGCGAGCAACTGTCAAATATCCCAACGGCCTCGGATTTAACTCTAGTGAGAATGCAGTATGTGTATAATAGCACTGGGAGTTTATTTTTAGCTAACACACCAACAAAGTGGAATTGCACGCAAACATTGCATAATTTGACCACAAAACCGAACAAATTTTGATCTGGTCGCAATATGCTGCTACCGATGGGTCTCGCAAACGAATATAACATATTATTTAATGCTCAGGCATCAATTCACGCTGAAAAATTAAGTCATATTCCCCTGTCGGTCGGCAAAACGAAATATCAAAATGATATTTAGAAATCGATATTTCATCGTAGGTTCGGATGACGAATCACATGTACTTTAAACGAGTCAGCACATCAGTAATGAATTCCAGAGTCCCAAATACAAACGAATTCGAATAATTGATAGTGACAGTGACTAAATCAATTCATTAAATCAGCGGTTTCGAAGTTTGACTTTCTCATTCACCTTCCAGCGAAAAGCCGAAATCACTTTCAAATTTCTTCAGTTCAACTTCACACGTCTTCAGTGCATTGAGTTCAAAAAAAATAAAATGACGTGTCTTGTTATTGAAAATAAGAAAGTGGTGTTTTTTGTTATTGTTCTATTTCTTCGAAACACATTGCGATTATTTCAATTCGCCAGCCTCGGTAAATCGTAAAGTTAGGGGAGAAATAAGACGGGACTACTTTTTGTGCGGATATTCACACATTCCAATGGTTGGAGTTTGGTTGTTGTAATTTTTGTATGGACGCCGGTTCGGCACATAAATTTTGCGCCTTAATGGCAAATAAAGGCCACAAATTGGAGAGTTTGTAGTCGTAGAGCATTAAATAAAAAGAAAATTCACGAAAATTTGATGAATACCGAAAATATCTCGTTCGTGGCTACAAGAAATATGAGGATCTTCACTCGCGACTGCGTCGCTCGTGAAGATCCTCATATTTCTTTGTAGCCACTCACGAGATATTTTCGGTATTCATCAAATTTTCGTGAATATCCTCTATTTTCTAAATCAGGACCGAATCGAGACAAACGGGCGAAGAATTTGCAATGGCGTTTTAAGGTTATTTTGTATTTATTTTTCGACAGGTGAGATTTATAGAATCATTTAATTTAAACAACATTTATTCAGTAAGACTGATATTATAAAAAAAACTACAATATAAGTTCAAACATATAATCAAAGTGACTGTACATTATGACGATTCACAAAGTATGTTATAATACCAAGATAAATAAAGGAAACGAGATATATAGAGACCGTTTCGGCAGGAAGCTATTTATTTATTTATTGGTGTTTAAGGTCACATACTTATGCACAATGGCTAATCGTGACCGTGACAGTTTTACGGGTGGAGGAAGCCGGAGTACCCGGAGAGAACCACCGAGCAACGACGAGCAGCTGCCAGCTCTCCAACATCGTAACTCTGAACTCTGCACCGCCGCAGCACAGGCAGGGTTAGATTGGTTGAAGACATGCGCACCATCGACGTGCAGTACGCCTCAGTACACAGCGTCATCGTGCCCCCATGTAGGCAATCGGGGTGAAGTGTCTTGCCCAAGGACACAACGCGGGTGCCGCAGGTGGGATTCGAACCGAGGACCTCTCGGCTTGCAGCCTGCACCTCTACCAACTGAGCCACCGCGCCCCGGGCAGGAAGCTAATAGCTTATTTGAGCCGTCTCCCCCAATCTTTTCGTTGGGAGATGACCAGAATAAGCTCAAGCTTTTTGTCAAATCCCTCATTTACCTTGTATCACGTAACTGTTTATTGTGTTATATTTTCTTACTCTTTAATTATTTTTGAGTTGATAATACGCCGATGTCTATATTGTGTTACAATTAACACTTATTGAATAAAATATTGTTTAAACTAATCTTTTCGCTGGGAGGAAAGCGCATAGATAATTTACACAAGATTGCGATTGAGTCGCAATCCATTGGAAATTTTCTACCCGCTTTTGCAATTACAGTACTGCAATTCATACTCCATCAAAATACATGATGTGAATAAGATAACTCTTCCAACACAAGAGGCCGCTTTTCCGCTCCAGCAACACGATATGAACGTCATAATTTCATTAAGCAGGATGGCAGCTGAGTGAACGTTTGTGGTAGAACAATTAATATTTTCAACGTGCAGCCTTCAGGCTGCACGTTGAAAATATTAATTGCTCTACCCCCAAATAATGAATATGGAATCTTCCAATTTCTGCCATTTAACTGGCATGGAAGATTCCACCAGCGTTCAAAGGGTTAGCCTTCAGCTAATGGATCTCTGAGTTGACCACAACCCTCCTCTAGTAAACGAAATATGGCTCTCTCTTTTATACAGTACGTGGAGAGTGTATTATCACTAAATAACCCGCAGAGTGGAGACTCCACCTTAGCAATAATTACAAATTTTTCGCAAAGCATAACCAGCACAAGCAAAGTTTCAGCCAGGAGGTTCATTGGCTGAAACATTGCTTGTGTTTTTGTCGATATGTACACAATTTGAAAGTGATAGCTTGGGTGATAACTCCACTCCGCGGGTGATTTAGTTACAATCCACTCTTCAGGTACTGTATGCACTTTCAAAAAATGAGAGTCATTGCTGGGGTGACAACTGCAGTCTTAATAGACTTTATTGGTAATTTGGGGTCCATGTACTCGGCGGTGTAGCCACAGGGGAGGGGGTGGCGGTGATCTCTTCCTCTCAATTTTCCTGAAAAATCTCAACCTTATATTAATTCGTTCCTGAAAAGAGTAAAACTGGTTGATAGACTCTCACTTTTATATTTCTTCGGTAATTTGGCTATAGTTATTCCCTCACTTTGTGGGTACTTAAGCCTCCAAAAGAACTAAGGGTGTCCCAGTTCACATGAAGTTTATTTTGTTCCCCCGAGGTATACCTCAGGACTCAACCTATAGGGAATACATACTTTTATCACGACAATAGATGAAATGTGTGATGGAATATATTTTTCTGCGCACATTACTGCCATTTCTGCCACAACCCCAACACGTCCTGTACCTCTGCCGCACCCATGCGTGCATACACTTTTTAAAGAATGCTCGCAGCATTTCTAGCTAGGCTCTAAGAAGAAAACTTTCATAGAAATTAATATAATTGCTGTTAAAATAAGTATATCTGTTAGTTATGTGAATACAAGTGGAATATTACTAAAGCCTAATAGCGGCAAATAAAGTTTTAACCTATAGATCTCCGTGATAGATCTGGCTATGCATTGGCGCAACTCTTGCTTGTGTGTTTTGAGCGCACAATTTGAAAAAAAGTCGTTGTTGTTGCTCGGGTGGATATTTTATGCGTACGAATTAGCAATAAAATACTGTACGTCTACGAATTTGTAAAGTCTCAAAATTCTACTTAATTAAATAGCTAATTAATTTCAGAATTAGGATATAAAATTAATTTTGTACTCATAAGCATCAATTAAAAAAACAAAATAAGTTGTTGGAATTTTTTTTATAAAATTTGAAGGAGAGATACTATCTGAAAGGTTGAGGTTACTAATAAGCTTCAGTTATCATTGATTGCATGCCTTGTTCGGTCTATTTTAGTGTGGGGTTGGGGGGGGGGGGGGGCGTGGGGGATGATCTGCATACTCACCGCTTTTGGGAGAAGATGTATAAATATAGTAGGCAAGTAGATCATAGGAAAAAGGACAGTTCCAACAATTATCCTAACACACATATCAAATGATATTATATTTTATTCCGACATTACAGCAATCAGAAGTAACGTTACATTTTTTTTTATTTACAATCCTAATCTCAGATGTACTGTTCTGTAAAACGCCGAGGGAGAAAGAGGTGTGTGTGTGTTGGGGGGGGGGGAGCTCCCCAACATACTAACTCCACACAAGCAGGGTTAGCAATGGAGGAATACAAGTGCACCATGGACGTGCAGTACGCCTTAGTACACGGCGTCACCGTGCCCCCACATGGGCAATGGGGCTGCAGTGTCTTTCCCAAGGACACAACGCGGTTGCCGCAGGTGGGATTCGAACCGAGGACCTCTCGGCTTGCAGCCTGCACCTCTACCTACTGAGCCACCGCGCTCCCAATTTCAACACAAGAATATCATTAGTTATCCTTGTGTTTTACAGGGTGTATGAGAATTTACACCGGTTTGGGAACTCATACACCCAGAGGCGAAGCCGAAGGGTGTATGTGTTCCCAGACCGGTGGAAACTCCCATACACCCTGTAAAACACAAGGATAACGGATTTATTTCCAAGAATCTTGGTGTAATTGATACTGTAACCTACATTGTGGGCAAAAACTGACAGAAAATTTGTACTTTGTAAGTTTCTTAATGAATAAAACCAGACAAATATGGATGTCATTGGAACTGGCTTAGTGAGCCAGTTCCAATGACATCCATATCTGTAATATTTTATTGCATATAAATATTAAATTTCCAGTATTTTTATTTTTGTTCTAACATAACCGAGCAGAAAGTATGAATTAATAATTAAAAATGGGTACTTTTTTAGCAATATAGCCTGCTATTGTAACTTCTTGTTTTTACACCGTGGTTAACCACGGTGTAAAAAAGCCACTGTGGATTGCAAGTTACACCGTAGTTCTCAGCCAATGAAAATGCAGTATTTTGTTTCATTTGGAAATAAGATGTGATCCCTCGAACGAGTTCGTCTAGCTCGCTCCAATGAGTGGGTTACCTGAGATTGTTTAATTTAAAAAAAAAATCAATATCATGTGTGTGGGATAAAGGGTTAAAACCTGCAGTTTGAAAATTTGAATCGGAGGTTGCTACTAGAATTCCCTACTTTTTGGAAATTATGTAATGATAGTCGGAGATTTGTCTACAGAGAGGAGAGGGGGAATTTGAAAACTAGAGGTAGACACTTTCCATCCGATACCCCTTAGCAACACTGATAATATTTGGTTATTGGATGATACAGAGGAGAGGGTTAGTATGTTTATTGGGGAAAATGGGAAGAATGAGGTACGGAATATCATGAAAGAGTTTGTTTCCGTGTATTGGGAGGAGAGACGAGATATCGAAATGGACAGCCTCTGGCAGCACATGTCTAAATATGGCTTTTCCTCTAGAGAACGACGATAAATCAGCGGCTGACTGGAAGTGTTATTATTATATACCAGATGTAAACGAGTCGCGACCAGATCGCGATACGACCGAGATAAAGTTCTCATGTAATCACTGCACTGATTACGGATGACCGTTTGGAGTCATCTCTTGACCCACTTCTTCTTCAGATCAACATGAACTTTGTGTTTTGACCTAATATTTATTTATATATTTATTTATTGGTGTTTAAGGTCACACATTTCTGCACAATGGCTAATCATGACCACGATAGTTTAGCGGGTGGAGGGAGCCGGAGTACCCGGATAGAACCAAGAGCAACCGCGAGCAACTGTCAGGTCCCCAACATACTAACTCCACACAAGCAGGGTTAGCATTGGTTGCAGAGAGGCGCACCATCGAAGTGCAGTACGCATTAGTACACAGCGTCACCGAGCCCACACGTGGGCAATGGGGGTGAAGTATCTTGCCCAAGGACACAAAGCCGTTGCCGCAGGTGGGATTTGTGACCCAATCGGAATCAGTACAGCTGTAAGAAAATGAAACGTAAAACTGAATAGTTTTAAGTCTCGACCCGCTGAGTATTTTAAATATATTTTTCATCAAATCTAGTCATGGCTGCTCTAAAGCAGCCATGACTAGATTTGAAGAAAATTCGTCTAAATTCATCAGGGAATCATTGGTGAAAAATTATGTTCTGTTTATAGGGGGATAATTTGATTAAATGTGGCCAAATTATACTTATCTCAGTGTCCAGAGATTATCACCAGCAGCATCAAAGCAATTAATTCTCTATCGCTCTATCATTTGTTTTGTATTCTATTATTATTAGTTTAATTTCGTTCTTCCTTTACTCATTTTTAAAGTAAGTTATCGATTCCAGTTTTCGACAGTTTCCTCTAAAAGCTTTTCATCTATCAATATCATAATTGGTGTTATCAATTATTAAAAAGGGGATGGAAATGTTCTCACCGTTTTCGTGCAACGTAAGTTGACTGATTCTATACCAATAAAAATGGGATATGCATAAGATTTCTACAGTTTTAGGGTGGATGCTGAAATAGTGTCGCGAATACGACAAAAATAGCAACTGTTACCAGTGGCACAGGCCGCAGAGACATGCATTAAGAGCAAAATAACGTTATTTATCATCGTCAGGAGTGATCAGATTTTTTCTATCCGCTCAGAAACTGTAGAGTTGTTCTTCAGTTTAGGCCTTTCACACCGTCCTCTCCGAATGCAGTTGAGATAGCGAAGTTTACTATGAAATACACAAACACATTGGTTATCGTGCTTTGTCACATGTAATCACTTGTTAGAAGACCGCGATAAATCAGAGGAAGACTAATGAAGTGTTACTTTGTTTTCGAGTGCAAATTCAACTGTCTCGACGTCCGTTTTATGGGAAGATCATCGATGTATTCTTCAAACTAATCACACGTCCGTAGCTACCTTCGCGATTTAGAGGTGGTGGGTGAGCAACGTTCGCCGAACCATGGCATGAATTTGCTCCAAGGATCTTATGTTCGCACACGTATGCATCTTGGTAAGTTCTTAGGGCCAGTCTAGTTACACCCACTCAAATCATCCACAACAATTCGAAATATGGTGGGAAAATGTCACGACACACTGTCATTTCCGACTGAAATATCCAGGGCCGGTTCGACTCACACACACCACACAACTATCAACCACACAATGGTGTCCTTGTGACAGGCCTGGTACATTTAAACAGTCTGAATACCCTGTTGTTCATTCACTACGGCTCCTCATGTGTTATCATCGACCATGTGTTTAACTTGTTACAATTGTGCAACTATGTCACGAAAATAATAGTTTTCTACTTGGGATAAGAACTGTCGGATTGTAGTACGCCATTCGGCGAATCAAAGTTGTCGGTAAGGGGACGGGGTCTCAGCTCTGGAAAAGGAAATACGGAAAGATGGAATCCCATATGCTATGTTTGTTTGTTTCAATTCAATCTTGATTTCGCTGTATATTTTTCTTATAAATTCTTGACGTACCGATGTATGAGACAGCGACCAGGCCGCGATCTAATTGACAAGAATGGCCAATTTTGGACGAAGTACCGTATTGGCAACACAGATTATACAGACTCGAAGAAACTTGGAAATAATGTTAAGATTTCGGTGAGATTGAAAATATTTTTATGCTCCTAACGCTAATGATATTTTCATTGTCTGTTCTGAAAATATGTATTTGGAA
The DNA here is from genome assembly GCA_031216915.1 of Pictodentalium vernedei. Taxonomy (NCBI): domain Eukaryota; kingdom Metazoa; phylum Mollusca; class Scaphopoda; order Dentaliida; family Dentaliidae; genus Pictodentalium; species Pictodentalium vernedei. The sequence goes on from CM062296.1 coordinate 66,243,813, forward strand.
CAAAAGTCTGAGTATCAAAGTTGCGGAATTTTCGTCGAATTTTAACTTTAATCCACGAATTACATTGTCATTTTTAATGTTTATAAGACTCTGCCATACCAAGACCTACCCGGGTCCTAGGCACCGCAGTAGGCCATTTGGGGCAGAGTTTTGCGGCTTTATGCTATAATCTATATTTAAGCTTATCATACCGTTGGTGGTTGATCTATATTTAAGCTTATCATACCCAGGTTAGAAGGGGCGTAGCTAGAGGGTATTCAATGGGGTGGGTGGTGGGGCCTGATCAGTTAGATTTCTAACTGGGGTTGGGGTCCCAGTACGACATGCGGAAGTATGTCGTACCCCGAGTTCCAATGTGTTCTATGTGCCAGTATATTCCCACTGGTAGCACCACTATTAAAAAATCAGGGCAGGGATTCCAATTAAGGTATGTGGGATCCCAGATCGATTTGCAGCAGGTATGTCCCGAAGGCTTTAGTCCAAACTTGGGCTTAGAGGCCATAATATATAATGGTTTGGTTGGGCAGGTCCACGAGACGTACCGCATTTAAAATTATAGTACGGCCTCTGCGTCCAAGCCTGGGCAAGGGATGGGGCGTGTCTTTCCTTTAATTGACTTGCGTCATCTTTTGAGGCTCTGGCAGTGAATATGGAGCTTACTGTGGCCGTTTTAGTATGAATGGAACAGAGAGAGTTTGAAATCATAAATGACAGTTTGAAGTTGGTGTTGTGGATTTGTGAAGCGCAGTGCCCTCCTTCACACACCCCAAGCACCACCACTGAATATTCCTAACTTTTAAAGATAATATTTTCCTTATTTATCCCTAGAATGATATAATAACTCTACCCACAAGCGAATAGCAAAGTCATAACAATGAATGTAGGAGAGACGGCATTTTGTAATCATTCCTGTAATTATTCCCAAAATGGTTCTGCTCAATGAGAAGATGCAGTTTCCGGCTACACATAAAGAGTAGAATTTAGGGCTGTCATGATTAATCGATTAATCGATTGTTGATCGGTCACGGCGAAATCGATTAATATTTTTCGTTGCCGAATAATCGGTAAATTATATCCCGTTTTAGACGTTTAATAATTAAAAGAAAATATGCCGAAAAAACTACTGTTTCTAAACGCAAAGAGTTACGAACATCGATGTTAAACCCCAAGAAGCTATTGGAAGCATTTGTCTTTCAGGTACATTCATCAAAGCTTTGATGTTCTGAACTTTTGAACCGTCAGTGTAATAATCAAGACCGATCGGCAGTTGCGAAGTTCGCAACTGCCGACCGGTCTTGATTATTACACTGACGGTTCAAAAGTTCAGAACATCAAAGCTTTGAATGTAACTAAAAGAGGATCGTCTTCGTTGTTTACTTGAGGTAGGGCAACTGACTTCAACTTCATTTTTATCGACTTCAAAGAGAAAGAGATGGGGGTCATTTAGGTACGATCAATCGATTATCATCGATTATTTGCGACGATTAATCGATTCCTAAATTTAAAAATCGTGACAGCCCTAGTAGAATTATTTTTTTACAATTTCAAACAATGAACTACTTTCGATATTCATTTACGATACCGCTGTGTCCAATGATAAAGGTATGATACGAAATTATACACTTGTCAACTGTCAATCAACTTTGCACATTCATCACATCTTTCTCAAAGAGCGCGTTTGATGCAAACTTTTCAACATGGTAGCTAGGTGGGATATGGTATCAGTGTAATACATATGTAGCTGAGGGTTACGGGCATTGAAATGTTGAACTCGGATATGATGCAATATTCCAAAATAAGGTACTTTGAAAAATTTATTGTTTGAGAAAACTGTTAAAGCATAAAAATGCAGTTAACAATTTGTGTAGTTTTTGTTGGAAATTCACAGAAAAATTTGGGTTCAAGGACGGTACTTCACTTCTTGTTCAGATTTGTTCTTATTTGTTGCAGACCCCCGATAATTAGCCAGAGAAAGTTGTGTGACGCCATTTACTTTAAGTAGCTATTTGAATATCTAATTTTAAGTGATGCGATTATGTTTTTCGCATAATTGTTATAATGGTCGCCTATGGAAAAATATTTAGTCTGTTGATACCACATAACAAGCCCTATTACCTTTGGTATTCTGTCGAATGCAGATATATACAGTACGTGGAGAGTGGATTGTAAGTAAATCACCCGCGGAGTGGGGTTATCACCCAAGCTATAACTTTCAAATTTTGTTCATATCGACAAAAAACAAAAGCAAGGTCCATTGGCTGAAACATTGCTGGTGCTCGTTGTGCTTTGCAAGAAATTCGCAATTATTGCTTGGGTGCAATGTCCACTCTGCGGATGATTTAGTGATAATACACTCTCCACGTACTGTAGAACATTCAAATATATTTTCCTCTCTCCCAATCCACACTCTTCCAGTTGGCTTAAGTCACTTCCAGCGAGAGTATAGTACATTCAACACAAAAATTTACTGCTGTTCCGTGTGTCAACTAACGAATGTATATAATTAATAGTAATGCTGAATGATGAAAATGGTTGCAAAGGTTTTCTACAACATTTATAACCATTCATAAACTTTCGGGCTGCTAAGTAAGCCTTCCTCAATATCCATTTCTTTTAGTTGCAGTTCTCAACTTTCACAGATATCATCCACAAACCCCCTCACTTTTAACGTTACATTACTGTGTGCAAACTACATTTATTTTACAAACTGGTTGCCGTGGCGTCACCGCAAAGTAATCAGTTTTACCTTACAAAATGCAATACACAGCTCGCAATAAATTGTATGAGAGCAAAGCAGAACATTTCAATCATTTTCTATAATTGTCGATAACAGCTTAATAATACTAGGAAAACTATAACTCCTCCAATAATATTATTATACGGTCAGTTCCTGCACTGATTCAAAGAAAATGAAATTTTATGATATTTTTAGACGCAATCGCCTGGAACATTTTAGTTTGGCTGAATAGCGTACCGTGGGCTCGCTTTTTCGACAAACTGAAATATTCAAGACGATTAACCCTTTGAACCCCAGCGGCCCTTTTTCCGACCCAGAAACAAGATATGTTCCAATAAAACTAAAATCCTCATCTTAGTATATTTTATGTTTACGGCTCAAGTAGTCTGATGTCACAACACGAAATATTTGAAATTACGTCGCCCATTTCGTAACTTCTTCATCAACAGAGTGACTAGCAAGCCGCTTCATTTTTTTGGATGTTTCACGTGGGCAGCAAACGGTGTTCCAGATGAAGTGTTGTTTAAATTACAAACCGATTTACGATTTGAACTAAGATGGAATGAGTTTATCTGGTTTATTGATTATTCATCAAATACTGTCGTGGATACACGAGAGGTATATTTACTAAACCTGTGATAGTTAAAAGTTGCCTTGAACAAGGCAACATTAACGACCACAAGTTTAGTCAATAAGCCTCTCGTGTGTCCAAGATGTAGGTTTTAGGCTATGGGTAGTTTCTTATTGGAACATATACATTATTCTGATGAGTTGACGGTAACATGGTCTGAGGTTTGCGGCACGGAGCGTATGTTCAACCTCGATGCTTCGCGTCTCGGTTGAACATAAGCCCCGAGCCGCAAACCTCAGACCATGTTACTGTAAACTCTTCACATATTTGTTTATTCATTTATTGGGGTTTAAGGTCACATACTTATGCACAATGGCTAATCGTGACCGTGACAGTTTTACGGGTGGAGGAAGCCAGAGTACCCGGAGAGAACCACCGAGCAACGACGAGCAACTGTCAGCTCCTCAACATTCTAACTCTGTTCAAGCTCCGCCCAAGCAGGGTTACAGCGATTGAAGACAGGTGCACCATCGACGTGCAGTACGCCCTAGTACACGGCGTCATCGTGCCCCCATGTAGGCAATCGGGATAAAGTGCCTTGCCCAAGGACACAACGCGGGTCGTCCCGGACGGGGATCGAACTCGAGACCTCTAGCATAGAAGTCCAACAGTCTATCACTGAGCCACCGTCAACTATTCACAATAATTTATAATGTCATACTTTTATTTAGTAGGATGCTGCTGAGTTAAAGGGTGGAGCAGCCCCAAGGCAGCACGCTGAAAATATTATTTGGTCTATCCCCAAATAATAAATATGGACTCTTCCAGTTGCTTCCATTGAACTGAAATGGGAGATACCATCAGGGTTCAAAGCGTTAAACTAAAATTAAGTGATGTACTATTTAAGGCATAGACTTATTCCAGAATATAACAGCGACCAATTCCTTACATACTTCAACTAGTAACCCGAAAGCTCGAAATCAAATATTGTAAAATCACCAGTCTAATTCTCTTCAGAATTTCACGCTGTTCTGGGCTGTTTATTTACCCAGTTTTTTTGTGAAAATTTGAGCGCAGCCGACCGTTAACCTAATGCGATGTGCCCTGACTTACAAAAAGACGCAGGTATTCTTTCTTACCCCAGTAATAGATACTTCAGTCAAGCGGGATATTTAATTAATTTCCCTTGAAAATGTCGAGATATTAGGATAATTTGTGGAACTCCCCGGCGTAATCACGGCTGTGTCGAGTCATCGTTTCTGATTTTAACCCTTTACCCAACGAATCGCCCGCATCCGCCCGCGTAATATGCAAATTCAGCAGTTGAAAAAATATTATTTTTCAAAATATTTCAACAAACCCCTCGTCGAGCTCGTTCCAACGATGGGTCACATGATATGGTTTTGTTGAAATTGTTTGAAAAAATTGAAAAAATGATATTTAAAAAAATAAATTTTGATATCATCTGCGTTGGGTAAAGGGTTAATGTCATCAAACTGTCGATCAAATCGAGCCACAATTGAGCAACATTTCCAACTTTTGGTTCACAGCAAATTAATCTTTATCAAATGTTTCAGATTCAGTTGACTGGAATATATCAATTGGCCAGAACAGCGAACCGTAGGTTAGCTTTTCTAACCAGCTGAAATATTCTAAAAGAGTGAATCTTGACAGATGGGTGACAGATTTGAGGGCTAGATTGATTACAGCCATAACAGTGCCGAATTTCTCACATAATTAGACTGGTGGCTTCAGTGCTTGTACTTGGTAATGAAAAAAGAATAAAACAGAAAAACAACCGAGATGCAATTTGATCACGTTTCGTTTTTCGACAGGCGGATGCCTTTAACGTTGACGGTTAAAAGCGAACTTAGAATTTCGAGAGGATCGCGACTGGTACTCGATCCGATAGAAATTATATGTCCGCTTTTGCAATGGCAGTAACGAAAGAATGACGATGCAGAGACTGGCGAAGAATTACAGTTGAAACTGTGACTGCATTGTGCACTTTGTTGAAGTAATAGCGCGCTGAGTAAGAGCAGCGTTGTCCTGTCAAACTGCACCATTTGCGTTACTCAATTCCTGTAGAAGAACGACGTGCTCAGCTCTGTGCAATTCTATACTAGTAAATAGAGATCATTAAGATCATTTCTACCATCTACTGGGATACATGTAATGACGTAAATATATATTAAAATTCGACTGCATGTACTGAATGAAGAGAGTGAGTTACTACTTAATCGCAGCGCCATATATTCTCCACTCGAAAATTATTTATAATTGTTCATAACAGCACAACAAATACTTGCAAACTTTGCAACCCGGTGATCTATGTGATGGAAATTTGCAAGTGCTTCTTGTGATTTGTCCTCAGAAATTGTAAATAATCACTTAGTGAAAAATCTATCCCGCAGCGATTTAGTAGTAATCCTCCCTCCACATACTGTAGTCTCATATTCTGTGTATGTTTGATCAGTTCACTTCCTGATTTCACTGCCGACTCGCAAATCATGCATTATATTTTGCAATGCACAGCGCAAACGTTCTTGTGTTTTTTGAGAATACTTCATCCTTCTGCGGTAAGGGGCCTATTAACTAACGAGCATGTTCGGCGATAATTGTGAAATGATGACTTCCAGCTTCAAGTATACCAAACTTATTTATTTATTTATTTGTTTATTTATTTATTTGAAGCGACATTCAATGAATGTGGGCAATAAAACACAAAAGCAAATGACAATCACCTGATTAGAAACGTTTGTGTGTATTTCCTCTGCCCTAGAGGGCAGGAATTCTTGGTGTTTGAACTTCAGGTTCATATCATGATTTGACCCTTGTTTCTAAGTTTTTGAGCCAGGAATTTTGATCCCTTAGTTATTCATGAATCCGTTTTCTTTTCATCAAGTATCGTCCTCAATTTGCGATAAAGGATTGACGGTGTGAATTCTAACAAGTATCAGATCGGATCTGTCAGCTCCGGATGATTACCCCTGTTCCTTGGAGGATCCAGGCTTACATGCAGCCACTCGTATGATTGTTCATCACGAGTGGAAATTAAATTTGACGAGTGATTGTATATCAACCGGTCGTCTACCGAACGAGCAGATTTATTGAACAGTAAGCTCTAAAATATAGTTATATTTTTTTGGTCATTTTCCCAAGAACTACCCAGATTTATATTCCAAGAGAATCATCATCAACACATGCTAAACGATTCCTGTGAAGTATTATCAAAACATTGTTACAAAAATCGATATTGCAGTATTGTGTCAAAGATGCCGTGATGTATTGATAAAATCATTTTACGGTACGGCCGACGTGGTCTGGACTCTTTTCACGAGTGAGTAATATTTTCACGGACATAATAAAATTAAATTCCAAACAATAATTATAGAAATAATTATCAAAAATTTAATTATTGAAGCACCGGGTACAACCCGGTGCTTCATTAATTAAAATTTTGATGATGATAATTTTTATTACCTGGAAAACGCATGTGTGGCTTCACTGCCCACGCGTAGATTTCGACCAATCCACAATCCACAGCGGTAAACGCATGTGTGGACATCACTTACCACGCGTGAATAACGATCAACCCACGTCGTCTGTACTGTACAAGACTACCTGTTCTGCTTTGAAACTACAGGCTTGACGACATTGCAACCGAGTAGTTACTTTCGTTTGGACGTTTTGAATCAGATTTGAGTTAGCAACATTATTTATCATACAACCTCTCCGTTTTCTCGGTTTATTACCGTTTCATATTCTCAATAAATATTAATTAGTGCTTCATAAAACCTTCAGTTGATCTGATTGGTCAATTTCAAACGAACGCTTTCTGATTGGTTATCACCGAAAAGATCGGTGTCAAATTAATGTGGTTATGACTTATAACGGGGTTGAGTTGTGACGCGTCCGGTCAAAATTGATCACGTTCAAGGTGAAATTCCATTCTTTTACCCTTCTTTACTATCTAAAAGATGTGTTTTTGGTAACTGTGGTGTCATATGATAAACAGAATATGAAATTCGTGTTTTGGTCACACGATATTTATGAAAATCGTCTACGAATTTCCTGTTTTGCCGAAGAACGGACAATTCTTAGACTCGTGTCATAACTATCGTGTGACCAAAACAACACCCATTCCAGAAGCTCAGCAAAACGGAAAATTCGTAGACTCGTTTCATAAATATAGTGTGACCTAAACACTCATTCCAGAGACTCGGCAAAACGGAAAATTCGTAGATTCGCTTCATAAATATGTGTGACCTAAACACTCATTCCAGAGACTCGGCAAAGCGGAAAATTTGTAGGTTCGCTTCATAAATATGTGTGACCTAAACACTCATTTCAGAGGCTCAGCAAAACGGAAAATTCGTAGACTTGTTTCGTAAATATCGTGTGATCTAAACACTTATTCCTGAAGCTCGGCAAAACGGAAAATTCGTAGACTTGTTTCGTAAATATCGTGTGATCTAAACACTTATTCCAGAAGCTCGGCAAAACGGAACATTCGTAGACTTGTTTCACAAATACCGTGTGACCTAAACACTCGTCACAAAGGCTCAGCAAAACGGAAAATTTATCGGTTCGTTTCAGAAATATCGTGTGACTTAAACACTCATTCCAGAGGTTCAGCAAAACGGAATATTCGTAGACTCGTTCCATAAATATCGTGTGACCTAAACACTCATTCCAGAGGCTCAGCAAAAGGAAAATTCGTAGACTCGTTTCAAAAATATCGTGTGACCTAAACAATCATTCCATATCCTCTATCTACGAAATATCTGCCACCGCTGTAATGAATCGCGACCAAGTTGGTATCTGATCGAGAAAGTGACCGCTTTTGTGATCAGGGTATTGAATACCTTCAATAAATGACATTTTCTATATTAAGATCTAGTTTTGCGTGTGAACTGTATCTTTAGATGATTTGTTACACTGTTTACCTGTGATATATATAAATTATATTAGAGGTGATAGTAATCTGTAATTTTGATTTGTAAACTACAGACATAACCTCATATATCATGTTAGTGTCATTATAACGTAAAGTGTACATGGTGAAGTGGAAGTACACATAATAACTAAACTTTTATATCATACGATTTAGAGCTATAAACAACTATAATCATTTAAAGTGAAAGAGATATTGGGTAGGCGGGGCTTAGCAGAATGGGGCGAACTGCTTCGCCGAGGACAGTGGTCAGCAGGACCTGAGACAGGTAGGCCTTTAAATTCTTCCCAGCTAATGACGGTAAACGCTGTGCCCAAATAAAATAAATTCGCCCAAATTATGCGGGGTTGATACTTTTTCCAATGTTTTGCAGTGTTTCGGCAATATATAGTTTGGCCAGATTTCTCCGATGCTTGCAATGTAGCTTAGAGCTTACCTTCGAATCAAACAATACAACAGATAAATAATTTAAAAAAAACACAGAGTTCGCCATAGAAAAGCAATCGGCGTCGACAGTGTCGTACGACACTGTCGACAGCGATTGTTTTTTCTGTGCCGAATGCTATATGATCATGCACTCCAAGCTTGAGATCTATTATATTGACGTTTGTGGCATTTCTCGCTAAACGCCATGCGTAATTTACATTCAAATAGGACTTTGGCTCGACGCTGGGAAACTAAGAAGCCTTCTCGAGTTTGTCAAGTAAACTTCGTCAAAGGTTGGTGGGAACCAGTGATAATGGTGAAGACCTTTAACAAAGGGTTGTAAACTATAATTTTAAGACGGGGACATAAAACCCAAAACAGACGCCAAGAAGAAGAAAATACCGATTTTTTTTTATCCAACCACGCAGGCTACATTCATATTTACCGTTGTGCCCAAATTAGTCTGATCTAAAGGTTTGGAGATAGGTATGAATGGCTCGGACAAGATCGAATGGTAGGTTAAAAGTATAAAGAATAGGGCAGGAAGAGATGGAAACCGAGGATTGTGAAAAATCCTAACCAAATAAAGTTCGCTTTGGGTGATTTTAGATAAGGCCGGGATATATAGATAAGACGAAGATTCAGGAAGATTTCGCGCCAGTAAAAACACTCTCAATTAGTCGAGTGACACACGGCACTGTGTATTTATTTATTTATTTATTTATTGGGTTCAACGACACTTTCGACACCAGTGTAACCTCGTGTCGGACAGCTTTACGGGTGGAGGAAGAGAACTACCGAGAAACGGCGAGCAACTGCCAGACTCTCCAACGTACTAATTCCACACAAGTAGGGTTAGCATTAATTGAAAACAAATGCACCATCGACGTGCAGTGTGCCTTTGTACACAGCGCCACCATGCCCCCACTTGGGCAAATGGGATTAAGAGCTTTGCTCAAGGACACAACGCGGTTGCCGCAGGTTGGATTCGAATCGAGGACTTCTCGGCTTGCAGCCCACATCTCTACCTTCTGAGCCGCCGCGCTCCCTCATCATTTGAACTGTGATGGCGTGACCTCGAACTTTGTTTTATAAGTGGGCTATGAGAAAACATGCATAAAACGATCACTGACCTCGATAAATCGAGATTATTACCATTATTGGATGTATAAAATATTTATCCGAGTCGAGGTCCGGTTTCTAAGGGCGGATCACGACGAGTCGAAGACAAGTCGTGGTCTACCCTTAGAACCCGGAACAAGACTCGAATACATATTTCGTACATCCACATAATGGTAATAATCATTTTATCTTACAATATATTGGGGATAAGTCAAGAATGTAGACGAATATATAACGAACAATTTATTCGTACGGATGAACAAAAAGAAAAAAAATGGAACTCACGCGAAAGGAACGTGCTTGTATCCGACCCCCTGATACAAACATCTGTATCAGGGGGTCGGATACACGTTAGTTGCGGAGTTAATACAGACAAAACGCACGTTGACTGTAAGATGAATACGATTTTTCAGTCCTGCCATTGTCATTATCTTTTCAAATATTTCACTTAGTGACGTTAGACGGTAACATATGCCAAGCCGTAAACATAGAACAAACTAAGGGACCACTCGTCCAATCAGAGGGACAGGATTTTAGTCTCATCGGGAGAAATTATTATCGCACCAATTGACGTGATTCATCTTAACTGGCTGTATTACTCGCGAGTAATCAATAATTTGTTTATTGTGGTTTAACGACACTTTCGACAGCCAGGGGCACCTAGTGTCGGACCGAGAGTAATAAGGAAGATAAATGAAATATAAGCTGAAAAATTAGATATTTATAGTACAGGTCACATGTGATATCACACCACTCATTTTCATGTCAATACAGAAAAGGACATCGCCAAAAAGAAATTTCTCCATCCTGCGGAATAAATAAAACTTATCCCCTGCATTTTATAGCCAATCATTTGCTCCAGAAAAGGTTTTTAGCTTCATGGGTATTAGTAGTATATGCGGCTTTCGAGCTGTTATTTGGGGATCTCACGTGGCGTCATCAACCACATGACCAGTTACATCACATGGGGCTGTCATGTTGTCAAGTAAATATCATATTGGTACGTGGTCGAACGTGTCGTTAAATCACAATAAATAAATTTGAACTGAGATGGAGAAAGCTCGACCTTTATCCAAGTTATTGATTTTTTTGTTGTCCACTGACGTTCGGGATATACAAGAGGTTTACTTACTAAATTTGTTATCTTTAAAATTGCCTTGTTTATTGAAGTTGCCTTGTCCACTTCACGATGTGGGTTTGGGGCTTTGTGTAGCCTCTTATTATTGGAACATATACATTATCGTGATGAATTTACGGTAACAAGGTCTGAGGTTTGCGGCTCGGTGCGTGTTGGTTGAACATACGCTCCGAGCCGCAAAGTTCAGACCATGTTACTGTCAATTCGTCACAATAACGCATATGTTCCAATAGACACTACCCACAGCCCTACACCGTGAAACACGAGAGGCTTCTTTACTAAACTTGTGATCATTAACAGTTGCCTTGTTTAATCAAGTGGGAGCACAGCTGTGTTGCATTTGTCTTAAGCCTGCCCCAACTCTGCTTCTGTCGAGTTAGTAAGTTGGATATTCCGACATTTATTCGTTGCTGCTCAGATGCTGACTCCGGATACCCCGTCTCCCTCCACCTGTAGAACTGTCTGACACGATATGATCATGATATTCTTATATTTGGACTGATTACGATGTTAATGCTACCTCCTCTCTCTTTTCTCTCTCTTTTCTCTCTCTCTCTCTCTCTCTCTCTCTCCCCCCTCTCTCTCTCTCTCTCTCTCTCTCTCTCTCTCTCTCTCTCTCTCTCACACCCAGACTAAAAGAGTTTTTACCTTTCTTTTATTCATACAGTGGAACCCACTTAATTGGATATCTCTTAATTGTATATCCCTGTTAATTGAATATAATTTTCAAACACAAAACCATTTACCCCACCTTCAGTACAAATTTGATCTGTTAATTGCATATGGGGTGTAGAGTAAACTCCTGTTAATTGTATATAAATTTTTGTAGTATGTCGAAAAAATTACTGTGACACGCGCCAAATTCCCCTTATTTATCAACCTTTTTGGCCTCACTACATCCAATACAGGCATTTATTCTATTATATCTTGTTTGACAGAGCTCTATGAGCTATGTCAAACAAGACATAATAGAATAAATGTTCAGTTTACCTCCAGAACACAGGAAACTGAACAAATACCTGTTAATTGTATACTCCTGTTAATTGAATAATTTTCACTGGCAAAATGGATATTCAATTAAGAGGATTCTACTGTATAACGAATTCAAAATATATTATTTTAATTTTTGCGTTCAAATTTTCAAAACATTTCAACAAAACCTCACCATTTGATACTGCTGCACAATATTAAAAAAATAATACCGGTATCGGCATTCAAAATCATACTGCGGTATACCGGTATATAGAAAACTGTTCAGATACATGAACATAGGTACCACAATCGAGACTTGAGGCATCACGATCGGAATGAATCAGCATGCCTTGATGATGCGGTTCGAAAAACATTTACCCAACGCAGACGATGTCAACATTTATTATTTTAAAAATCAGTTTTATCAGATTTTCCTCGAAAACTTCTACAAAACAATATCATGTGACCCCCTCTTCGGAACGATCTCAACTAGATCGTTCCAATGAGGGTTCACATATATAGTTTTGCAGAAATTTTTGAAAATTATTTTTTTCAACTGGGGAATTTGTATATTACGTGGGCACATGCAGACGATTCCTTGGGGGAAAATATTATTCATTCGGGGTTACAGTTAAAAAACTCAAGCCACCTTGAAAATTATTTATTATTTATTTATTGGTGTTTAAGATCACATATTTCTGCACAATGGCTAACCATGACAGTGACAGTTTTGCGGGTGGAGGAAGCCGGAGTACCCGGAGAGAACCACCGAGCAACGGCGAACAACTGTCAGCTCCCCAACATACCAACTCCACACAAGCAGGGTTAGCATTGGTTGAAGTCAGGTGCACCATCGACGTGCAGTACGCCTTAGTACACAATGTCACCGTGCCCCCACGTGGGCAATGGGGGTGAAGTGTCTTGCCCTAGGACACAACGCGGTTGCCGCAGGTGAGATTCGAACCGAAGACCTCTCGGCTTGCAGCCTGCACCTCTACCAAGTGAGCCACCGCCCCCCCCCCCCCCACCCCTGAAAATTAAATTGTGGGTAAATAAATAATGACGATAAACCGAGATTTTTTTAAATTACACCGGTATTCAAACGATATTGGTTTAAATACCGGTATATATCGGTTTATCAATATACAGTGCAACCCTACCATTTGACATCTTATTGGAATTAGCTCGTTCCGACAAGGAGCAACATGATATGGTTTGTTTGAATTTTCGGGAAAATATTTATTTTCCATCCGCTCAATTTGCACATTGGAGACGTATACTTCAGGTAAAAGGTTAATATATCTAAATGGCGTCTTGAGAGAGATTAGTAGCCCAGCAGTAATAAGCCAGGGGCAGCGAATACGTTAGTAATCGCTGATGGAGGTCCACTAATAAAATATTACACTAAGAAGAATGTGTTCTTCCTATTTTACGACAACGGAGGGCAGGTAGACTGTTGGTCCCAATTTATTTTCGGCCATTTACACTATTTGTTTTTGTCCACGCTGGCCTTGCGTCATATTTTATTTGTCTTATTCATTATATGCTGTGGTATGCTATGGTATGCTTGCGTATTCGAGATGGATACATCTTCCATTTTTCATGTTGAGGTGTGCAGACGGTTTCACCAGTTTACATTACATAAATATATATACAAAACGTGCATTTCTGATCGAGATCTCACGCAGTGCGTCGCTTGTCGTCAATGCCATTTTGCCTTGAGAGCAAGAGATAGCGTCGCGCTGCACTGCGCTTGAATTGTTGATGTCTTTTCGTAAAACATTCCACTTCCCTAACGTCCCTAACGTCAGTGTATTTGTAATGTATTGGTGATGATCAATCATTTGATAATGTGACAATAACAGATTTATTCCTTGTTTTATCTAACTATTATCTTTTTAACCCTTTACCCAACGCAGACGATATCAAAATTTATTATTTTAAATATAATTTTTTAAAAATTTCAACAAAACCATATCATGTGACCCCTCGTTGGAACGAGCTCGACGAGCTCGTTCCAACGAGGGGTCACAGGATATGGTTTTGTTGAATTTTTTTGAAAAAATAATACTTTTTCAACTGCTGAATTTTCATATTACGCGGGCGGAAGCGGGCGATTCGTTGGGTAAAGGGTTAAAGGACGCAACCTTCTTAATCTTTTCCCAAACGAATTACACACTTATCTTTTTATATTACGGGATTTCTTGAAAGCTCGTTTGCAATTAATAGATCATTTCCCATCTTCCGCCACCTTTACGTTTTATCTAGTATACAAATAAGTTGACTGATAATGTACACAGTTTTCACGACATTGAAACTAGAATACTTACAGACTAATATCGCACCCTCCCAGTGTGTGTATATGTGTGGAGTGATGGGAGTTATTCGCGTCGAATGTTGTGTGTCGTGTGTTTAAAGTTAAAAATTCGCACCGGCACAGACATTTCCTACTGAAACGTTTTTTTTCTTGTAATATGCCGCCGACTTATTGTTTTCATGAAAATATACATTTACTGAACATTGATGGGTTTCAAACATGATAAAAAACACCAAATTGATTTAAACTGAGTGATGAGCTTAGGAATTGGTTAAACTGACTGGCAATAATTGATGTAATTCATTGATGGGCTCTAATTTAGTCCTTACAAGGATGTTACGCAAGTTTTTGTTTTTCTTTTAAGCGATGAGAGGTCGAAGATTCAAGGGTTCGTTTAGTTTGGAGTTGGCTAAATTGAATTCATCTTTTAATATTGTCGCTAATTCGATATTCATTCTGTTGTATGTTAAAGTGAAAGGAATGATGGACCTCCTTTCGCATTCTCCCTCTGGTATGTTCATACCAACTGGCCAGAGGGTTTGAAGCGTATTGATCCCAAAAGCTTCACGTTTTTTTTTTAAAATTCATCCGTTTCTTCTGATGTGTCTTTAAATGTTGTGCTACTGGGGCACCAGCATTGTGTGTTATATCCTGTTTGTGTCTAGTAGCACGTTCCCTGAAAGGATTTTGACTTTGACCAACATACTGCTTCCGGCAGCGTTTACAAGTGATAAGGTAAATAATATTTGGCGAATCACAATGGAGGGAGTGACGTATCTGATAATGATTTTTCGTTTGTTTGGAGGAAAATTCCTCTTTCTGATCAGGCATAAAAGTATGCAATCTACAACGAAGCTTTCTGCAAATGAATACCACACCACTACAATTCCGCAACGGTCTGTTGTGTTCAATTTTCTGTGGATCGAAATCAGTAATTTCTGCTGGACTTCCAAGCTTTTTCAGAGTTGACGAGATGAGATCAGCCAGATCAATCTCGACGCCTGGTGGCGTCTCGTTTGATCTGGCCAATCTCATATCATCAACTCGACGGAATACAATAACACAGATCAGTTGACTGTTGCAGTAATCTGTATTTGTCTACAAAATGAAAAATGAATTGGATTAAACATTCTCTGCCTGATTCGATACGGGTTCGATTCGATCCGATCCGAGTTTTGAGTTTCGCATGGTTCTAGTTAATCATTAATCATTCTAGTTAATCATTAATTATGAAACCTGAATGCACAATGATTTGGGGGATTATAATATGAATAAAGTGATCTATCTAGTGTTGTAAAATCGCTGTCGTTTGTTTGTTCATTATTCCAACATTTTAACCCAATGAAAGGTAACAATTTCCCGGAGCTCTCCTCCTTAATGACGAAACTGTAAATCGCAATAACAGTTATTACCGCAAATGTGGCAGTAGAGGTAATCGCAAGTAGTTGTCAGTACTTCTCCCGTAACTGTAACGGTGAATATTTACAGTCTTGAAACTTATCATCTGATTCACCTCAATGTGATTAAACAGGGTGAACCATAAATGTGATTCTGAATCAATACATTTGAGTATGCCCACTTTTATAGATTGCCATTGACCCCATGAGTACATTAGGCGCCATCTACAATTCTAAAGTTTTGCAAATGAAGTGCTGTGGCATCCAATTGACGAATTGGTGCTGGTCCGGTTATAAAGTCATGTACCCGGATAAAAGGTTTGTTATAACAACTCCCTTCACGGATTAACCGCCCTCACACGGTTGACAATTTTCGTCATTGGAAGGAATTTGTAAGAAATTTAGCTCCCTTTATTTTGTTGAGTTGTCAGTATTGTTTATTTATTTATTTATTGGTGTTTAAAGTCACATACTTATGCGCAATGGAGAATCGTGACCGTGACAGTTTTACGGGTGGAGGAAGCCGGAGTACTCGGAGAGAACCACCGAGCATCGACGAGCAACTGTCAGCTCCTCAACTTTCTAACTCTGTTCAAGCTCCGTTCAAGCAGGGTTACAGCGGTTGAAGACTTGCACCATCGACGTGCAGTATGCCTTAGTACACGGCGTCATCGTGTCCTCATGTAGGCAACTGTGATAAAGTGCCTTGCCCAAGGACACAACGCGGGTCGTCCCGGTCGGGAAAGAACTGGGGACGGTTGTCAGTAAATGTAACATCAATGATATGGTAATTTCATATAAACACTGAAATTTCGAAATGTTAGCGAAGTTGTGTCAGTACTATGAGCATTATTTCACAAACTTCAGACATTTTCCTGTGGCACAGTATAAAATAGAGAAGCTGTATTTTTACTATTTCTTTTTCTCAATCAGTTTCAATGTTTGACTATTATTGTCGGTGAAAACCCATTTAAAAGTAAGAAAACGGCTCATTCACGACATGTTCCGTATCTGTTTTTGTACTATCGATTATATCAACAGTGTGATACAGACACTACTCTTTCCATTAACTCATTGAACTCTGGTGGTATCTTCCATGCCAGTCAACAGCAGCAATTTGAAGAGCCCATATTAAGTATTTGTGGTAGACCAATGAATAGTTTCAACGTGCAGCCTATTGATTGGTCTACCCCGCACATTTACTGAACGGCCATCCCCTTTAACCCCCTGCACTCTGATGTCGAGAATACTCGACACCTCCCCCACTCTAAGCCCCACCCCACCTCCCTGCCATCCATGGTTATCCCCCCTGTGTTGTCAGAAATTCAGCAATTTAGATTTTGGTTGACAGAGCTCAATTGGAGCTCTGTCAACCAAAATCTAAACTGCTGAATTTCTGACAACACAGGGGGGATAACCATGGATGACAAATCAGGCGTTTCGTCATCAGAGTGCAAGGGGTTAATGACGTTATGACGTATCATGTCCCTGGACGGAAAAGCGGCCGATCGGGTTCAGAGGGTTAATATCAAACTCTAAGAGGTAAGACTTGCTATTTGTTTTCCTGCGAAGAATAGAAACTTTAATTTTTTTGTAAAGAGTCAAAGTGTACAGTTACTTAGGTTCTTCTAATTAGCTTTCCATAAAAAGTCACGTTTCCTTTTGTAACTTTTAATAGGCGAAACCAACAGGCAGCTCCGAGAGCTGTTTGTTGTTTTCGTTTATCAGAAGTAACAAAATCAACCATCGCTTTAGAAATAAACCTCGTTTTATTTTCGGCGTTTTCTCAATAATTACGCGCTTCTTAATTGCATCTTCCTTGACCGTCAAATAATATCAGAGGAGATAACTTTATCGAAAGTTGATTTTCATGACGAGATAAGTCCGGGATGCCTGAGAACGGAGAATATACACATGCTAGTATGTCGAACAGCGATAATGTGGTCAGGTCTAAGAAGAAAATATCTTTGGCAAGTGGATTATGGCAATGAGAAAAATGTAGAATGCAACGTTAGTAAATCTTGCTTAAAATATGGGGAACTGACAGAATATAAATTACGCAAGGCTTGCATGACCAGTCTCTATTAATTTATGCCTAAATCACATTCTCTGTGTCTACTATCATTTGTATAAACTAATACATAATACATATTTCAATAGTGGGGTACCGTAAGCAAAAATCGTAAAAAATGTAACCAGAGCTGTTCATATATGTTGTGAAATATATGCGTATTAATTATTCTTATTAATTAATTATTTATTGAATTTCAGCTATAGGTGTGTAATTTGCACTGTTTGGCCATGGGTTAAACATATCTGCAGTGATGTTTAACCAATGACCAACTACCTCACGACAGTTCACTGCATGTGCATGACAGTGCTCAAAATAACTATTTTTCTTTGCGTAGCAAAATGCTACGAATTTCCAAAAAAATGAATAGCATTTTGTAAACATTACATAGCTATTTTTGTATACCAGAGTTATGTTATGCTGTTTTATATTGAATTCTTCTAAGTAGATAGAATAGTTTCATCCATTTCTGGGCATTTCCAAATGATCTGCAACACATGAAACATTTACTATGTGTTTTTTAACTGAACAGCCTTTAAGGGTTGCATGGACTTGTATACTCTTATAAATGGCGTCTTGGTTGTTTAATAGAGTTCTCAAAATGGAAGTTGGGATTTTTAATTTGATGGGCTTGTAGTTATTTTTAATGGACATTTTATGCAAAATGTTGTAAACACAGGAAGTATTTAAACCAACAGAACTCATCTAACATATGAAGTTGCTAATGATGCTTGATGGAGAGTTAATCTGAGTTATGCCTGGAATGTTCCACAATCAGAAGTAAAGCATCAATGAACTAGTTTTCAAATTTGTTTTCATTTACATTTTGCGATACAAGATAATCAACTGCAGCCTAATAGGCTGCAGTTGATTATCTTGTATCGCAAAATGCTATACATAATTTAACATTGTGTAGCTTTTTGCAAGTTTTGCATAGCAAAAAGCGACGCTACACCGCTTATTTTGAGCCCGGGTGCATGATTTTGTGAACGAGCACTCACCATTTCCCGCCTAACTAACTCTCCTTGTTATGACCGTTTTTCGTCTGTCAGCTCTACAACTGATTGTCCAAGTGTGTTCGTGAAAGTATTCTAATTTAAAGTATTTACTCATCTGCGAAGATTTGTAACATTTATATACTGTGCATATCTGGCGAGTTTCCATTTCTACTACATATGGCGATCTGAGGCCACCAAAAGTTACAAGACGTGACGTGGGGGTGGGTGGGTCTCTTGAATGCGCCAAAAATGTGCATTTCCAACTTGTGCAATTTTTTGAATTTTTTTAAAAATATATCAATATATCAGCTAATATATACCATCATTTGTGTTTCAAACCTTAAAGATGATGTTGTACATCACACTCTTAACATAAATACAACATCGGGAGGCTTTATATGTGAGAATATTGGGCTTAAACTGGGGAAATGTCACACTTTAGTAGAGGGTGGGTGTCTTGTTCGAAATGTAGAAAATGTGCAGACAATATTTTGGGAACAATTCAAAAGAAAATTTCTTCCCGTATATGTACACCTGCTCTGGCCAAGTCTAATAATGAACAGCTTGTCATTTGTAGATTGGGGCCCACAGCAGCCCACAGAGGTTTAAATTGGTGGTACCAGTTTAACCCTTTACCTAACATGAAAAGCAGACGACACTTGCCAAAAAATGACTGAATAACTTTTTTTTTTTTCATTTTTTGTCTCAAAAACATAGGTTATGCCCCCTCATTGGAACGAGCTCGTTGAGACAAAAAATGAAAAAAATAATAAAAATTAATTGGCGATTTTTGAGAATAGCGCTGACCGTGTTTGGCCGTTACGTTGGGTAAAGGGTTAAGAACATTATGAAAACCCCCTAAAGACAGCTGTGCCTACTAAGTTTATAAGTTTATTTTGGATTTCAATGGGAAAGTGGGGGGGGGGGGGGGGTGTCTGAGAACGGTAGTAGAAAATTTGCACGTAGGGGTGTGTGGGTGTAAAAAGGAGCCGAATAAAAAATAGGACGTCACGTCTTGCAAATTTTTAGTGCCCCCCCCCCCCCTCCCCCCTTGCATATGGGTCGATTTTCGATCTCGTCGTGTTCCGCGATTCATATTTATATTTCGATATATATCAATTCCTTTCACATTCTGTCATTTTATTTTTATATGCAATATTCTGAAAACTCATGCTTGTTGTATATTTATTTTATAGGTTTTAATAACCATGTAAATAAAGAGATTATTGGATACATGTGATAACGTTTTATTGGACCCTGAACTCCTAATTTATTGATTCGTGGAGATCACCCCGGGTTACAAAAAAAAAAAATCACACCACGTTACCGTGAAAAAAAACGTTTATTACCATTCCTGCATACGGGCTGTTCCGTATATCGCTTCAACATTAATTACAACTTACATGTTGTGACAGTGCTACTGTTTTAGCCGACGAAATGCATTGTAGGTAGTGTTTATTCTCGAGTTGTCACGGTTAAAAAATAACTGCCCTCGCCTTCATGGCTGCACGGTATTGGAAACCGAATACCGGTATCAGTGATCAAACAGATACCGCTGTACACCAATATCAAGACGGAACATACGTACCATAATCAGAACTTGAGTAATCACTGTTTTAACGAACCGTATGCCTCGATGATGCAGTTGGAATAACCCTTTGCCCAACGCAAACGATATGAAAATTTATTATTTAAAATATTTGTAAATCGAATTTTTCAAAATATTTCGAGAAAACAATATCATGTGACCCCTTATTTAATTATTAGTTTATTGAATTTCTAAAAAAAAATGAAAACAATATCATGTGTCCCACTCATTGGAACGAGCTCGATGAGATCGATCCAATGAGGGGTCTAATGATATGGTTTTGCTAATTTTTAAAAAAAAAATATTTTTCAGAACTGCTCAGAAGATATATTACGCGGGCGGATGCAGTAGATTCGTTTGGTAAAGGGATAATATTATCCATTCCAGACTACAATTAAATAAACTCAAGATATCTTGACAAATAAATTGTGGGTGAATAAATAATGACGATAAAAGATATTTTTTTAATTACACCGGTATTCAATCGAACCAAGTTTTAATACTGGTTTATCGATATACCGTGCAGCCCAACTCGCTCGTCAAAGTACAGTTTCTACCTGGAATGGGCTAACTCAGGTTCCCAGAAAAATCATCATCGTTCAAGCACAGATTTATCAGGGTTTGTCATCCACTTTACACTTTGCCCATGCTTTTGCTCGAATTTTCAGAAAAAAATAAGGAGGTGTCACTTGTAGATTGGGGCCCACAGCAGCCCACAGAGGTTTAAACTGGTGGTACCAGTTTAACCCTTTACCTAACATGAAAGGCAAACGACACTTGCCAAAAATGACTGAATAACTTTTTTTTTCTTCATTTTTTGTCTCAAAAACATAGGTTATGACCCCTCATTGGAACGAGCTCAACCTATGTTCTTGAGACAAAAAATGAAAAAAATAATAAAAATTAATTGGCGATTTTTGAGAATAGCGCTGACCGGTTTTGGCCGTTACGTTGGGTAAAGGGTTGTTCCCAAAATATTGTCTGCACATTTTCTACATTTCGAACAAGACACCCACCCTCTACTAACGTGTGACATTTTCTCAGTTTAAGCCCAATATTCTCACATATAAAGCCTCCTGATGTTGTATTTATGTTAAGAGTGTGATGTACAACATCATCTTTAAGGTTCGAAACACAAATGATGGTATATATTAGCTGATATATTGGGATTATCTTGGCGGAAGCTCCACAATATGGCTGTTTTCGTTAAAAATAAAATCCACTATTGATATTCATGATATATAAACATTTACTCGAGCTCTTTCTTGAGAAGAAAACCAATTGATTTTGGCATTTTAATATTATCGTTCCTCGCTCTTCCTCTAGACATTTCCCCGTTGTCAACGTACATACCTGTGGGAACAATGAAACATTTTCTTTTTTAGGAAACTGCGTTATTATATTAAAATTTTAACATTAACTTTTCAAATAAAAATTCCAGTCTTAACAGCTACCAGTCGCACGTGCAAGAAACTGGCCATGCACACATGGGAGAGAAATTACAGGAAAGAATACCATGGTTACCCTGGCATTGTGGTAACGCGGTGACTCCATTGCTGGGGCGTTGGACTTTAACCCTTTACCCAACGAAGGCGATATCGACATTTATTATTTTAAATATAATTTTTGCAAATTTTTTCAAAAAATTTCATCAAAACCATATCAGTTGACCCCTCGTTGGAACGAGGGGTCACACGATATGGTTTTGCTGACATTTTTTTTAAAAATAATACTTTTTCAACTACTGAATTTGCATATTACATGGGCGGATGCGGCCGATTCGTTGGGTAAAGGGTTAATCTAAATGATCGATGGTTCGATCCTAATAAGCGGTAACTGCGTTGTTGTGTCCTTGAGGAGGTCACTTAACCCTTTACCTAACGGAACGAACAAAACCGGCCAGCGTTATTCACAAAATTCACCATTCGATTTTCATTATTTTTTTCATTCTTTGTCTCAAAACCATAGCTTATGACCCCTCATTCGAACGAGCTCGTTGAGCTCGTTCTAATGAGGGGCCATAAACTATAGTTTTGACGTTAAAAGTAAAATAATTTTGTTATTCAAGAATTTTATCTGCAAGTGTCGTCTGCTTTTCGTATTAGGTAAAGGGTTAATCCAGATTGTCAGCGTCAGGACACTATGACGCTGTGTACTAAGTTGTACTGCACGTTGTTGGTGCATTTGCCTGCAAACGCTGCAAACTCTGCTTATGCTCGATCGTTCTTTCTAGGTACTCCGGCTCTCCACCCGAGAAACGATCCGACACGATGTGATCCCGGCTTTTAAAAGTGCTGTTAACACCCCAATAAACTAACAAACATGGTCTTGTGCTGTACAAAAAACAGGGTTTTCGGTATCAATACTCTGGCGGCCCTTGCAACGTTTAAGCCAGGAGCTCGTAGAACCCTCCAGTAAATACCATTATTATATGACTATCTAATGTAACCCTTTACCTAACATAAAATGCAGACAGCACTTGCAAACAAAATTCTTGAATAACTAATTTTTTTCATTTTTTATCTCAAAAACCTAGGTTATGACTCCTCATTGGAACGGGCTCGTTCCAAAGAGTGGTCATAACCTATGTTTTTGAGACAAACTATGGAAAATAATGAAAATTAGTTGATGATTTTTGTGAATAGCGCTGGCTGTTTTCCCGTTACGTATATTGGCCTAATTAGCTGTTGCGGACGCAGAGAGTACCTTACGCCGAGCTGGAATGGGTGCGCTCGAACGGCAGTCCGTTTTTTTTATCATATTCATGATATTTTTTTTATCGTATTCACGAGCATTCTGGATTTCCCGGAAGTGTGCACCGGTTACAAAAATAAGTGTGAAGAAAAATAGTTTTTTTTTTACTTCAATCCATTTCACCAAAAAATAGGTTGTGGGAATTGTTGATGCTAGCGTTGGTAGGCGATGTTGAACTGTAAGTCATATAATAAACCTTTCATCGCTACAGTGAGGTGATATGGGTCGTCGCATCTCGTCTCGTTGAGGGGGTCAGATCGCCTGCGGCAGCTCGTTTGATCCGGCTTTCTGACCTAATCAACTCGACGTGATACTGCGAACCAGATCACTTTACTGTAGCGATAATATGTATTTAGCAATCCCGTATACCACTCGATGGTTTGTGCTGGGCTCTAGCACCACCCCATCTCCGATTCAATGCAATGCATAGATGCGCCATGTGAATTGTACAGAAATAAGGCAATTCGTATGTTCTTCTTCAGAAAAGTCCAGAAGTTTTTCAATCAGTCATTTTAACTGGTAGAGTGTTGAAATATTTTTAGTCATCAAACATTGTTCACAAGTCTTTGCCTTGTAATAATTTATGAGAGAGTGCCTGTGGGCACTCTCTCATAAATTATTACAAGGAAATCCCCAACAGACCAGATAATTTATCTTCAAATATAATATGAGGGACATCCACAGAGTTTGAATCCTTTTAGTTGCAATACCTGCACTTGAGAGTAAAGCCTGAATATGGGCTTCCAGACTCAACCAGTTAATACTGACTGTGGCATGAACCTTTCACTGGAACGTTGCAGCTTCCCATTAGTTTAATCAACAAGAAGGTGGCGCGGTGGCTCAGTAAGTAGAGGTGCAGGCTGCAAGCCGAGAGGTCCTCGGTTCGAATCTCACATGCGGCAACCGCGTTGTGTCCTTGGGCAAGACACTTCACCCCCCCTCCCCATTGCCCACGTGGGGGCACGGTAGCGTTGTGTACTAAGGCGTACTGCACGTTGATGGTGCACCTGTCTTCAACCAATGCTGGCTCTGCACGTCTGGAGTTGGTATGTTGGGGAGCTGACAGTTGCTCGCCGTTGCTCGGTGGGTTTCTCCGGGTGCTCAGGCTTCCCCCACCCGTAAAACTGTCGTGGTCATGGTTAGCCATTGTGCAGAAATATGTGACCTTAAACACCAATAAATAATAATAATAATCAACAAGAAAACAAAATTAAGGAGATACGATGCATTACGACTGGGGTTTAATCACGGGGTCGTAAATTCCCGGTCACGATACCCGGGGAAAGCCGGTCACGATACCCGAGTAAACTATAGCACGGAATCGGAAATTAAACGTGGCACTGTTTGTGTGTTGAGCTGAAGTTTTCTGAATTGAAAAAATACTGTCCAAACATAACTTTGTAAGATTTCTTCCGCCTTTCACGCCGGAACCGTTTACAATTCTGATTCCTAACAAACCTATTGGCTTTTTCGCCAGATTGCTGTTGCTGTCAACCAGTTCCTGGGAACTCCGTCTTCAGCAGCAAGATCTCCGTGCGCTTCAAATTTCAAACTCGTCTTCATTTTAAAAATCAATAGCATCACTATTCACAGCCTCCTTCATCAGCATCTTCCTCTTCACTGTCGTCAGCAGTCACCTCTACCACAAACAGAGGAGACTGGTGACGACAGTGACAAGGGAGTTAATGTTGGAGGAGGAAGTGGTGATAATACTATAAAAACGCCGTGGGATAGATTTGTCACTCAGTGATTATTAGCAATTTAAATAATTGAAATTGAAAACGAGTTTGAAGCGGGTTTGGATTTTTACACTTCTCTTACAAAAATAACTTGTTCCTTTGGAGATAGCAGAGTGCCATTAAATATGTTCTTTTTCATGAAAATAAATGCATCTTGTTACTCAGATAATGTTTCTAGATATTACCCGGGAAATTTCCCGGTTCCCGGTTTTGAGCGTAATTTCATTCCCGTTCACGCTTCCTAGAAAATCGGGAATATATTAAACCATACAGTACAGTCGCCGTGGATTAGTCGTAATCCACATGTGGCCAGTGATGTCCACGCATGTGTTTACCAGGTAGTAAAAATCATCTTCAGCAAAATTTTAATTAATGAAGCACCGGGTTGTACCCGGTGCTTCATTAATTAAATTTTTGATGATTATTCCTGTAATTAGTGTTTCGAATCTAATATTATTGGTCCGTGAAAATATTGCCCACCCGTGGAAAGTGACCAGTCCACGGCGACTGCACTGTAATTACAATTGAACATATCAACCTCCACGTGTCTACATTTATTCGGTTTCAACATCCTTTAAAAACTAGATCGATGAGACGAGGGGAGTAGCGACAACTAGAGAAAGCGAGTTGTAAGATATGATGCGGTATATGATGAAATACCGTTGCAAAAAGTCTGTTACATGAAATTAAAGTCAGTATTACTCGAAAAATACACTGAATTTCGTATATGAGAAATTACAAATTCAGCTCAGGATTTTGTTTCAATCTCTTTAATGGTTATTTATCAAATTATATCAACGCCTAAAATAAGCTTGAACTGTCGAAATTCATTTTGTTATTTCTTTCACTTTAATGTTGTATCTTGAGGCAAATCCTGGCGGCCACACGAATGGAAATGTTGTAAATTACGCCACAAATTAGGTCATGTTCTTTGATAATGATCAGAGAAACCTTATAAGACAATCTACGTATTGGTCAGCCAATATTTATGGTCAGTAATAGAAATAGCCTTAAGGCCCCTGCTAAAGTAGTCCAAGTAATTCTACGAGTAAAATGGTTGAAGTATTATTACTAAACAGTACGCAAGAAGGATTTATCGTACGTCAAATCGATTTCATTCAATTTATTAAAGGATGTACGCGACGTTACAGGGCGATAAGATCAGCCCCGAAACCAGTAGACTGCCTCTCTACCGACGTCGTATAATTTTCAAAAGATCACGATCAATCGAAACACACTCAAACAGCTCACACCTTAAAATTCGGTCAAAATGACACCCCACCGGCCTGAGGTATTAGCATTTACGACAATCCCGGTGTACTACGATATCTTCCCTCCCTGTACAACTTTCCTACCCCGGGGGAAGATAAACTAGTTTATCCCCCCCAGGGGGAAGATAAACTAGTTTATCTCCCCCCCCCCCATCTGGTTTATCTCCCCCCCCCCCCACACTCCTGAATTTTTTTACCATTCAGATTTTTACCAGATCTTTTTTTAGAATTTGCTTGTTCACTTGTGTGTGATATTAAAAAAGCTTCAAGTGAGCATTGAAAAACTCATTGGTCAGTATGCGAGAGAGCTAGATGCCCAAAAGAAAAAAAAAACATTTTAGCCCAAATTAGCATTGTGAGTGGAATATTATACAAATTTCCCTTTTCAAGACTAATTTGAATATGTTGTTAATAGAAGGAAATTGCACAAGAAGAACGTTTTTTTTTTCTCAAAATATCCCCTGAGATATATGCTTTGTTGACTCTATCAAGTGCTAGATATTTTGTTTGAATTTGATGCTGTAGTTTTCATAGTTTTTATTGTTATGAGATAATAAAAGTTCTCAACCGAAAGATGTTTTTTCTTTATTTACTCAGAAATTATCTTATCCACCCCACACCTGAGTCACAAAACGTTGGTTTTCTTCTGATTTTTTGTTATATTTTCCATTCTCAAGATTCCTGTGCTTAAGTTGTAAAAAGTAACAAATAATCTGATGGGGAGGGGAGGGGGGTCATGGTTAGGCTATGACTCCCCCTTCCCCCCAACTGACATTCAAAGTTTTTAAATTATTTTTTTGGCTCAAACAACGATACTGATGAGAATTGTATTCATATTTTCAAATAAAAAAACATATCAAAATATAGGGTTTGTTGCCGCACTCTCAAGGCCAGACTAAAAAGTTTTCAAATTGCCCCTCATGCTTTTTAATATAACAGAGGGGTACTAAAGCAAATTCTTTAAAAAGTTTTGTGATTAAATTGAATGATAAAAAAATTCAGGTTGGGGGAAAGATAAACCAGTGTGTGTGTGTGGGGGGGGGGGTGGAGATCAACTAGTTTATCTCCCACCCCCCCCCCCCACCCCCGCCGGGGGAAGATATACAGGGGGGGGGGAATAAACTGTTACACCAGTATTTTGTTTAAAATAAGAATATTTTGATCGATTGGGATTATTTAATTTGTCTCCATTAAATCATGAGATTGTTTAACAGTCGTGAGAATTTGACAAATTGATATCGTTGTCTTCCGGCTGCATGGTAAAACTGTTAAAGTAAGAAGTGTGATCTCAAAAACGGACAGATAATTGCTCTCTCCGCTTTCATACCCGAAAACTGTAGAATTTCACACGTCAGAATTAGGGCTGTCACGATCAATCGATTAATCGATTGTTGATCGCTCACGGCGAAATCGATTAGTATTTTTCGTTGTCGAATAATCGGTAAATTGTATCCCGTTTTAGATGTTTAATAATTAAAAGAAAATTTGATGAAAAAACTATTGTTTCTAAAGGTATTCAGTTAAGAACATCGATGTTAAATCCCAAGAAGCCGTTGTAAGCATTTGTCTTCCAGGTACATTCATCAAAGCTTTGATGTTCTGAATCTTTGAACCGTCAGTGTAATGATCAAGACCGGTCGGCAGTTGCGAAGATCGCAACTGCCGACCGGTCTTGATTATTACACCGACGGTTCAAAAGTTCAGAACATCAAATCTTTGAATGTACCTAAAAGTTGTTTACTTGAGGAAGGTCAGCTGACTTGAACTTCATTTTTATCGACTTCACAGAGAGGGAGAGGGGTGGGGGGTCATCTAGGTACGATTAATCGATTGTTATCGATTATTTGCGACGATTAATCGATTCCTAAATTGAAAAATCGTGACAGCCCTAGTCAGAATATAAGTGTGAGAACTTTTAACCTATTATCAACTGTACTATTTTAGATTGTTTGTCGTGATTCTACCTTGATTTAGCAAGATTTCAGTTTATGGTATCTCAACCCGATGGTGTGCGAGCGAACTGATCGAGAAGAAAACACTTTTGTGATCAGAATACTGAAATTAGCCTCAAGAATGGTCTCTTTCTGATAAACCTTTTACAAGCACGATTCCATTTCGCAAAAGCAGGAATGGAAGAGTTAATTAAGTTCGTTCGTTTAACTGGTTGAGTGCTGGAAGCCCATTTTTGGGCTTTATCCTGAAGTATGAGTACCAAAGCTTAAAAGTTTCATATTCTGTGGATGCGCTTCAATTAATTTTTGATTTTATATTATTTAGTCTGGGTGGATTTGCCCTGTTACAATTTATGGGAGAGTGCCCATGGGCACTCTCCCATAAATTGTAACAAGGCATTAACATGTGAACAAAATTTTGCCAACCAAAAAAAACTTAGCAATCTACCAGTGAAAATAGTTTGATCATTTCAGCATGCTCAACCCTCTATCTATATTTCGTATGATTATGCATCAAATATTAACAGTTTTTTACAGTAAGTCTGGTGGTGAAATTGCTTGCAGTTGTCAGCAAGTCATTGTACTATATTCCAACCTCTCTTTTGCACTTCACGCAATAATATGAATGTGAGAATACATACTATTTTGTGTTCTGAAATCACGCGTGATATCAGCCATAGGCATGGCAACTTGAAAAGCTTGTTCCTGCAGCAAGAATAGTGCCTGTTGCGAAGCTGGGGATGGGCTCTGCGAATCCCATGTGGAGGAAATATGTGTACATTGGGATTGCAGAAATAGGATTTCTAATTCTGTGATTTGTTGGTGTTCTTAGAAACCTCAATGGAGGTCGGTAGTGATAACGGCAATAGAGTAGTAATAGCAGCAGCGCAGCAGCAGCAGCAGCAGCAGCAGCAGTAATGGTGGTAGTAGTAGTAGTAGTAGTGGTAGTAGTAGTAGTAGTAGTAGTAGTAGTAGTAGCAGTAGTACTACAGCAATGGACTAATTGGGCCTATCAGGAGTAGGAATTACTAGAAGTAGTAGTAGTAGGGGGAGGAGGAGGAGGAGAAGGAGTACCAGTAGTAGTAGTAGTAGCAGTAGTAGTAGTAGTAGTAGTAGAAGAAAAAGTAGTGGTAGTATTATTAATAAAGCAGTGGACTAATAGGTTCTATCTGTAGTAGGGGGTAGTAGTAATAGCAGGAGCGTGTTCAAATGAGCGAGCGCTCGCCAGCGCCCGGTGCGTTCGCTCTCTGAACGCCGATGCGCGGTATAGCGCTCGAGAGCGCGCGAGAGCAGCCTTCGGAGGTTGCGCGGTCTGTTTTCCAACATGACGTCAAGTGGGAACTCCGGGAAGTTAGAAGTGCGCTTAAGGCCCCTCACCTCCCTCACATTGAAAGCGTCGGAGGGAGCGAAATAATTTACAATTCTTTTGCTCCCTGCGATAATGCAGCTTACGGAAACGGGTATGTACATGAATTCATGAGTAAACACAAAGCAATATTTACTGTAATTAACAGTAATTTCCATTGACAGAGCTTGCGTTTTGATCGGGCCAGGCCATCGGCCGCCCCCAAAAATGTTACGAGGCCGATCGGCCTCTGGTGAGATTTGCTGTTGCACAGCCTCATGAATAATAATTAATTATGTCATAATGTAAGTCGATGTGACTTATATCTATCTGTAATTGGATTTTCAACTGGCACGCTTCCGGGTCTCTTTCCTTGTCGCTGCCATCTTGGATAGAGTGAGCTCTCGTTGTTGTTCAAAAGCAGTTTTTTTTTTTATGCTGGCGCACACTAGAGCGCACGCGTTGTTGAACACACCCGAGTAGTAGCAGTAGTAGTAGTAGTAGTAGTAGTACTTAGTAGTAGTAGTAGTAGTAGCAGCAGCAGCAGCAGCAGCAGCAATGGTAGCAGTACTACTACTACTACTACTACTACTACTACTACTACTACTACTACTACTACTACTACTACCACTACTACTACTACTACTACTACTACTACTACTGCTACTACTACTACTACTATCAGTCCAATGCTTTACTACTACTATACTACTACTACTACTACTATACTACTACTTACTACTACTACTACTACTACTTCTTCTACTACTACTACTACTACTAGTAGTAGTAGTAGTAGTAGTAGTAGTAGTAGTAGTAGTAGTAGTAACTACTACTAGTAGTAGTAGTAATAGTAGTAGTAGTAGTAGTAGTAGTAGTAGTATAGTAGTAGTAGTAGTAGTGGTTAGTAGTGGTTAGTAGTAGTAGTAGAAGCAGCAATGGTAGCAGTGCTAATATTACTACTACTACTACTACTACTACTACTACTACTACTACTACTACTACTACTATTAGTCCAATGCTTTACTACTACTACTACTACTACTACTACTACTACTACTACTACTACTACTACTACATTAGTCCAATGCTTTACTACTACTACTACTACTACTACTACTACTACTACTACTACTACTGCTACTAGTAGTAGCAGTAGTAGTAGTAGTAGTAGTAGCTGCAGTAGTAGTAGTAGTAGAAGTTGTAGTAAAGCATTGGACTAATAGGGCCTATCAGTAGTAGGGATTACAAATAGTACTTAGTAGATTAGAAAATCATAGATAAGTTGTGGTGAGACACCAGCAGCATTAAGATAATATTGGGCCGCTCTGTCACCGCAGACCTGTTAGTGGTACCAGAAAACAATGATAGCCATACACAGTATTGTAGTCATCAGTGAGGTTGTAGTGGTTATCATAGTTGAGGAATTACTAATATATCGCAACACAAAATCGTTTCCAGGGGCCGATCCACACCAATCCACAACAATCCACACCTATCCACGCCAGACAATTCCCGTCAGTCCACAGACGTCCGCAAACCACCAGCATCTTTAGACCACAAACAAATAGATGAGGGTATGTTACAAAATTTTGCGACAGAAAGGTGTGTCAACCTAACACGTGTTGTACATGCGCATTGGCCCCGCGTACAGCCAAAGTAATGAATCACAATATAGCCGTTCAGGAGGGTTGCCACTGGACACGTATGTGATACATGTACTTTGTGAGATGCTTCAACATAGACATGAAACACATCCAATCACGAGGACGGGAATTCACCACGTGTTCCCGGTTTCGAAAGCCATTTGAAGGTATAAACTTTTTATTTATTCATTTAAACCTTTACCTAACGAATCGCCCGCATCCGCTCGCGTAATATGCAACTTGAGCAGTTAAAAAAATTATTTTTTTTAAAATATTTCAACAAAACCATATCATATGGCCCCTCATTGGAACGAGCTCACTGAGCTCGTTCCAATGAGGGGTCACATGATATGGTTTTGCTGATTTTTTTTTTAAATTTAAAAACCATCTGCGTTGGGTAAGGGGTTTTATCACTGCGACACCCGATATGTTCTTTTGTCTGTACATTTTATTTTCAGCCTCATTTTAAGCACTAGACTATTTTGAGAATATAATCTCAACAAAAAAAATATTCTAAAAATGTAGTGCGGTGCTATGAAATTCTCAGCCAGGATGGTGGAACTCTGGGGTGACATCATACAGCGTCATAGGGTCAACAATTAAAATTGTTTTTAGATTTAATATGCATTTTTTGAACAGCCATTTGTCACGATTACCTGGAAGTATATAGCTCGGAATCGAAAATCAAGAGTGGCACTGTTTGTGTGCTGAACTGAAGTATTCTGATTTGAAAAACTGCCCCAAACGCAACTTTGTAAAATTTTTTCAGCCCTTCGACGTTTGAGATTTTTACAGTCCTGAGTCCTGACGAACAGTTTTCACCAATGTACTGTAGCTCAAAACAAGTCCCGGAGGTCTCCGCTCTTCAACAGTACAGTCTTCAGCCGTTTCAAAGTTCAAACACGTCTTCATTTTCCGAAGCACTGGTATTAGTATTCATTACCTCCTTCAGCATCCACTTCTTCTATCCGTCGCCAGTCTCCTCTGCTTTATACAGAGGAGACCGGTGACGGCAGTAAAGAGGGGGTTGATATGTTGTGTTTGGAGAAGGTAGTGGTGATAATACTTGTGATTCTGAAAATGAAGAGTTTGGGGTTTCTCACTTCTCTTAGGAAAATAACTTCTCCGTTTATAGATACAAACAATTCCGGATGAAAAAAAAACAAAACATTAAAATACGGGCGAGGTTGAAATTGCTCTCCTGGTTAAACGTTGGGGTTGCACTCGTATTCGTGATTTTGGGGAATTTTTTAGGAATTGTGTTCCTGGACGTTGAAAATGTACATTGATCTACCCCGCGCATTCAGTACGAATCCATCCTTCGTAACGAATATATGGCGTGTCTAGTTACTTGGCCGAAAAAGGCCTCCCGTGAATCACATATTCTATTTTCGTTTGTTTTTTCTTGATTCGATCTTAATTTCGCAAAACTATATTGATATATTCTTGACCAAATGGTGTCAGTGTTTCGCGACCTGATCACGATCTGATCGAAGAAATGCCGCTTTGTAATCACAGTAATGCAGAGGCGGCGGAAGGTCGTTAAAAGTGAAGGGTGCACGTTTTCAAGGTTACCGTGGTACGGGCCAGTGGGAACAAAGTTACAATCGTATATCGGTAAATGTACCATGACACACTTTAGTCTCTCGTTTAACCCTTTACCCAACGAATCACCCGCCCACGTAATATGCAAATTCAGCAGCTGAAAAAACATTATTTTTCGAAAAATGTCAAAAAAAACATATCATGTGACCCCTCTTTGGAACGAGCTCGTCGAGCTCGTTCCAACGAGTGGTCACATGATATGGTTTTGTTCAAATGTTTTGAAAAATTTGAAAAAAAAATTATATTTCAAATAATAAATTTTGATAATTTTCCGTTTGGCGCTCGGCCGAGGCTCGCTCAAACGGAAAATTATTAGATTCGTTTCATAAATATCATATGAGAAAAACACTCATTTCATATCCTCTATTTATGGCACCTCAGTAGAGAGAGTTTGGCAAGTTTGTTCTAATGAGAGGCCAAAAGTTATATTTAAGGGGGAAAATGAATAAGATTTTAATTTCAATGGCGCTTTCTGCGGATGGTTATGACGTTAAACGAAAAAGATTGGCTTCTTTCAAATCAGGGGTGATGTTTTGGAGTAAAGCACACACCGGGTCGCTGGGAGCTCCGACGAGCGGGTGGAGGGGGTGGTAGTGGTTTCAAAAATGGTTATCGACGCTGGGTATAAGTTGAGCCCGGCAGTTTACAGCGTATCATAAATCGTGATGTGACACCTAATAATATTGACAGTATATGTCGACCCTCGTGTGTATTGCTTTCAAAATCATTTTGCTTTTGCAAGCAATACACTTAAATATGGAAAACAACGCGATCGAACAACTCGGGTCAAGGAATGATTTACTTTGTGGATATTGTATGCGAACTCGCCTCTGCCTCTGTTACCAGGGCGAGGTTGAGATAAATGATTGAATGCTCGTAATTCTAATGCTGAGAACAAATTTTGAGAGTAATAACGCAAAATAAAACTTCACTTGTTACCACCCAAGGAAGATATGATACGGTATTCTTTGTTCATAATTACATTTGAATACAGTGAACAATGTGAAATGCGGAACACATCTTTACTTGTTGCCACCCAAGGAAGATATGAAACGATGATTTTATAAATGGGTTCGTGATTAGGAGCTAGGCGGCCACTTGCCAAGTAAAAAATCGACCTGTAAGACGTACGCGTATCTCGATCAATTTTGTAATTCCCATTTAACAAGTAGGATAAGCGTGACGCTAAATTTTACGTTTCCATGACGCGATACACATTGGTACGGTACTTAACGTAACGAAATAGGAATTAGTCAAAAATGAAAGCCGCTTAGAAGGTAGTAATCTTCCGAGCATGACGTCAAATTGGCGAAATTATATATATAGGTATATATATATAAATCACAACTATGCTGTTATATGGACTGTTGTATCATAGTACAGCTCTTGCTCCTATGGGCAATATTCTGAGGAATAAAGATGAATCAGTAGGAACCATAACGATGCTATGTTGCAGCAGTTCAGATACCAGTTAGTTGCAATTATAGCCTAATCTTGGCATGGGCTAGCATGGTGCCGAAGAGTATGGCATCCGTAATAACTGTTTGTGACAGAGGCATAAATCTTTGCCATTTCCTGATTTTGTACTTGTGCAACACCTTAAAATGATCAACAATTTAAAATGATGCTGAACATCAACCAATCATCAGCATCATGTGCATCTGCCTGAAGTATAGCTGCTCTGTTGGCAAATAATTGGCCAACGGAGCAGCTATACTCCAGACAGATGCAAAAACCCGTGCAGTTAATGACTTGTTAATATGATACTTAACATCATTCCACCATTCATTCGTACTAGATTATCCAACTTGGCAAAAAAATTGCGTGACCCGTCGACATTCTGGCGTGACCCATTTTTCTTTCACGTGTCATTCATTTTAGGTAGCCTCCACGCATCACAAACGGCCGTTCACCTCAAATCGACAGGCCTGTCATTAACCGGACATGATCTGTTCGTTGACATTTTTAATAAATGCAATTTTCAAATTATTTCAGGTACCTCGGTGTTGCCTCATTGGGTGGATACGCAACACCAGACGACACATGTAACGAAGTCCCAGGCTTAGTTTTATCACAGCTTGAAGTGTGTAAAAATAACCCACAGTCATTACTGTGTATCAGTGACGGTGCGAGGAAAGGCATTTTAGAATGTCAGAAGCAGTTTAAATTTGAGCGGTGGAATTGCTCGACCACAAAAAGAAATACTACTGTATTTGGCGAAGTGCTAAGAAGAGGTACGTATGTCCATATATCACCATTTATATCATGATTACCTATTCTACAATACAGTTAAAACTAGAAGTCCTGTCACGAATTGTGCGCTTATCTAGGCTTAATTGCGCGTTGGAATTGCTCGCAATTGCATATTGAATGGCATCCAAAGCAAGGCAGGTTATCCTGGTTACTCATAGCGAACACATGCAATGTTTCTGCCATTGGACCTCCGGGTTACCCGGAGGTCCATTGGCTGAAACATTGCTTGTGCACAGGCCATATGTACATAATTTGATAGCTTTACTTGGGCCATAACGCGCACATTAACGCGCATATCAACGGGCTATTTCTGCGCATTTCGTGACAGGACTTCTAGTTTTAACTGTATATGGAAAGCCTATGACATAAAATTTAGCTTTACACACCAACCGTGATGAACACGCCAGCAATGGGTTTTCAATAGTCAACATTTACACCCACAGTGGAACTACATCCAAGCTGACCTTTGGCGACCCCGACTAGAATGCAAACTTGTCTAAATTTATCGCTCGTCGCCTCTCGAAGAGTGAAAGGAAACCGGCAATTATTTATTTCGTTTTAAACGAGTTTACCCCATAAGATACCAAAAATAACAAACATGCCTCACATTAATAAAGTACACATATCTCGAAATAGTATGTTATTATGTTATTAAATTGAAAAAGGACCCGTGATTTTCGCGTTTCTTTTTCCACTTCGTTATTGCTATAAAATTGACAGCAGAAGTACCGCCCACGGGTGCTCATGTAAATAAAAGCAGATTTGTACGTTTGAATATTGCATTATTTAAACTCTTATTAATCTGACGATCATGGTGTAAATAAAATATACCCATAGTAGTTAGGTGTACCAAATATTCACCACGCATACAATACGGAAGAAAATTCGTCACAAACACATATATACCTTGAGTGAAGCTTACATTTACAAAGCAACTCTCAAATTCTTGAAAAAAGCATTTCCAACATATATCTCCACTTTTGGGGCAACACGACCTTGTCATCTATACATCATATTGCCATTTCCGGAACAGAACATTAACATTCTGGACACGAAGGTTATATTTCCTAATGTTAACACCTTACCAAGCAAACTGACCGCATCCACCCGCGCAAGTTGCAAGCTGAGGAGTTGAAAACGGTTATTTTTCAAAACATTTCAACAAAACCGTATTATGTGATATCTCATTGAAACGACATCGCCGTAGTCTTTCCATTGAGGTGTCACAGGGTTTTGTTGACATTTTGAAAAACTCGAACAAAATAATTAAAGCAACAATTTTTTACTCGTGGTCGTTGGATAAGGGTTTATCTTTTTAAACAAAACTAACCTTCTGTGGGAACAAGGGTCTCGACAGTTCAATGAAGTGTAGTTGAAATAATTTCAGAATGCTTTCTATATATCTGCGGATTGTCTCCCAGCCGGCACACACAGATGTATATATTTCCAAAGTGAACATGCTTAAAATGTTAAAAGGTCATTTTAGCGGGATTTAACTCTTCACCCAACGAATCACCCGCATCCGCCAGCGTAATATGCAAATTGAGCAGTTGAAAAAATTATTTTTTTCAAAATATTTCAACAAAACCATATCATGTGACCCCTCTTTGGAACGAGCTCATTGAGCTCGTTCCAATGAGGGGTCACATGATATGGCTTTGTTGAAATGTTTTGAAAAATTTAAAAATATGCTATTTAAAATAATAAATTTTGATATCGTCTCCGTTGGGTGAAGGGTTAATGCTGCTCATTGGGGGCGCGATGGCTCAGTAGGTAGAGGTACAGGCTGCAAACCGAGAGGCCCTCGGTTCGAATCTCACCTGCGGCAACCGCGATTTGTCCTTGGGCAAGACACTTCACCCCCATTGCCCACGTGGGGGCACGGTAGCGTTGTGTCCTAAGGCGTACTGCACGTCGATGGTGCACCTGTCTTCAACCAATGCTAACCCTGCTTGTGTGGAGTTGGTATGTTGGGAGCTGACAGTTGCTCGCCGTTGCTCGGTGGTTCTATCCGTGTACTCCGGCTTCCTCCACCCGTAAAACTGTCATGGTCATGATTAGCCATTGTGCATAAATATGTGACCTTAAACACCAATAAATAAATAAATAAATAAATAATGCTGCTCATCACTATTGTGTTGGTGGAAATATTGCCCAACCGTGGAAGGTGGCCAGTCCTCGGTGGTCGTACAGTACCAGTCCCACCGTTTTCGCACTATGAACAGCCAGTAGCTAAAATCGAGTTTTCATTGCACCCGTACTCATGTCTTATTGTGACCTTTGACATATTATTAGATGCAGTTCAGTTTGTTTGATAAACTTCATCACCACATTGTCCATCCATTTGTAGGCGTAATTTGTCAACATCACAATAGCTCTTATCATTCTAAGTGTTACTCACGGATAGGGTTGTCCTGTTTAACGAGAGCTGTCAAAGTTATCAACATCTAATTTGCAATAAATTTTCTCATAAATACTCGGATATTTTTAAATGACTTTGTTTCCCTTTTGAAGATTTTCTCTTTTCAGCTAAAGAGGGACAATATCGCGAAGGCAATTCATAATTTTTAAACTCCTCAAGTACTCTAAGTCAATTATTTACGATTCGTTTATCTTTTCAATATTCTTTTATGTTTTCTTTATCTCCTATCTGTTTCTCAAAAAAATGATGAGTGTTAACACTTTGCCCAACAAATCGGCGGTATCCGCCCTCATCATTTACAAAATACGTGAAAGGAAAAAAAAATGAAAAGAGCATATCATGTGACCCATCTTTGGAAAGTGCCCGTTAATATGGCTGCAATGAGGTTTCGTATGATATGTTTTTTGTTAACACTTTGATTGATAACTTTAAAAAATCCACAGAAATTATTTATTTATTGGTGTGTTAAGGTCACATATTTCTGCACAATGGCTAATCATGACCACGACTGTTTTACGGGTGGAGGAAGCCGGAGTACCCGGAGAGAACCACCGAGCAACGGCGAGCAACTGTCAGCTCCCCAACATAGAAACTCCACACAAACAGGGTTAGCATTGGTTGAAGACAGGTGCACCATCGACGTGCAGTACGCCTTAGTGCACAACGTCACCGTGCCCCCACATTGGCAATGGGGGGGGGGGGGGGAGGGTGAAGTGTCTTGCCCAAGGACACAACGCGATTGCCGCAGGTGGGATTCAAACCGAGGACCTCTCTGCTTGCAGCCTGCACCTCTACCTACGGGGCCACCCCCCCCCCCCCAGAAATTACAGGAATCAATGGAAGCGTGGTGTCTCAGTTACTACGGCATTGGCCTTCAAACCGAGACGTTCAAGGTTCGATTCTCGAAAGTGGTAACTGTGTCTCAGGCAGGGTACTTAACCCTTTACCCAACGTAACGGAAAAAAACCGGCCAGCGCTATTCTAAAAAATCTCCAATTAATTTTCATTATTTTTTCAATTTTTGTCTCAAAAAACATAGGTTATGACCCCTTATTGGGACGAGCTCGTCTAGCTCGTTCCAATGAGGGGTCATAACCTATGTTTGTGAGACAAAAAATTAAAAAAAAATAGTTACTCAAGAATGTTTTTTTGCAAGTGTCGAATGCTTTTCATGTTGGGTAAAGGGTTAATCCAAACTACCTACGTGTGGGCACAGATGTGTTGTGTACTAAGACGAACTACACGTCACGTCTTCAACCAACGCTAACCCTGCTTGTACGGTGTTAGTCTGACAGTTGCTCGCCGCTGTTTGGTCGGTGGTTCTCTCCGGTTACTCCGGCATCCCCCATCCGTAAAAGTGTCCTACACGAGGTGATCCCGACCGTCAAAAGTGTCGTTAAACCCCAAGAATTGTGCAGCGAGAATTGTAACACGCAGAACAAAATTCTGCCGCAATACGCTAGTGTGCACTGCAAGAACTTCATTGGCTATTCGTAGAAATGAGGGTTGGATTCAAAATCCTTCTCCTCACATATAAAGCCTTGAACAACATGACACCTTCCTATTTGTCAAGCCTAATCTCAAGATACAAACCCGATAGATCTTTAAGGTCAAGCACGGCTAACAATTTGGCTTATATAAGTTGGTAACCGGGCTTTTTCGGTAGCGGCACCACTTTTGTGGAAAGGGCTTCCAGGTCACCTGAAGGCACCACAAAACCTTAGCAGTTTCAAAGCATTACTTAAAACTCATCTTTTTCACAGAAATGTTTAAATAGAGGTAGCTAATGGTTGTTAGCGGAGCACCTATTCCATATAAAGCCTGATAGTATTTCATAGTGGAATCATGACTATAAACTATATTATTATTATTATTGTTATTATTATTATTATTATTATTATTATTATTATTATTATTATTATTATTATTATTATTATTATTATTAAAAAAGCATGAATAGAGGATATGGAATGAGTGTTTTTCTCATATAATATTTATGAAAGGAGTCTACGAATTTTCCGTTTTAGCGAGCCTCTGACGAGCCCAAACGGAAAATTCGGACGAGTTTCGTAAATATTATATGAGAAAAACACTCATTTCATATTCTATTTATCATATGGCACACACACGCACAAATTAGCCACTTAGTATGACTTTTTAACCCATCACCTAACTTGAGTTGCAGACGGCACTTGGAAAAAACATCCTCGTATAACTAATTTTTTTCATTTTTTGCTTCCAAAACATAGGTTATGACCCGTCATTGGAACGAGCTCGTCGAGCTCGTTCCAATGAGGGGTCGTAACCTATGTTTTGGAAGCAAAAAGTGAAAATATAAAAAAAATGAATGGCGTTTTTCTTGTAGATAAAATATTAATACAATGTAACCCATCCTACATAGGACAGATAACGTAAATTCTCCCTACTGAAATTATGCAAATGTGACCCAGCTGTATTTTGTTTAGCCAATCATATTGTCCAGTTTTGAAATTGACCAATGAAAGCTCCCAACTCTAATTATGCAAATTATGAAAATGTGGCCCAGTTGTATTTTGTTCAGCCAATCAAATTGTCTAGTTTTGAAATTGACCAATGAAAGTGACGGAAGGCTTTATTTATCACTGATTAATATGAAAACAAAATATCAAATGTTTTAAAGTGAACAAAATGGACGAGTCATATGATAAATTGTAATATCCAGTGTGCTGGGTAAAGGGTTAAAATGGGAAATGTTTCTAAACAACTATCGATGTGCACTGTAAACAAATACCTTTAGCACTTTGTTCAAATGACAAGATACGGACCTGTTACTATAAATTTTGAGAAGCGAAGTCTAATTACTCTTTCGCCCTAGCGAACTCCATACAGTGCGACTAAACAATTCGAAATAAATTCATTTCTCAGACAGCTGAGAAAATATTATTTTTTCGGGAACTCTAAACCATCTCCTTCTTTGACCCTATCACAAATTTTAACTCTTGCACTTAATCTGAAATTAATAAGTATTCAATCAACATCACCCTCAAAGTCACACAACACAATCAGAATCACAAAACAGTCTCATTATGTCTTGTTGGTCACAACAAATGGTGTTCAACATTATGAGACGAGAGCAACAAGTCGTATTGGTTATACAATTGTCCGTTCGTTACTTTCAACCAACCAACAATGCAACGCTTGTGAATGCGGAAATATAAAAAGTGGAGTGTCGGTGTTCAACTGGAGCAGGATATCTTTTGAAACAATCAGAGTCGATTCTTTGATTCTCGGTTTTGCAAAATAGAATCATCGTCTATTTCGAAAGGCAATTTGTTCTGGAATACACTTTAACCCTTTAAACTCGAAAATACACTCTTCTGGTTTGGGATTATGACATCATACTTTCAGGGATGTGGCGGCAGGGGGGTGGAGTATTTTTTTTTCAATAGTTGGAAATTCCGAGGTCAAAAATCAAATCGTTGGAAATTCAATAAATTAACATCGTTCATGAAAAATATTAACATTCCAACTAATGATGAGAAATTTTGATCTTCTATTTCCAACTGGAAACTTGAGTTTCAAATTTCCTACTCTTAAATTGACATGGCCTCAAGATTTCGACTCTGACATCAATCCGGTAAATTTTTTGACCCAGGCACATTATAAATGATTTTTTTTTCCGTTTCAGGTCTAGTGAAAATTTTCAGAAGGGTTCATAACCCTTTACACAACGCAGACGATTTCAAAATTCATTATTTTAAATATCATTTTTTATTTTTTTTTTTTTAAATTTCAACAAAACCGTATCATGTGATCCATCTTTGGAACGAGCTCGTTCCAAGGAGGGGTCACATGATATGGTTTTGTTGAAATTTTTCGAAAAATAATATTTTTTCAGCAGCTGTATATTACGTGGGCGGATGCGGGCGATTCGTTGGGTAAAGGGTTAAAAGATATCACCCAGCGCTGCAGTGCAACCACCTATCGAAACCACCCACAGTTGCAATTTACACCGGTGGCACCCCCCCCCCCCCCCCCCCCAGCTGAAACCCTCTAGCCACATCTCTGCATACTTTCATTAAGTGGGATGGCTGCTCAGTGATTTTGTGATGTGGACCATCAATGTTTTTAAAGCCCCCAAAGCTGCACGTTGAAAATATCAATTGGTCCACCCTCCAAAATTGGTCCACCCCCAAAATAAATATGTTCTCGTCCATTTGATGTTATTGACCCGATCTGGGGGATGCAATCACGGTTCAATGGGTTAATAAGGGATTCTAATTAATTTTGTATCCTCCACTGCAACCATATGGTGGCAGGTCTTAACACGTTCAACCCCTTACGCATATTATTATGCGCAAAGAAAAAGTTGGCAGTCCATGAGTAGGACTCAAATTAAACTGGACACGTGGATAAGAAACAATTTAATCCATCCTACAAGCCTATGTGACCCTCCCTTCAAACACAGAGAATCAGGGACCCCGTAAGGTTGGACGATTGGTGTGTGTGTGGGTTGGGGGTGGGTGGAAACTTATGTTTCCTGACTGTGATGGGGGAACTTTCGTCTGACTTATATTTCAACTGCACCATCAAGACTTCGTAGTAGGCCTGCCTTGATGATGCCGTTAAAATATTAATCACTAGCTATTGTAGTTAAAAACAAGCCAAGACCAGTACCGGATCTGGACCTGCGTCGCTGCAAGCAACTGATCTGAAAATTAGATACACGATACAACTCATCATTATGAAGCAGCAGACCAAATATAAAATCATTCCCTTTCATAGAAGCCAAGAAAACTTTGACGGAAAAAGTGTTTCGGACGGACTGACGGATTGATGGACTGACGGACTGACGGACGGAGTCGAGCGGTTACTAGACATGCTCTGCCGCTGGCGACGCAGGTAAAAACACTCAAGACTTTTAAAAAAAATGTTAAGAA
Organism: Pictodentalium vernedei; assembly: GCA_031216915.1. Lineage (NCBI taxonomy): Eukaryota > Metazoa > Mollusca > Scaphopoda > Dentaliida > Dentaliidae > Pictodentalium > Pictodentalium vernedei. The sequence continues at coordinate 66,286,013 of CM062296.1, forward strand.
GAATAAAATTATATGTAGTAGTCGTGACACAACCTCTTATTTTATTTAACAAGTAAATAGTGGTACTCCAAATTGGTCATGCTGGGCCCATGACAGCCCAAATCGGATACTTCGGATTTCCAGTGGTATGGCCGACTGTGTGTGTGAGAGACATATGGCCAAGTTTCAAATCTAGTCTTTAAAGAAAATATATAAATAGATTACAAGAGATAACTGATATCTTAGACGTCAATGCTGTCGAAAATGCCCGAATTGGGAAAAAGTATCGGGGTGTGGGGGGGGGGGGGGGTGTTACTGACTAAACCCCACTTAGCGACATCCCTGAAAAGAATGTACGCGCATTCCCACCTTGGCAATGGTGTATAAGACGATTCCGTTCAGGGTTGAAAAGGTTTATGAAATAATCCACTCTTCATTACTATTAAACCTAGTATGTGATTTTTAGTTTTGTTCCCTGATTAAAGGAAAAGAGGTCGTCAGCGTAAGGCAGAACAAAATTAAAAAAAAGGAAAAATATTGTAGGGATCTGCAGCTTATTGTCAGATGTTCTAGCTTTTATAATTGTAGTGATTTGGGCTAAATATTTGTTTTTATTTAACAATAATGTATACATCGTATTGAACAGTAAAAAAGATGAATAACTAAACGAAATCTCTATTAACAGTACGCAGCATAACGGAGACAAAAAATAAGTATCACACCTTGTTGGGATGGAATAAGACAGTAAGTGAGAAACCGTTGTCCATGAATATTCCAAAATAACCTTTGTTCCTAAATGTAACGTTTATACTGCAGCTGTTCACAGGCTGAAGCATGAATAGATTTTCATAGCTATACCAGAAGAGGTTAGGAATGATGTTGACCCTTTACCCAACGAATCCGCCGCATCCGCCCGCGTAATAGGCAAATTCAGTAGTTGAAAAAATATTATTTTTCCAAAAATTTCAACAAAACCATATCATGTGACCGCTCGTTGGAACGAGCTCGACGAGCTCGTTCCAACGAGGGGTCATATGATATGGTTTTGTTGAAATTTTTTGAAAAATTTGAAAAAAATAATATTTAAAAAAATAAATTTTGATATCGTCTGCGTTGGGTAAAGGGTTAATGACCTTTATTTACAAGTATAGAGTTGTACAGAATTGGACACGATGTTTGTCGACAGGAATTGAGTTACGCTAAAGGTGCAGTTTGAGTTTGACAGGGACAAACGTCCGCTTAAGTCCCATTCACAGTCACACTGACAATGCGCCCGCGATGCAGCCTCTTGGCGACTGGTTGCATTTGCGACAGAGTGGCGATCACTGAGACCGGTGCAACCACTTTTGCCCATTTTTGGAATTAGATTTTGATCGCCAATCAATCAGCGATAGGTTTAGCAACTTGTCAGTGATTGATCGACAACTTGTCTGCAATTGTTCATCACAGATAAATCGATAGGTAAGCAACTGGTTGAGACCGATCGGTGATAAGTCGGCGAATCTTCGGTGACTTGTGGCAACTGAACGCGGACAGGTTGGTGACTAGTTGTTGATCGATCACCGATCAAAGCATAATGAATATAAAAAGGGTGCTTTTCTGAATCAAAACATTTCTCTGCAAGTTGTCAATATGTTAACAGCAGAACAGTTGCAAAATACTGCAGTTACAGTCAATATGGTGTACAGACGGATGAGAAGAGGATGGCGAAGGCAGTATTGGATAAAACCTTGGATCGGAAAATGATGCTGTAATGTGCAGATAGGTCTTTTATAGACGGTGACATGTTGCAAACCCAACCCAAACCACGTTGCAACCGATCGACAACCAGTCGCCGATGGAGCGCCGGTCGATCACTGCCTCACCACTGATCAATCACAGACAGGTCGGCACTAGATTGCAAAGAGTCAACACCCTTGCCTAGACGAAACCGATCGCTGCACAGTGGTCAATCTTTTGTGTATGCTCAAAAAAATGGTTGCGACCGAATAGGGTTTACGACCGTTCTGAAACCTCGTGGCTACCCCAGTGAAGCCTTTCAGAGACCCCTGAAACCTCTTTGCGATTGTCAAAGTGTTTGGTCGCCAAGAGGTTGCATCGCGGTCGCATTATCTGTGTGACTGGGTCTTTACTCAGCGCGCTGTTACTTCAAAAATAGTGCACTATCCAGAGACAGGACTTCAAGTTTCAACTGTATGACGCCCGAACATATAAAGAAACACAGAGGGTCTCAAATTAATCGCGATTCCATTTGAAATGTATGTATGTATCGAGTTCGCTAAAATCGATGCGAGGTTTACCGAGGCTCATATCTATTTTGGTGAAGGAGGTTCAGAAAATTCATGTCAAAACATGACGAATATGAGATTCATTATATCACATAATGTGTAATTTAACCCTTTGGACTCTAGTAGCATCTTCCACACCAGTTCAATGGCAGCAATTAGAAGAGTCCATATTCATTATTTGGGGTAGACCAATCAATATTTTCAACGTGAAGCCTCGGGGCTGCACGTTGGAAATATTAATTGGTCCACCCCACACGTTTATTGAACAGCCATCCTATATAATGACGCTATGACGTATTTTGTTCCTGGCCGGAAAAGCGGCCGCTAGGGTTCAAAGGGTAAACCTTTTACCTAACGTAACAACAATAGCCGGCTAGTTACGTTCACAATAATCTCCATCAACATTTTCGTATTTTTTTAAATTTTGGCCTCAGATTATAGCTTATGACCTTCAGTGGAAAGAGGTCGATTTCTTGATTGGAATTAACATATTTATTTACGTATCATAATAACAACACTTTAGCCGGCCTCTAATTTGTCGCGGTTCTCAGACGAGAAGGTCGTGGTTACCCCCTGTGCTCCTAACCGCCCCTCTTTTCTCACGCATCTTCTCTCATCCAAACCCTCGGGGGTGAACTGCGTGATGATATCACGTGCACCTTTCTTCCCAATCACCCCGATAAGCATACTAACCCTCTCCTTTGTGTCACATACTAACCACATGTCCATCATTCTCCAATCAAACCTCCCCATTATACACCCGGTGAATCTTATTCTGTTGGACTGGTGTTTTGGACATTCTAGTAGAAAGTGTCACATGGCCTCCACTACGCCTTTGTTTTCCTGATTCATTCTGGTACATGCGTTGAGGTACACAGCCAGTTGTCGGGCTGTTTTATCGCATATGAAGCATTGGCCGTTCGTTTTGTGAAGAGTATTTTGTTAGAACAGGACTATTATTTATATATATGTCTGTGCTGTAAGGAATGCTATTTTGTTGTTTGCATTTGATAGCTGAAATATCAAATTGTAGTCGATCAGAGGATGTTATGCTGGTGGAGCATACGGGATACATCTGCTAGGAATGTGCTGACAAAAGTTACAGTCAAAGAACATCTGAACATGAAAAGCACGGTGAATCCCAGATAAACTTCTTCAAAATGTCAGCATTCAAATCACTGAACTCATTTCTCAACTTCCTGAACAGCTCTTGAGTGAATACACCCCCAAAAAGCATAACAGATCATTCGATCAATGCTTCAACCGTAGTCACAACCTTCTAATGCCAGCTAGACGCCTCCATTTCCAGCAGTTAATGAAAAATAAGATTCGTGTCAAGAACCCAGTGATTATGCATTGGTAGTATCGGCTAATATCTGTACAACTGGGTTGCTGGAACGCTCATTGGTCACATATAAATACGTATCTGAATCACCGTAATCTTAGAGGGGAGGAGGGGGCAGAAGTTGCTATAAATAAATAATGCTGAACAAAAATATGTCCTCGAAGGTTTTCATTCTGCAGTCGTTTCGCAATCTACGATCGTTTTTTAATACCCTCTCTTTACTTTAGACAAATTGTCATTGTAAAAGGTATGGTCAACTTATGTACCTATGACAAGAGACACTAGCGGAACTTTCTTTGAAAAATTATTGCCACAGACTGAAGTACACAGCGCTTCTCATATCCTTTCTGACATAGCCTGCTTCTCCTAACATTTTAGTTACCAGATATAACATTTCTCGCACTCAAGACTACAAAATAGATAAAATATTACATGTAAGGCCTAAAAAAAATTAAAAAAATCTGTTTCTCAGGCCCTCCAGCATGGTCCTTTTGGCTGCCGCATGCTCTCTTTTTATAACCAATTTAAACTTTAAAAAATTAAAATTAAATGATTTATGTCTGATATTTTACCCAAGTTAAAAAAATTGATGAATTTGTCCCTTGAGTGCAAGAAGGATTTGCAATGCTTTAGCATTGCAAAGCCTTCTTGCACTCAAGGGATGAAATACACCACCACCCATGCTATTCTGTAGATTATGAGGCCTAAAATTTGAACCAAGAACATGAACTTTTGATGGCTAAGAAGTAATTACTGAAATAAAAAATGAAATAAAAAACCGTTCTCCCGCATGCAATTTCACAAATAATGGCCTGAGAAACAGAAGCTCTACTTTGTGTGGCCTAACGGGAATTTTATAACAATAAGGAAAAAGAACACTGGAAGAAGAACACAACCTACCCACCATAGACTGACCTATATTCTATATGTTTTTTACAGAACTCCAACGTTTACTCTTCTTGGAGAGGTAGAGACCATCCGCCCTCTAGAGAAACGGAGTTTCCATCCAAGATATGGCACAATTTTTGTGACACCGGAAGGGAAACACAGTGACCCAATCAGGGGACAACCGTGTTGAAATTTAAACTTACTTGGTTTATGGCAGCGATCTCAATAAAACCGGATTGCTATGACGTCAGAGAAAACGTCCCAATCCAGTCACCCCCTCCCTCCCAAAGATAGCGTCAAGGCAATCAACGCTGCAACTCATCTAAATTCACGAGGTTTGATGACGTGAAAACTGTTACGCTGTGACTGTTGTCACAGCTTTCACTTCATCAAACAACATGGTTTTTACCTAGTACTAAAACTAGTATCACTGTATCAAATTATTCGTTCCTTATCACTAATTATCAAACTATGAGGTAAATATTTAATTCATATTATTGCGAAAAATGTCCACGCAAACTTAATTAGTTTTCACAAACATCAAATAAAGTACTGTCTTTAAAAGTGACCGGCGATTGAAAGGCGTCAGAAAACTCAAAACTTTCGCGAATTGTTTCAAGATAACGGCGGTTTAAATACCTTTTAATATATGACCGATGAGGGTTACGGCAATACATTTGTGCAGAAAGTAGTAGAGCATGGGTATGATACGTTAACATCGAGAGATTTAATAAGACTTCAGTCGGGATCATCTCCATTGGTACTTGCATTGGGATGTGTCGAACTATCATTGTGCACAGTAATGCGTCGGCTCCTGTTGGTATCATCATTGTCACTAAATGAGTGGGGTTGACTAATCTGTCATTCGACACAATTTCTGTGATGGTTGTGCTTGCTGCCCCATGGCACCTTGACACTGGATCGTTTCACTTATAATTACTTCTATTTATTTTGTGTACATTCTTTGCATCGTTACTTCCCTCAATGCAATATTTTGTGCTGCGTATACTCCCTCTCTCTCTCTCGGTTCTATACATAGATAGTAGCGGACCAAAACTCTTGTGCGAAGTCTTTGAGACTGAGCTCAAGTTTGCATTTCTGAGGAATAATGGCAGATATCTGAGACAGGCAGATATCTCTTTCTTGACTCATTCTCAGACATCCTCATAATAAATATAACGAATGTGTTAGAACCGATTTTGGAATTGTTCAGAATGAACATGGACAGATTATGGATGAATGTGGCGACAGAAGTCAAACTTATGCTTTCTGACGTTAATTTCCAATTTCTTCCGACTGTTTTCAATATGAACGCCATTACGGAAAACATATATTGACCGTGCCATTGTGTTTGGATTTTCGATGACTATGAGCATGCTGCAGGAATCTCGGGGACCGGGGTAAAGTTTCTTACGAGGCTCGTAGCATATGATTGCCCCTAGCATATAGTTTCGAACGAAGCACTCGGGCCTGCAGTCCAATTCTGAAAGACATTGGACTCTGTGATGGCCAGGAAAAAGTCGAGACCTTAAATAGACATTCGCCTACGTTTAGATTCACTCTTCTGCAATATTTTAGTTCGCCTTTCCAACCAACTGATATATTCTGGACGATTGAATCTGGAAAAAAATAATAACCAATGATTTTCTGAAAGTCAAAGCTGTTGTTCAGCCGAGACTTATTTGATCGACAGTTTGGTGACACTACAATCAGAAACAAAGACTCACCACGGCCGTAGTGTTATGATTACATCGGATAGTTCCACAAATTATCGTTGCCTGAGTTATAGAATGTCCTATGTCCCATAGGGGACATAGGACATTCTAGCACCCAGGAGACGTTATGTTAATATATTGATGTTTTCAAGTGGGTAAACAAAACAGCTTCGAATTCCGTACAAAATTATACGGGGTACCAGAGAGTTTAGCGTCGAACATACGTTCAGTCTCAACAATGAGATTAAGAGTATGGGAAGAAAAAACTGGTAACATGATCGACATGCACGACTTATGTAGACTGCATTTGGATCATTTTCCAGGATATCACATGCTGGGAAGTTTTTCGAATTTGGGCTTCAAAAATGAATTCGCTAAATGAAAGAAACTGCATTGGTAACGGATTGAGCTCCAACATGATTCCCGTCCATCAATAAATGACTGACGAATTTTCTTCCAGTTCATTTCGTAATATGTGGTCCTAGTCTCAGGTCAGGTCAGCGGCTATGGGGTTAATATTCCAGTTTTCTCAACCTCTAGCCAAAACTCCTGTGACTGGTCGCGTCCCATAATCTCTGAGTGGTTGAAGTTGATGAAACTTCCCTTTGCGTCTGCACCCTTTGAATCATTCTTTATGGTATGGTCCGCGATATAACACGTATTATTGGCCCGTCTGTGTCCCACTTAGAAACATATAAATGACGCTTTATTTTTTCCGTGCCACTAGATTCTGTGGCAAGCACATCATTAAGTGTGTCTGTCGGTGTGGTAGAGGCAAGTCAAAACTAACACACTGATATAGTTTAATAGTTTCCGCCCTAAAATCCTCAATAGGATCTCCCAACATAATCTCTTCTCCGGTAACTGGGCCAATATAGTTCCATATTTAGAGGCATTTGGTAAATGTAGGCCAACAATTCTGTGCATGTAGCACGTAAGACAAAAAAATAAAACCCATCCTCCTTTTTCTTGATTTATATTCAGTTTGTCGTCTCACTTACCGACTTAGAGGGCTTTCTTTTAATCATCATGTTTGTCCATCGTGTGGAAAGGGCCAGCCTGTTGCCACTTCGATGTATACATTATTTTCTATAAACCTTAGATCTTTAATTTCTAATCTGATCCAAATGAGATATTTCTCTTTGTCACAACATGAACGAATAGTCTAAAGCGATAACCGTGAATATCTCGGAGTATCAAAATACACTTTTGGCTAAGGAGTATGGCATAAAGTACGCGAGAACGTCAATGAGTTCTTCCACTGCTGGAGAGAAACAAATTTGAATTAGAGTTACCTGCCTTGAAAAGTTGTCGGAAATGCTGCAATCTCCGAAACTAATCAGCCTTGGTAAAATATATTGTTTCAATAAACGTTTGAAACATTCTACTCACATCTTGTATTATTGTTGGATATTTCAGATAAATAAAGCGGGCGATTTGAAAGTTTTTTTCACCAAAAAATGCAGTGGCCTATTGGTGTTGTTTTGTTGGGAATTCCCCGAAAATGTGTGCACGACGTGAACGGTACTTCCCTTTATGTCAGTTTTTCACTAATATTTGTCGCATGGTCGACTGTTTTCTTGTCAGAAAAAGTTGTCTGAACACAAAGATATTTGGATGCCAAAATTAAAGTGAAGCGATCATATCTTTTCGCCTGAACGTTATAATGGTTGCCTATGGGAAAATATTTAGTACCACGATACATCTAGTGTCCACCTCTACAACCTCCGCTCAAACCATGAAGCAGTATTGGTGTTGAAGTTTCATTATTTTCTTCGTTTTCACTGTTGCTTTCAAGAATAACGAATAATTTAGGGTCTCCATGGCAACGAGACTGTAGCGAGGCCATACGCTATGTTTGAGGTAACAATTAGGAAACTGTTTAATTACTTTGTAACAAAAAATATTGCAATTGTTGACTTGATTTGTGGTGATGAAACAGTTAACTCGATAGACGTTAACAGAATAAATAGATTATTATTGGTATATATACATTTTGAAAAAAAACAACAACACAAAAGATAACATCATTTTATAATTGAGCCTTCAAATATCGCACACGTTCATGGGCGACTGCCGGGGGGTATCGCGAGAACGACTGATTTGTAGGGACGTGGCTGGAGGTTTCCGATAGGGGGAGGGGGGTGTCGGGTAGGGAATTTCCAACCGGGGGAAAGACCGGTTGGGGGAAAATTCACTACAGAGAAAGACTGTGAAAATGAAGCCATGAAAGGGGGCATAACATTGATTTTAGTAACTGAAATGCCAACACATTTATGATAGAATTATCAGGTTATAATTATTTGGTATTATTTTGGGAATTGAATATGTGCTAAATAAATGCTCAAGCTTGGAACTTTGAACAATTCACACTGTTCTAACATTAAATCATATCTTATGCAGGAATGATCAATTTTAGATGTTTAATCATTTTTAAACTGTGAATGATGGAATTTGCTCAGGATAACGATTTTACAGGATCTATTTTCTTTACGTGCATTTCGAGGATTTCTTTTTATTACGATAAGTAAACGGACTATAGAAATCTCGTACCGTTTGACATCATGCATACTTTTATGAAGCTCGATATTGCGTAAACTGTAGTTGTAAATAGTAACAGGTAGAATTTTTGCCGATTTGAAACCGAGTTGGGAAGTAAACGAGACATCAACATCGGCAAAGCAGCTCTAATAAATTCCAGATAGATGGAATATCCAACTGTTCATGACTTGCCCTCCGAATTCCAACTACAGAAAATTTTGGCCAGGATTGGGGGAGGGGACACACCCACCCAAAATCCCCTTGTCGCCACGTCCCTACTGATTTGGGGTGGAGCTGATTTGTCCCGACTATAATGGGACAAGTACCCAACAGTAAAATATTCCAACAGCGTAACCAGTGCCTGTCTTCGACGAAGCCAAGACTTGATTTGATGATGTAGCGGAAATATTAGTTAGTCGGGATTATAGTTAAAAAAATCAAGAGTTTTTTGCTATGTATTTATGTACGGTTAATCCTTTGCTCGACACACGCATCATCATTTATTATTTACATATAGAATATACCCATAGTAGTTTGGTGTGCCAAATGTTCAAAACGAGTGCTGAAGTGTTGTTAACCGCGAGTCTTTGGAGCGCGGGTAACACCACTTTACCACGAATGGTGAACCATTTGGAACACCAAGCTACTTTGGGTATATTTTATTTATACCACGATCGCCAGATGAATAAGAGTTTAAATGTTAAATGAATCAATATTCATTCACACGTGCGAATCTGTTTTTCTTTACATGAGCGCCGGTAGGCGGTACTTCCGCTGGCAATTTTATCGCCGAAACGAAATAGAAAACGAAACGCGAAAATTATTTTCATTTTAATAACACAAGAACATACTATTTCGAGTTATGGATGCTTTATTAACATGAGACAACGTATGTTTGTTAATTTTTGGTATCGTATGAGGTAAACTTATTTAAAAACGTAATAAATAATTGCCGGTTTTATTTCACTCTTCACGACGTGACGAGTGATAAATTTAGACAAGTTTGTATTCAAGGCGACGTCACCAAAGATCAACCTGGATATAGTTCGACTGTTGGTGTAAATTTTGTCTACTGGAATCCCATTGCCGGTGTGTTCACCACGGTTGGTGTGTAATGCTAAAATTTATGTCATAGGCTTTTTTATATATAGTAGAATAGGTAATCATGGTAAACATTTTTTTTTTTTCAAATTTGTCAAAAAAGGTCAACAAAACATGTGCCCCGCCTCCAACATTGGAACGATATCGATAACTCGTTCCAATGGGGTGGGAGAGGGGGCTACATGGTAGTTTTTTTTGGATTTTAAAAATAAATGTTGTGCTCATCTGTTCAATTTGTAAACTACGCGACCGGATGCGGCCAAATTCGTTAGGTGAATAAAGTATAGACCTTATAGTCGTGACACATCAGCTTCCCAACTTCTGTTTTAATTAAAGCGTGACGTACTTCAAATTGGTTCTGTTGGGCGCCCATCTGCCCGAATCTTGTATTACAAATCCACAGTTTGTATACCAACCTTAGAGTGCGGTGGCTCAGTAGTTATAGCATTGGACTTGAAACCCAAATGTCCGCGGTTCGATTTCCACCAGGGGCAAATATGTTGTATCCTTGGGAAAGGCACTTACTCTCGATTGCCCACGTGGTTAAGCGGTGACGTTGTGTACTAAAGCCTACTCATTTCGAAGGTGCACCTGCCGCCAACGAATGCAAACCCTCCTGGTGTGGAGCATGGTGTTCGACAGTTGCTCTTCGCTGCCCTGTGGTCCTCTCCGGGTATTCCGACTTCTTCCACCCGTAAAAGTGTTATCGAAAGAGTCGTTAAACCCCAATAAAAAGAAAGTGTAACCGTCTGTGTGTGACATCCAAGTAAGAAATAGTGTCTTGTTGGAAAGCCCATGAACACAAGTAAGTGCGAAGCGATACCTACTACAGCTAAAACTAGAAGTCCTGTCATGAAATGCGCAGAAATAGCACGTTGATATGCGCGTTAAGGTGCGCGTTATGACCCAAGTAAAGCTATCAAATTCATGTACATATGGCCTGTGCACAAGCAATGTTTCAGTCAATGGACCTCCGGGTAACCCGGAGGTCCATTGGCAGAAACATTGCATGTGTTTGCTATGAGTAACCAGTAGACACGCCGTGTTTTGGATGCTATTCAATATGGCAATTGCGCGCAATTCCAACGCGCAATTAAGCCAAGATAAGCGCACAATTGGTAACAGGACTTAACTGTACAATTCTGATAACAGAAATATTGGGCGATCTCACGCCCCCTATGCTTCCTTTGTCTAATCCACTCCCCTGGCGACGGTTGATGTTAACTCAAGTGCCGATTACGATTTTAATTCATCATGTATGAGTGGTGTGTAAACCATACAACATTGAACTCTACAGTTGAGGTATGCATATCTCAGGGAATCATCTTGCATCTTCAATGTGCGCAACATCTGAGACAATATTTGTTACGTGGACTTATGCCACACACACAGTCGGTTACATGTTCTTTTCACGGGTGTTTAACGACACTTTCTACATCGAGGGTCTCCTCGTGTCGGAAGTGCGCTAGCAATATTGTACTATGCCGGTAAGGAAATGAGTTATCGCATGTTGTAACTAGGGCTGTCACGATTTTTTAATTTAGGAATCGATTAATCGTCGCAAAAAATCGATGATAATCGATTGATCGTACCCAGATGACCCCCATCTCCTTCTCTATGAAGTCGATAAAAATGAAGTTGAAGTCAGTTGACCTACCTCAAGTAAACAACGAAGACGATCCTCTTTTAGTTACATTCAAATCTTTGATGTTCTGAACTTTTGAACCGTCAGTGTAATAATCAAGACCGGTCGGCAGTTGCGAACTTCGCAACTGCCGATCGGTCTTGATTATTACACTGACGGTTCAAAAGTTCAGAACATCAAAGTTTTGATGAATATACCTGAAAGATAAATGCTTCCAATAGCTTCTTGGGGTTTAACATCGATGTTCGTAACTCTTTACCTTTAGAAACAATAGTTTTTCAACATATTTTCTTTTAATTATTAAACGTCTAAAACGGGATATAATTTACCGATTATTCGACAACGAAAAATACTAATCGATTTCGCAGTGACCGATCAACAATCGATTAATCGATTAATCGTGACGGCCCTAGTTGTAACACGATTTGTAAAAATCAGATTAGATTTTGTCACAACAAGGTATTCATTTGAGCGGAACTTAACTAATTTGTAGCTGTATACGATGATGTTTTGTTGAAGCGACTGTTTTCAGTCTGAATCTCTGCATTGCTTATTGCTTCGCATGGAACGGCTAGGACAACGATTCGATTGCGACCAACGTTAAAGGGTTATGCCCCTGAGCAAGGTGGCGCAATGTACTGAGCCGACTGCTCGTAAGTGGTGCAGTTTCATTAAACCATTGCTAAACCTGCCTGGGCAGAGTTAGAATACTTGGGTGTCTGACAATTGCTCTCCACTGCTCGGTGGCACTCCACACTGTCAGACACGAGATAACTCTGGCTGACGACTGTGTCGTTAAAACACAATAAATAAATACATTACTTCGTTTTCGGATGAGATTGTTGATAAACGGGAGGTTTCCGGTGTTTTCAGTTGGATATTGATTATCTCATTCGTGGGTATAAATATTATGTTTCTTCTGTCGGCTTTGACACAAATACACCAGTTATCATGTCTACGAATGAGATAGACCGACAAAAAAGGCAGGAAACATTGTATATTGAGACAGAGCACGACGAAGGTACAGTACAGGGGAGGGGATGGAAGACGTGGGTTGGGCGGCTGCAATCAACGATCCGAAGGCGCGCCTGAAATTCAAGGAAAACACCAAACAAGGGTAGTTGACTCCTGTTATGTTCTGTATATACACATCGATTAAACTTTTAATACACGTATGTTCTACGTAATCCCCATCTTCAGCAACACTAAACCATGCGGAAAATGAAAATCTGTTCCGCACATACAGTTAAAACTAGAAGTCCTGTCAAGAAATGCGCACAAATAGAACGTTGATATGCGCGTTAATGTACGCATTATGGCCCAAGTAAAGCTATCAAATTCTGTACATATGGCCTGTGCACAAGCAATGTTTCAGCCAATGGACCTCCGGGTAACCCGGAGGTCCATTGGCAGAAACATTGCATGTGTTTGCTATGAGTAACCAAGAGAACCTGCCGTGCTTTGGATGCCATTCGATATGGAAATTGCGCGCAATTCCAACGCGCAATATAAGCGCACTATTCGTGACAGGACTTCTAGTTTTAACTGTATGCGGCCGATTGGTGAGGTAAAGGGTTAAGATGATAAAGCTGATATTTTGTTAAGAACAATATCACATTCGACAGACTGTTTACCTTCTTGCTTGACGCTGTTTGTGTCAATGCATTCCATTCACGTCATAGCGCATCAATCAGATGTGTAATGGCCAATCAGATACGTTCTCACGTGACATTCTTACACGTCGGACGGTTTCTAGGCTTTTTTGTATCTAGCACATTTCTTAATCTGTATTGTATCGTGTAACGTTGAATACACACCGCAGTCCTGATGTACTATAACAAAGGACATGAGTTTGGAGGGCGTTACGGTTTATTAACGGTCCGAAAGGAATGAATAACAGCCCGAGGGCCGTAAATAAGTCAGACGGCTGTTATTCAGTCCCCAAGGGCCGTTAATTAACCGTTACCATTATTACCATGACTGGAAGCAGGCGGCGGGCAGTTAATGAATTTTGCTTTTATTAATGACCGCCGCTCGCTTCCGGTTGCATGACGCCATGAATTACCGAGTTTGACGCCCCGCTAAACTCAATTAAAATACTAGAGAACGCCAGCTAAATTGGTAATAATGTTGATTATCTCATTCGTTTTGTATGAAAATTATATTGATGCTTCTTCGAAAGTGGAAAAAGATAATTTTTCAGGCCAACAAATGAGATAATCAAAGCCAAAGATAAAACAAAACCCCAGATGCCCATTTTATTCTGATGCTCCTTGAACTAAATCATTGTTATTGGAAAATTCGGGGATCACATAAGTCAGTTGGACCTTGGTTAGTTATTTTCCCGAGATCGCGCGTTAGTTGTTGCTAATTTTTTTTAGATGGAAATTGTGTTACAGGGCAGCCTCTGTGGAATGGTCAAATCCACGTGTGGGCAGTGTTGCCCGCGGGTACTTTTCTCAATCAATAATCAGTAATTGTCAGTAATTTTCAGCAAATTTTAATGAAAGAAGCAACGGTTCGTACCCAGTTCTCCAATCATTGAAAATGTGCGGGCCATTCCATTGTTTTATGTCGGAGATTCACTGTTAAAGCATGCTTGGAAATAAGGCCCATGCGTGGATTTTGAATTTCCACGGTGCTGTAAGATGTAATCGGCATGTCACTCTAGTCATATGTGGAAGCAATGCGCACCCGTTGGGACGATTTTGTGTTGAAAAAATTTCATATCTCACTGGCAAAACATGCGGTATTAGGAAATTAATTTATGCTGTGATGTTTTATCGTAACCTGTACTGCGCTCGCATATTTTACAATTGACGTACAGTACGTGGAGAGTGGAGTGTAACTAAATCACCCGTGCAGTGGAGTAATCACCCCAACTTTCACTTTCAATTTCTGTACATATGGACAAAAAACGTAAGCAGTGTTCCAGCCAATGGACCTTCGAGTTAAACCCAGAGGTCCATTGGCTGGAACTTTGCTTTTAATTGTCATGATTAGCAACAAATTTACAAATATTGCTCGGGTAGAATCTCCACTCTGCGGGTGATTTAGTGATAATACACTCTCCACGTACTGTACCTCCCACGTAACCTAAACGTTCGTGTGCGTGTCATTTCCACGCCCGCAATATCGACAGCTCGAGATTCAATACGGGATTCCATTCAATTCGACATCCCCTATCCGTTTTGATAGGTTCATTCCCACTAAACCAATTCCCTTCAGACCAATTCCCACGAGGCCAATTCCCAAAAGACCAATTCCCAAAAGACCAACTGATGTGTTCTACTCTTAAAATAATTCTATATCAATAATGTGAAATATTTATAAATATTTATAAATATTTTTAAAGTTATTGGTATTGAAAACCTGAAAATAAGCAGTCTGTCATTTGCGGAATGAAGTCCCCAGAGGGTGAATTTGCTGATGCTATCCCATACAGTGGGCCAGTTTATGCTCTGGGTACCTCTTTCTGTTTATGTTTGAGACCCTGATTCAGATGGAGGTTCGCAAAGGGTAAATTTAGTGATGCTTCCCTGCTTTTGTATATGTTATGCATATAAATATTTTTTTTATCAAATAAAGTAAATAAATGTTTTCTTAATTATCCTTAATCTACCCTTAATCAATAACAGTATGTAGTTGGTCTAAGGGGAATTGGTCTTTTGGCAATTGGCCTAAAGGGAATTGGTCTAAAGGGAATTGGTCTAGTGGGAAGATACCATTTAGATACGGTTTTGGATTCGATACCACATTTTAGATTCTCAGGGTCGTATGTACTAAAACTGAGGTTGAGTTGTATTGCTCGAAGGCCAATATAACGTTAAACGAGGAGACGATATAATATGCTAAATTTATGGGTTTAGAATACTGTTGGTAGGGAATTTTATCGCTGCTCTTTGATTATGCAATCTCCGTGCACAAATATGAACAATACGTGGAAATCGGTCTTTATCTATTCCGTCATATATCTTGTCGTAATAACGAGACAGCCGTGTAAGGTGTGATATGTTTGTTTATTTATAAACATCAAGGTGTTATACAGACAAGAACAGTTATTGAAATTAACAGTTTCCCTGCCACCTGAGATAGACTAGGGATATTATAAGTTACGTGACGTTTAGTTGACGGATATGTTGTCGCATGAGGCGAACTGAGAGCAATACTAGGCAAGACTTGAGTCTAGCCTAATGTTGTCCTCATTGAGCCAAACTTGACACCAGTTGAACGTCGTGTAACGTATTTATTATGCAAGCTCCCATATTTTCTCCTAAATTTCATCACCATTTGCGTTTGCAAACGATTTCATGTTTTCGATAAATTTTCCCATCGGCGTTCATTTGTTTACAAAAGCACAGGTGTACTGATGCAAAGCATGGGGGATAATCTAACATCACATTGATCGCTAAGAAAAGTATTGATTTATTATATATTTTGAGCGCATCAACAATTCAGCCTAAATTCTTATGCTTTGTTCTGAAAGCAAAGTCTGTAAAGTGTCAATTCGCCGAATTCAAACGGCGATTTTTGCGTTAACCCTTTACCCAAAGTAACGGACAAAACTGTCCAGCGCTATTCACAAAAATCACACCTCAATTTTCAATATTTTTTTTTTCATGTTTGTCTCAGAAAATAGCTTATGACCCCTCATTGGAACGAGCTCGTTGAAAAAAGATTGGTTATTCAAGGACGTTGTTTGCAGGTGTCGTCAGCCTTTCATGTTAGGTAAAGGGTTAAAAACAAATTGGTGAACAGTGTTGGCATATTGAATTATTATTTCGCCTCAAGGTTAGTTGACCCAATCAGAACGCTGGCGAACTGTCAAAGGGTTTCGCCGTTTCAGGCAACTCATCTGATATTTGTTGATGTCGGTTGAGTAGTCGTCATTACTACTGTATGCATTTCAACTAGCTTCAAATTTTCAAATTTTTAATTAAAACAACATAAGGAAATTTAAGTGCCAAAAATAGTTTCAACGTACTGTACTTATTGGTTTAAAGCATTTAATATTTTTTTAAAAATGGACAGAAAGTATTACTTGTTGTCCCAAAAGGTATTTGTTGTTTTATCGACTCATTCGATTTTTTATGCCGAAGCGAACATTTTCTTTACAGGTCACTCAATAGATTAAAAGAGATTTTTTGAGCATAGAAAATCCCTTTGTTAACCCTTTTCAGGTGGTAATGACAGCAAGTGTATGTAAGGGTATTTCAGGTATGCTTTTTGCGGTACGTTTTGTTTTGAAAACAAATATTGCACCTCGAACAGCGACTATTGTTTCTGTCACCATGGATACGTGCCGATACCGCGGTGATGTCAATAGCGGTTTCTGAAACACAAACGTCCGTCGTTCTTTGTCTCTCGTGAAAATTAATTATTTCCTTGATTTACATGGACTTTCAAAACAATAAATATATTACATGACGTGCAGCTGGCTGATACATTTCTATACAAGACGCATGGTATTCATATTCTATAATATAATAACACTTTGGTCGGCCGCTGATGTGTCGCGGTTCTAGGGCGAGAAGGCCTTGGTTACCCCTGTACTCCCAACTGCCTTCCTATTTCCACGCTTCTTCTCCCGTCCCAGCACTCGGAGACGAACTGCTTGATGACATCCCTTGCCCCATTCTTCCCAATCTCTCCGATTAGCATATTAATTCTCTCCTTTGAGTCTCTCTCTAACCGCATGTCCTTCATTCTCCCATCCACTTCCCCATTATACTCCCACTGAATCGTATTCTTTTAAACTGGTATTTTGGGCATTCTAGAAGAAAGAGTTCCAGGGTCTCCACCACGCCCAAATTACACATCTGGCACTCTATTTCACTGTTTTTCCCAATTTTTCACCTCAGCTTCAGGAACCGCGACCTCAGTTTGAACAACAGTGACCCCCAGAGGTGCCATTCAGGTTCTCTTCAAAACCAGGCTTCTCTTTATCACGCAGACCACCCAAAGACCTCTTTGATTTGACGCCCTCTCTCCAATTGATGTTACCATACTCCGTGACCCTTTCTCTAACGACCCTGGTTTGCCCCAACTTTGCCCAACGTCTAGGTCCGAGATCTTCAATGAGTAGTTCTCTATTAGCTCCATCACTTGGACCATCCACCCTGTCTTGATATTTCAGTTGAAACTTCTCTGGAGCATTACTTCACACCATTATATGTAGGTACGGCTTCGCTTTACTTGATATGGACTCTCGTCGCTTTGTGTGGAATGTATCAGCCAGCTACACGCCATGTACCTCATAATATGGTGTCACTGTTAACCATTATTGTCGGTGCTTTCCACAGTCCATGGTCACTAGTTATGACCGTTCATTAATTAATCTATCGGGTTGTTGTAGAAATGGTTCTTCTGAATATACTAGGTCCGGTAAGTCGCATCATTTGATTGATCAAGGCAATGACTTTGATATCGAAGGGCGAAACTTCAGAAATGTGACGGCGCAACTAAAATGGAACCGTACGTGTGATGAGGGTTGGTATGGAGGGGGAGCCCTTATCCAAGTATAGCATCTGAAATGTTTACCAAAAATTGCAAATTTATCATTTTAACCCTTTACCTAACATGAAAAGCAGACGACACATGCAACAAAAATTCTTGAAAAGCTAATTTTTTACATTTTTTGTATCACAAACAGAGGGTTATGACCCCTTATTGGAACGAGCTCGACGAGCTCGTTCCAACGAGGGGTCATAACCTATGTTTTTGAGACAAAAAATGAAAAAATAATAAAACTTAATTTGCGATTTTTGAGAATAGCGCTGGCCGGTTTTGGCCGTTACGTAGGGTAAAGGGTTAAATGGAACTTACGCCAGGCTTAAAAATCAAATGTTTAACAACAATTCAAAACATATGGTAGGAAAGAATACATTATTGAAATATTTTTTTCATATTCCAGTGAAAGAAAAATAATCCGTTTATCCGTTACCGAAATTAAACGGACAAACCGACCAATCCTATTCCCAAAATTTACCATTAAAATTCTATAACTTTTTCATTTATGTCTCAAGAACGTGTCAATTGATCCTCTATCGGAATAAACTATTTTACATCCTTCAATTGAGGGGTCATAAACTGTTTCGTGGCAAAACATAAAAATATTCTGTTATTTTATAAACTGCTGTCATCTTCTGTTCATGTTATGTAAAGGATTGAATAGTAATAACAATAAAAAAGGTTTAAATGTAGGTCAAGTGTAAATGTATTTTATCCAAAGTTGAGGGCCACATATATATGGTGTGAGAAAAATGGGAGATCGGGTTAGCGGACATTGCTACCCCGTGTTCCCGTTTCCGATTTGTCTAGTTCTTTGATTTTTCTTCAAATAATGTCACATCTGCATCACATTACAATCGAATGTGTCCTATATCTGAAGTCCGCTTGGTCTAAGGCCATAGTTTGCGATGTTTGACAGTCACTTAGCGTAATCAAATGGTTTTCTCCGGATATTCCCATTTCTGTCACCTGAAAAAAAAACCCAAAAACTTTCAAGAAAATATAATCACTGTTTGAAGAATTGTAAAACCACAAACAACAGCGGCATCAATTTTGTGAGAGGTCAACTTAACCCTTTACCCAACGAATCGAACGCATCCGCCCGCGTAATATGCAAATTCAGCAGTTGACAAAATATTATTTTTCAAAAAATTTCAACAAAACCATATCATGTGACCCCTCGTTGGAACGAGCTCGTCGAGCTCGTTCCAACGAGGGGTCACATGATATGGTTTTGTTGAAATTTTTTGAAAAATTTAAAAAAAATGATATTTAAAATAGTGAATTTTGATATCGTCTGCGTTGAGTAAAGGGTTAAAAGCAAGCTCTCAAGGTACGACTCACATTCTGTAAGGACTTCGACTTTTGTATGGTCTGAATCAGTGAGTGGGGTGGGGCGCAGTGGCTCGATGGTTACAAAAATTTCAAATTGAAATGTCACGGCTCGAGCCTCGCCAGAGGCTACTCCGTTGGCACTTTGGGCAAGTCATTTAATCCCGATTGCCACATGGGACATGGTGGCAGTGTGTACTAAGACCTACTGTACGTCGGTGGTGCCATTAACTTCAACCAATGCTAACCCTGCTTGTGCGGATTTGGTGCTTTGAAAAGTCTAACAGCTGTTTGCCGCTGTTGGGTAGTTCTTTCTGGGTCCTCCGACTTCCTCAACCAGTAAAACTGTCCGACACGAGATGGTCTTGGCTGACGAAAGTGCCATTAAACCCCAATAAAAAGAAAGACAGATGGAGTGAGGTGGAATTGATAGAGAAAATGGACAGGATCGGGACGCAGTACCCTTTCTATCGGTATTTTTTTATATCACAGTTTTGTAGGTCGACATTCAGCTTCCCGTGGACGACCCGATTTTCTAACGGTTTTTATTTTCGGAATTCATGGAATCAACCTTTCTTGTTCGAAACTCAGTGACCATATTTGGTAATGTGTTTTACAGATGATCTCAAAATAACATCTCACTATGAGAAGTTCGCTTAACTTTGGTGTTGGTCTACTCGTATATTCTTGTTCAAACCAATTATCAAGCTCTTAGGCCATCAGCCTAATTATGTAAGGAATTAAAGGTTGTTATAAAGGCAAACGGGAAACAGTCAAGAGTTTAAATAGTCCGTCGTCTATATTTTATATTCACTCGTCTGGAATATTTCAGTTGGTCGGAAGAGCGAACCTTCTGGTTCGCTTTTTCGACCAGCTGAAATATTACAGGTGATTGAATCTAAAAGTGAATTAATTCAAGAAATTGCTGTCAACCGAGAATTAATTTAACTGAACCTTTAATGAAATTACAATTCTGATAGACATGTTTGTAAACTTCATACTTATAAATGACGAAACTCGCCACGCCTGAAATTTTATTATTCCACCATGTAGTTCCACCAATTATGTTAATACCTTGATGTTTTCAAGGTGAAATAAATATTGATTAATTGGTGTATCCCTAGACGGGGCACGGAAGAATATCTGTAAATCTTTTTGAATAAAGGGACTTTACATTAAATCAACGGTAATCAACACGAAAACTCCACGAAAAGGAAAAGTGGTTAAACAAACAGACCATAATGGTCTCGTATTCCTACAATTAAGGCTGGTGGGCTGAGAGCTTGCCGTAAAAAGGTTAAATATTTAAGGATGTGTATGATTTCTGATGAGCAGCTTTTGACAGTGCGAATAGTTTAAATTATAAATGCAGATTTTTCTGGTTTTGTAATTGCGACGAGGATGGTTCGCTCTATATATACGCTGTGTGTTTTCCATTTTACGGCGATATAATTTGGCTATAAAATATATACACAATACCAAGCGCCATACAGATCAACTTTTCGCATACTAAGTGATATACATTTTTTTATTTCCAAAACTTTCGCACACTATGCCTGCAAAATAAATCTCCTCTCCTCTTGCATGGTCATTAATTTTTGTAATGGGTGGTAATAGATGAGTTAGTTATTATAATCAAAGAGTTCCTACGTGAGAGGTACGGAGACTGATGTTATAAGTTTATGACTCAATTATTCCGTTTTGAACGCCCATAGAGAAATATCAGCAGACTTTCACATAAGTACAACCGAAGTGTATTTGCAAATGTTTCTGAAACAGACTTTGTCTACATTTTCTTTCTGGAGAAAATATTTTTCGTTGGATTATGAAATTCAAACGGTTTAACATATCTGATACCTGCTCAGAACGCAGCGGGTGAGTGACGTTATCTAGACAGAAACAGAGGATGATAGCTCGCCTTTATCATAAGGCAGATACAAATCACAAACACGTTTAATTTGCATGTTTCCATTTTTTTTTGTTTGTTGTCAAAGCAAATTGTTCGCTTGTGGAGGTGAAGGATTGTCATGAACTGATGCGGCCGATAAACTATATCTGTTTGCATCGATAAAGTTGTTGAGTTGTTTTGACGTCAGAAACATTCTTTTTTGTTTCTTATGTTATGAGAAACCAGTGGCGTAGATCATCTTTTCTTTTTTGTGCGCGGGTGGGGTGAGAATGGGTTGGCTGTCAGGTCACGACTCTGGAATTGCTTGAATATGATTTCGCGAGAAAATGTGTCGCATAAAATTTTATCCCTTCACCTGACACGAAAAGAAAACGGCATTCGCAGAAAAAAAGAATCTTAAATAACTCAATAGTTTCTTTAGTTTTTCAAAAATATTGGACGAGTTGAACGCGCTCGTGCTAATGGGGGTCATTAGCTATGTTTTAAAAAACGGAAAAATGAATGGAGATATCTGTGAATGTTATTAGCCATCTTTTGTGTTACTTTAGGTAAAGGATTGCCATAAGCTTATAAAATTTGGCGAATGTTTCGAGGGCAATAGTTTCACAGATTTATCATTAACCTGGTCTCCATTCTGAAGAATTATTTAAAACAATTGGTATAACTTGCTACGCAATCCGAACTGAACGACATCTCAGTGTTTGCCTGAATGGAGCGCGGTGGCGCAGTGATGACGGCATTGGACTTCAAACCGGAAAAGTCCGCGGCTCGATCCAAACTAGGGGTAACTGCGTTGTGCCCTTGAGCACGCAAACAATCCCGATTGGCCTCGTGGATGCACGGTGGCGCTGTGTGCAAAGGTGTACTCCACGTCAATGGTGCACTTGTCCAATGCTAACCTTGCTTCTGCACGAAACAATTTTACTTGTGATCTTGGTCTTCACGTTCTTGGAAACAGTACATTTTATTTTATATTGTTTTATTATATTTTATTTTACATTGACTGGGAAATAGTTGGCTCAGTACAAATTTCAACCAACCCTGTTACTCAGAGTTTGAATGTATTCTGTGCGTCATTGCCAGTTTTGATAGTCGGTAATAAAATATGGGGTACTTCCCCAATGCCGAGACTGCAAGTCTGTCACTCTCAATTTTATATTTTTATTCAGATAATCCATGCAAATATGTTTCATAAAAGTAGTGGTTAGCGACCCTGTCTATGAAAATAGACTCTCCTCCCGTAACAATGACTTTTGGAGCGCAGTGGCGCATTAATTGAACCAAAGGCCGACATTCATTCCAAGTTCGTGCCACCTGCATTGTTTCCACGCACATAACACTTAATCTTGGTAGCTCGTGTTATAGCACTGTGGTGGTCTGTATGACAGCGAACAGCACGCCAAACGTACACTTGTCATCAACCAGTACTAACCACTATTGTGCCGGGTTAGTAGTTTGGAGGGTCCTACAGTTACTCACTGCTGTCAAGTGGTTTTCTTCGGGTATTCTTGTTTCTTTGTCTCTTTTAGACTCTTTCTCGCACTCTAAAATGAATTGGGTTAAAAATCAACCCACGTCAACTGGGTTGAGGGAATATGAACCCAATTGGGTTCATATTCACTCAACATAGTTGATTTGGGTTGATTTTTAACCCAACTGAGTTTAGAGTGCACTCATGCATACATGGAGTTAAAGAAACACTGGAAAACCGACCTGAAGCGTAGCATGACCTGCATATATACTATGTTCTCTTTCTTAGAGTTTCTGACATCGTTTTGCTTCGACATACAGTATATTGGTGACCCCATCCCACCATCATTTCTTCTTGTAATATCGGTTTCTAAGATCTAAGGGTATAACAAAAATACTGGCTGTGATGCCGTTTATACCTGGTAAGTAGAGGTTATTACTTATAGAGGTAACTTCATAATAGCCTGGGACCAAAGGTCGAAGGCTGAAGTGGAGTTACCTACGGCTGATATCTCGGCCGATATGAAAATAACCTTTTTTATCATATGACTCGTCCGTTTTGTTCACTTTAAAACATTTGATATTTTGTTTTCATATTAATCAGTGATAAATAAAGCCTTCCGTCAATTTCATTGGTCAATTTCAAAACTAGACAATTTGATTAACTGAACAAAATACAACTGGGCCACATTTCCATAATTTGCATAATTAGAGTTGAGAGCTTTCATTTGTCAATTTCAAAACTGAACAATTTGATTGGCTAAACAAAATACAACTGGGTCACATTTGCATAATTTCAGTAGGGAGAATTTACGTTATCTGTCCTATTTAGGGTGGGTTGTATTAATATTTTACCTACAAGAAAAACGCCATTCATGTTTTTTTTTTTTTTTTATATTTTCACTTTTTGCTTCCAAAACATAGGTTATGACCCCTCATTGGAACGAGCTCAATGAGCTCGTTCTACTGAGGGTCATAACCTATGTTTTGGAAGCAAAAAATGAAATTTTTTCGTTATACGAGGATGTTTTTTCCAAGTGCCGTCTGCAACTCAAGTTAGGTGATGGGTTAAAAAGTCATACTAAGTGGCTAATGTGTGTGTGTCATGTGATAAATAGAATACGAAATGGGTGTTTTTCTCATATAATATTTATGAAACTCGTCCGAATTTTCCGTTTGGGCTCGCCAGAGGCTCGGCACAACGGAAAATTCTTAGACTCGTTTCATAAATATTATATGAGAAAAACACTCATTCCATATCCTCTATTCATTAAACTACACAAATAATTACAAAATATTCTCAGATCTGCTGCAGTATTCTCACAGTAGTATTCTTTTTAAGTCATTTCACAGTCCGGTGTTTCCACTTCATTATCCGACCATCCCGGCTCCCCCTGTGGGGAAGCCGCGACGTTCGGGTCGCTGAACTTTCTCTTCGCCCACTCCGACGAATCACCCGCCTGCGATTCTGAATCTTCGTTTGCGTTGAGATATCTCCAAAACACTCTTATTTCGTCACTCTATCCAGCTGACGTTTGCTCATTGCCATTATTATTTCACCATACAAAAAGTAGGCTTAAAACCACTCCGCCTTATCTGCTAACGCCAATTTTCCTGATTGAGTTTAGGGCTGTCACGATTTTTTAATTTAGGAATCGATTAATCGACGCAAATAATCGATGATAATCGATTGATCGTACCTAGATGACCCCATCTCCTCCTCTTTGAAGTCGATAAAAATGAACTTCGCAACTGCCGACCGGTCTTGATCATTACACTGACGGTTCAAAAGTTCAGAACATCAAAGCTTTGATGAATGTACCTGAAAGACAAATGCTTACAATAGCTTCTTGGGGTTTAACATCGATGTTCTTAACTCTTTACCTTTAGAAACAATAGTTTTTTCAACATATTTTATTTTAATTATTAAACGTCTAAAACGGGATATAATTTACCGATTATTCGACAACGAAAAATACTAATCGATTTCGCCGTGACCGATCAACAATCGATTAATCGATAAATCGTGACAGCCCTAATTGAGTTAGTTGAATAATTGTGCCGATTTCGATGCAGACAAATTAGCTGCGCCTGGTAACGCATCGGGGGGGGGGGGGGGATGGTGGCGCGGGGGGGGGGGTGGATATTATGGGTTCATATAGGCCGAGATCGGCGTCATATCAGCCTAGTTTGAAGTCATATCCACTGAGCTTGATAATTGGCAATTATGGGAATTAAAATCATATCTAATAATTAAAACATAATACCTCCCAACACTGTAGGATTTCAAGGTGTGAAAAGAGGAGGGATATCTTTGAATGGATCAGAGTGCTCTCGCGTACATACAATATATTTTATTTAAAAACTACCAACAACTTGAAAATGTATTGCTACGTCGTATTTTTATTCATGCATATAAATAAATAGTTCACTTTATTATTGTCAATATTATTGTGTCCCAGGCAATATATTGTAAAATAAAATATTTTTACGATTATATTTATGGACATACCTCTCACAAAAGTCTTTGTACCTCAGGGAAATCACGACGTATTTTTACCTCCTCGGGGGAAACAAATATTTATTGCAGCGCACATGCGTAAAATATTTATCTACATTATAAATATTTATTAATTTATTTATATATTGGAGAATATCGACAATTGCGATGGATACGGTCACCTTGCTGGTGATTGACATTTTGACGAGTGGAGCAAGCCGGGGTACCCGAGGAGGAGCGCCGAACTGGCGTGTGCAACTGTCAGACATCTCACGCGCTACCTCCGCACGAGGAGGGTTGGCATTTGTTTGAAGGTAAGGGCAACATCAACGTGCAACACGTCTTAGAACCCAGCGCTACCGTACCCCATGTAGGGAATCGAAATTAAGTGCATCACCCAATGACACCACCTAGTAACCGCTGTTCAGGATAGAACCTTGCACCCTTTAGGTTTGAATTTCAGTGCTCTAACCACTTAGCCATTGCGCTCCCTATTACAAATATTGCATGAATTGGAGTAAATTATTTCAAATTAGTGGTCCACGAGTGAGAATAGTCCACTCGTCTGATACACGTCCCCGGGTAACACTATTTTATTACTCGCCTGTTCTATGTAATCCTCATCTACGGCAACGCTAAAGAGTGCGGAATATGAAAATCTGTTCCGCACATATGTGCGGAATGAAAATCCGTGACAGACTATTTCTAAATAGAAGCGAAATTTCACTGGAATTTTCTACAATTACAATTTTAATCGCTAGCGATAGCTGAAAACTGTCCCCTGAGTTCCAATGTGTTCTCTGTGCCAGTAGGCACTTGGAGCACATTGGAACTCAGGGGACGAAATAGTAACACGTTAAACTAGGGAAGAGACTTAAAAAATCTTATATGCCAGTGACGTCACTTTTGAAATTATTTTTTATTTCGATAACGTCGTTTTGGTGTGGTGGGAGTAGAATCGTGATGGTAGAATCAGAGTGGTGTGTGGTATTGTGGAGTGGATTGAAGCGAATTGGGACACTGTGTTTGTTTACACAATCCAGGCGATGATGAAATCGTCCTCGGGTTATTAGATAATCAAGTGAGGGTAGTTACGTAGGGTTGGTAAGATTATTATTATCCCTGGTGCGTGAAGGTGTGAGATGGGGAAATCTCATCCGGGGGCAAGATATTTGGGCCAGACACGAGGCTTCCGGATTATTATGATCCCCGATGAGTCTGGAGGTGGGATGGGGAAATCTCACCCGAGGGGCAAGTTATTTGAACCAGACCCGAGGCTTGCCGAGGGTCTGGTTCAAATATCTTGCCCCATTCCCACCTTCATACTCACCGAGGATGATTTTTCTACCCCCACACGAGGATTACGCCATTGTAGATAATTGGCGGTCACGTGCTGACATACCCAATTTATCAAGTCGTAGTCCTTTCGAAAAACGAACAATTTCATCGGAAACATCGTAGAAAAGTTAGGTATATACCATAGGTATATACTAAATAAATGATTTGTAACACAGTCCCTTAAGGGGTTAATGAATTTGCGCGAGTCAGACTCTAATGTAAAGGGCATTGGGAGATTATTGTTCGATCGATAAATTCCGCAGTGATATTATTAAATCTGCAGAGAAACATGGGGTTAAAACAAATCAACATTGTTGATTTTGAATGGCACGTGGATTACATGCGGGAAATCGTGAAGCCATTTTGTTTATAAACAATTGTGCAGGCGATGATGAAATAGTTCCGGCGACCTAATAAAATATGCAAATGAGTATGTCACGCGGGTTGGGTGGGATATAAATATCCCACCCTTCTGTCTCACCCGGGACACGCGTATGTTTCACGTATAGTGGGGGGAGAAAAATTATCCCCCCCCCCCCCACCAAAACAGTCTGACATCATCAACAGTAATTCAGTGGCACGTGCAGCAAAATAGAACAATTTTGTTTTCCATTTCTGAAACAAACTGATTTGCGTATCGGAAAGAGCGCCCAAAATTTCTGAATGTACCACAGGTATATACCAGAAAATTAAATCCCAAACACCGGCCAGACATGGGTTAAAGATTTGTAGCGAAATGAACATTGAAACATTCCGATGACGTTATATTATGAATTCTGAACGACCAATTGCAGACTAGACTGCCAGTGTATCGAAATATCCTCTATGTGGACTGCCATTGGCAGTCCATATAGACAACATTTAGATGCACCGGCAATCTATGCAATCAGATATCCATTTCGCCTCTTTCCAGAAATTTCACGCTCCAACAGTTACTGGTGTTAGGTGGCAATAATATTGGTTGTCCTAGGGGGTTGGCACTCAATACGGTTGAAATTGTTCCGGGGAACCATACAGCCAGTCCGCCTCTGCTTAATATTATATTGTACTGCTAAATCATGGACAGTGTTCAAAATCTACTGTAATTGGTGTTGGAATACAATAGAATTTTCCACATTACAAATGTACCCTGTTTAATGAAGGGTTAAATTAAGATATTCACAGCGAGTAAGATAGAATCGGGTCGAAACATTAGGAAAGGAGGAGGACGAAAAATTATCCTGTACAAATGTTTATGTGGTGTCGGATTCTACGATTTCGTTTTAAGTCTCCCCTCAGGGCATGGAGAGATGAACGACCCAGCTGCTTGGAGATGAGCTTCCGTAATAATTGGATAGAAATAAAAAATGACAGGCGTTGTTACTGAAGAGAGGGTTTTTTAGTTCGAAATGCTATATTTTATCAGCGCTTACAAGGTTTGTGTAATTCTGATCTTGAAGTCCTTGGGGTTGGAAAGATGTTATTAATTATCTGCAAAGCAGTTTTATTTTTGATTGTGGGATAATGGTGCATACTTCTATGAGAACTACGGATAAAAAAAATGTCTTTCAAAAGACATTTGTTTCTTTTGCACTAGGATGGTACTATCCAGTACATATCATAACGACATCCATTGGAAATGATCATATTCGTTATGGGGGCAAGGGGGTGGGGGTTACAGTTAAAACTAGAAGTCCTGTCATGAAATGCGCACAAATAGCACGTTGATCTGCGCGGTAATCTACGCGTTATGACCATAGTAAGACTATCAAATTATGTACATATCGCCTGTGCACAAGCAATGTTTCAGCCAATGGACCTCCGGGTAACCCGGAGGTCCATTGGCCGAAACATTGCCTGTGTTTGCTATGAGTAACCAGGAGAACCTGCCAGGCTTTGGATGCCATGTAATATGGCAATTGCGCGCAATTCATACGCGCAATTAAGCCTAGATAAGCGCGCATTTCGTGACAAGACTTCTAGTTTTAACTGTAGTTATGCCAGTTAATATTTGTAACGTGCAGTCTTGGACCGAACGCTGAAATATTTACAGGCCAACCACAATAAAGTCCTGAGAATTATTTGCTTTTTGCAATGAAGATTCACCGGAATTCCGGGCTCGAGGGTTATTCTTTCTTCCAGTAGCCCCTTTTCAGAATAGTTCAAGGGAAAGTTTTAATGTAAAGGCTCTCGCCACAATATGACCTTAGCTGCTGATGTAGCGTTAACCCTTTGAACCCCAGCGACCTTATTTCTGGCCAGGAACATGATACGTCATAACGCCATTATATAGGATGGCTGTACGGTAAATATTGTGGGGTACACCAATCAGTATTTTCAACTTGCAGCCCGAGGCTGCACTCTGAAAATACTGATTGGCCTACCCCAAATAATGAATTTGGACTCTTCTAATTGCTGCTATTGAACTGACATGGGAGATACCACTAGAGTTCAAAGGGTTAAACACAAACCAATAAATGAATAGTGCGAAGTCTAAGATGATAAATCGGTACAATGCAGGCTATTTCTTAACCCCTTTGAACACTAGTGGTGTCTTCCATGCCAGTTCAATGGAAGCACTCGGAAGAGTCCATATTCCTTATTTGGGGTAGACCAATCAATATTTTCAACGTGCAGCCTTGGGCTGCACGTTGAAAATACTGATTCGTGTACCCCACAATATTTACCGAACAGCCATCCCATATAATGACGTTATGACACATCATGTTCCTGGCCTGAAAAAACGGCCGCTGGAGTTCAAAGGATTAAACAAATTTCATTCTGAATATCGTTGGCTGTGATGTAACGCATTGTCGAAAAGTGTTCAAAGACATCATTCTAACCTTACAAGACATCGCACCATTTCATGTCTAGGGTCATGAGAAGCTTCTAACTTTCAAATTGTCGAAATGTTCTCAACTTGAATTCTTCCGCGTGCCTGCTCTTAAACTCGCCTTCTATCACCAGGTCTCCGATAGTCTACCTTTAGTCCGCCTTTGTACACAGCGCCACCATGCCTGCCCCCGCGCGGGAAATCGGAATTAACTGCCTTGCCCAATGACACAACGCAGTTACCCCTGGCGGGGATCAAACCATGGACCTTTGAGTTTGGAGTCCAGTGCCGTAATCATTGAACCACCGGGCTCACACGTCTCGAGATTCGATTCGAATCGAAATTTTCTTCCTGATTCGATTCGAAATTCGATTTGACCCTGAATTGTGAGATTCTCGCGGTACGATATTCATTGACAGTCAGGAATCATCATCACGAAACGGCAACCGTTCGTGGCACGATCAGCGAATAAATAGTGTGTGCATCTCACGTGACATTTCAAGCAGCTTCTTTAAGTTTCAGTGACGCAGGCCAAAAATACTGATCGCTCTCAAGCTCTCAGATCATCAGTCTAAATCCATAACGAATCCAACGCTGTCACGGCCTGCTTGTTTATCCACTCTTCATGGAAATTACGCACAAACTACCGTTAATTTCATTTGATTTCTCATTATTCACGCAAACTTCAAACCGAAGAACAAGGGTTCAAACCACGCAAAGGGTAACTGCGTTGTGTCCTTCGACAAGGTACTTCACCCCGAATGCTCACGCGGGGGCACGATGACGCTGAATACTAAGGCGTACTGTACGTGGTTGACGCACTTGTCTTCAATCGGTGCTAACACTGCTTGTGCGGAGTGAGTACGTTTAGGAGTCTGACAGTTGCTCGGCGTTGATCGGTGGTTCTCTCCCGGTACTTTCTCCACCCGTAAAACTATCCAACACATAATCCTGATTGCCGACACGAGGGCACGGTGGCACCGTGTACTAAGGCATACGCACGTTGATGGTACACTTGTCTTTATCCAAAGCTAACCATTCTTGTGCGGAGTTAGTACGTTGGGGAATCTGGCAATTGTTCCCTGTTGTTCGGTGGTTCTCTCCAGTCACCAGATATTCCGGCTTCCTCCACTCGTAAAAGTGTCAGACCCAAGGTGAACCTGGCTGTCGAAAGTGTCGTTCAACCCCAATAAATAAATAAATAACTTTATTGACGCAAATATACATATATGCTTTCGGCTCCAGGTGTATTATTTCAAATCAAAAATATTTATTTCGACTTGAAGATAATAATATATTAACCCTTTACCCAACGTAATGGCAAAAATCTGCCAGCGCTATTCACAAAAATCGCCAATTAATTTTCATTATTTTTTTTCATGTTTGTCTCAAAAACATAGCGTCGGCTGAGTGCTAGTATGTTCTATGTCCCAAAGGGGATTCATTTTAGCACTCAGGCGACGATAGGTTATGACTTCCTTTGGAACGAGCTCGTCGGGCTCGTTCCAATGAGGGATCAAACCCTATGTTTCTGAGACAAAAATATTTTCAAAAAATTAATTATTCAAGTATTTTGTTTGCAAGGTTCGTCTGCTTTTCATGTTAGGCTAAGGGTTAAGTTTCAAGTCTCAATCATAAACTAAAGTATACTACTCAAAGTTTGCTAAGCACCAAATATTTGACATATCATTGTGAAATTTGCTTGTGACATATTTGCGATATTTTTGATGGATATGATTGAGGAATGTATTGAGATGGTCCCCAGTGTTTACATTAGCTCTCTTGACAGGCAGACTTTTCGTGACAGTCATAGAAAGCATGCACCCCTTGATGTTGATGATGTTTTCGTGTACTGTCGACATGTACATTCAGTCTTCATTTCAACACAAACCCTTGTAATTTGATGATTGAATACGGCAAATGCAAATGTAAGAAGACATTTGTCTGAAGCAAAAATGTGGCGGGCTGCAGGGATGGCGGAGCAAGGGGCTGCAATTCGTTAGGTTGGCGCAGCCCTTGGTGTGCACCATACGGTGATCACCAGAGCCTGGGCAAGATTTCAGCAGTATGGCACACCAGTAAGACGGCATGGTAGTGGCAGAAACCGGGCAACATCTGCAGCTGATGACCGGTTTTTGATCATTCAGTCCCCATAGGAACCGCTTTGCCACAACAACCCAGCTTCGGAGTGACCTTCAGAATGCATCCGGGGTAAATGCTTCGACGCAGACTATCCGGGCAAGGTTGCACGAAGGTGGCCCCCGATCGCGAAAAGCATGTTATCGCATTCCGCTGTCCCAGAACCACCGCCACGCACGATATGAGTGCGCCATGGACCACGTTGGATGGACCAGGGAAGATTGATGACCTGTCCTTTTTACAGATGAGTCAAGGTACTGCCTAGACCACACGTATAGGCGTTCTAGGGTATGGAGAAGACCAGGAGAGCGATTCCATGCAGCCAACATTGCTGAGCATGACCGCTATGGAGGAAAGTCAATCATGGTCTGGGCCGGCATCAGCAGGGATGGACGTACAGAGCTCTGTGTCCTTGAACGTGGTACTTTGACTGCACAGCGGTATATTGATGAGATCCTGGATGTCCACGTCAGATTGTATGCATGTGCAGTGGGTGATAGATTCATTCTGTTGGACGACAATGCCCGTCCTCATGTTGCCCATGCAGTCGGGGAGTGCCGGCAGGGGGAGGGGATTGAGCATATGGACTGGCCAGCAATATCCCCTGACCTCAATCCAACCGAACATGTCTGGAATGAGTTGCAGCTTGCAATTTCAGCCCGTCCAGTCCAGCCAAGAATCGTTCAGGAGCTTGGTGCCATGCTGGTCCAATAATGGAACAACATCCCACAAAGGACCTCCAGGAACCTGATTGGGAGCATGAGAAGGCGTTGTCAAGCTGTAATTAACAGTAATGGGTCTCATACTCGATATCGAACCCATACCAGTTCGCTCCGTCAACTTTTTGGCAAATTGAAAAATTTTCTCTTTTACCAATAATATCCATTTTCCATGGTTATCGTATTCAAAAGCTAAAAAAATAATGTCAAACACAAATAAAATCTTAATTTCTGTACTTAAATCATTAAAGATATAATTAAATAAAAAACTTCGTCAATCTGCCGTCATGCTCGGAAGTTTACTTCCTTCTAAGCGGCTTTCGTTTTTGACTAATTCTTATTCCGTTACGTTAGGTGCCGTACCAATGTGTATCGCGTCATGGGACGCGATACACGTTGGTACGGCACCTAACGTAACGGAATGGCCATATGAAATGGCATCCCTGCCGTGCTAGGGATGGCATTCCATATGGCCATTACGCGCAATTCCTACGCGCAATTATGCCTAAAATATATATACACTTTTCATTACAATAGTTCAACTAAAACGTAAAACAGGTAGTTG
Organism: Pictodentalium vernedei; assembly: GCA_031216915.1. Classification (NCBI taxonomy): domain Eukaryota; kingdom Metazoa; phylum Mollusca; class Scaphopoda; order Dentaliida; family Dentaliidae; genus Pictodentalium; species Pictodentalium vernedei. The sequence continues at coordinate 66,318,809 of CM062296.1, forward strand.
GATAAAGTTGGAGCTTAGCAAACTTTGAGTAGTATATTTTGTTTACAAGCATGTCTAACGGTTTTGTAATGTCACTAAAGTTTCGGTTAAATCAATTCGCGATGAGGAAATAGTTCTTTCGTTGATTCAAAGGAAATGGATGTTTATCATACTTTTAGATTCAATCGATCAAAATAGTTCAGTTGGTCGAAAAAGCGAACGCGGTTCGCTTTTCTGATCAACTAAAAACTACTCCAGAATATTAAATATTAAACATAAGCAATGGACAGTTAATGGTATAAACTTGTCCCAGGCCATGACAGCATACAGCATTTGACCTAGTTTGGACCGCACTATTTATTCTGAAGCACGCGAAATGGGAACGACGTGACTTTTCGCCGTTTTCGTACTAGCTGAATTTACCGTTTCCACACGAACAATGGGGAGTTATTGTTTTACAATATACAGTTAAAACTAGAAGTCCTGTCATGAAATGCGCACAAATGGCACGTCGATTTGCGCGTTAATCTACGCGTTATGACCATGGTAAGGCTATCAAATTCTGTCCATATGGCCTGTGCACAAGCAATGTTTCAGCCAATGGACCTCCGGGTAATCCGGAGGTCCATTGGCAGAAACATTGCCTGTGTTTGCTATGAGTAACCAAGAGAACCTGCCGTGCTAGGGATGCCATTTCATATGGCCATTACGCGCAATTCCTACGCGCAATTATGCCTAGATAAGCGCAAAGTTCGTGACAGGACTTCTAGTTTTAACTGTATGAATACATTCGATGAACAACCACAGTCAAAGCGCCTTTCTTCTAAACAAATCTCGATTTACTAAAGCTTTCCATATGCTGCCTCAAAATCATATCTTATAACTATTCGTTCCAAGGAGATGGTCATTCGCTATGATACTGTGACAAAAATTGAAATAAATAATAGCATTAGGGCGGATATTCTTGTTAGCAGCGTTCCTCGGTTATGGTCGGTACATTAGGTAAACGTTGATGGATGGTCATAAGACTGACAGTTATCGACCTGAATATAATCGTTCAACAGTTAAACGTACACCGCTACGTGACATGGATTGTATTGCCTGGACATATATATCATTATCCTCACAATAATCCTACCAATCTGGGAGCGAGCGAAATAACTGATGGTCTATCTGTGCCGCTAGGATAATTGTTTTGTTTTAGAAGCAACCTTAAATTCTATCGAATTGCACATTTCAGCACTTATCGACATATAGAGCATGTGCCCATGTGTTGTATGGGATGTGTGCACACTGTTAGACCTTGTGCACTAGCACACAAGCACATCTGGGAAACTCAAGAAGTCATTGCATAGGTAGGGAAGGTCCAGAAACGGACGGAATTAGGCCCTGGGTAGGCAGAAACAGACGACACTGGAAAAAATCAGGACAGGGATAGGTCCGTTTCGATGATTTTGGGCCTTTCTGGTACTTTTAGCTTTAGCGTTTTGTTGTGTTATTTCGGTAATATGATATACAGCAGTTCAATCGCGAGATATCCCATACTATTTAAGATTTCCATAGACCAAAGCAGAATGCATACCAGAACTAGATAAATAGTTATAGGGACCATTTGGGCAATTAGATATATATTCGTGCAATCGAACCTATCGCCAGGACACAGGTTGTCCTATTAGAAATCTCCGGAACTCGTAACTCGTGCCATCCTAGCAATCAAAATGCGACTGCACTATAACAACTGTTCGACTGGGATACGTGCCCCCCTAACAACACAAGCTGCGTATGCGATCTGGCGTCATGTATCGCGACGGAGATGGCGTCGCAACATGGCTACATACGCGGATTCCATGTCCACGCCACATTACGTAGCTGGTCAATACGACGTCATATCCGAGGTCAGCCAGCGAGGTCTTCCAGCCTAGAGGTGAAAACCACATACACTAGTACACTCGAAAGGCCATTTGCAATATAATCAGCCTCCTAGCCTGGATGCTGTAAATAAACAATACTCAATAAAAAAACATTTTCCCGAAACTTAATCAATTTTTTTTAAATTTATACTTTCTTCTCTGTGCAAAATTACTTACTTGATGATGAGGCCATTTTTTCGCGGCACTACAAATTGAATATTACAACATATTACCGATAATCAAATAAAAAAGTGTGGAAATTGATGCTGATATTGTTCATACTCTGTTACTACTTTTTTCGGCAGATAAACACCAATGCGTTTGATGAAGTAAAAGCTGCAACAACAATAACAGCGTATCATCCTTCACGTCACAAATGGTCATGGATTCGGAATGGTTACAGCGCTAGCTGATCGTATGCTATCGTTATGGGGATTTGGTGTATGTGTGAGCGGGGGTGGGTGATGGGGGGGGGGGGGGGAGTTTTCCACTGATAATCATGCAACCCAGTTGTTGTGAGAGCCGTGACGCGATTTTGTAGCCCCAAGATGGAATTAAGTGATGCAATCTTCACTTCTTAAATCTGACATCACACATTCGACCAATACATTTGGGGGTAAAATGATTTGATAAACAGATTGCAGGTGGATGGTGAAGACAGACAACCAATCTATATCTTCTCGGAGCGTACCCTGATGTATGTTCTAGATGGGAATAAAGAGTCCGTCTCCTTAGTACCGATCCTCTATGAATTTCGATGACTAATAACTCCTATCACTGCTCTATCCATTATCCGTGCTGCTAACATACCTATCCATTAATGCTTTCCATCACTGCATTGCGCATTGCACGTATTTGACATTGAAGAGTCGTGTACCTGGAAAACAATTCCAGCGAGACATCAAACCGGCCTGCAAAGCAGCAAAACGGGGATGGTATGTCGGGGCATCACACTCCATTGATGAGAAAAAAATGTAAATCAGACCGTACACGTGTTCGTGTGTGGGCTCGAGGACCAATTGAGACACCTTGTCAGTACTTCAAAACTCCTGTTAAATCAGTGAATTTAGGAAACCGGACATTTCTGATATTATATGTTGCGTCAGAGCTTCTAATTAAATGCGACCTGTCTCATGTCTGGAGATATGACGCAATTATGAATTACGCAGGCGGATGATAAATGGAATTATCATAAGGTCAAAAAGGACAGTCATCCTTCTGCATCACCCAAATTCGTAAAATCTGTAGCAACATAGATTACAAAAAGTTTCTAGTTACAGGTCTCATGCGTTATAAAGTTTAAAGTTGATATGAATAAATCAACGCAACGGCCAGAATCTGCAACCATTTTCGCTGACAAAAATGCAGGTTACTCGAACAGAAAAGCCAATGGAAAAGCAATGCTAGATGTGAAATACAAAGGCCATTGATTATATGCCCACTGTTCTATACACCTGGGACTTAATTAAGCACCCTCTAACATGTCTCATGACAGTGATGTTGCGGTTACTGACTATTATGTTTGAATGGTTGCTATGTCCTGCAGTACATTTCATCTACTGAAACGTGATGATGCTGGTTGATAGCGTACCCCAAACAAATCCCCTCGTCCACGTGGAGCATGCTCCCCACGAATGTCACAAAACACTATCATCCACATGCAATATCTGGGTATAAAACAATAAACTCTGTCGCTTCCTTTATCAATACATGATGACATGCAAGGAGGAGACTGGCAGATGCACTAAGATGGCTAATCGTAGGCATGCATGCAACAGGCATGTTATTCAAATCTATTGGAAGACAACTTGGCTATAGCCATTCTGTCATCAGCAAACCAACGATGTTAAGGGCCGACCAAGGCCTGGACAACCCCAAAATACCTCTCCACTGGAAGATCGGACTCTGGCACGCCACGTTAGGCGACAATCCTTTGCTTCAAGTGGGGTTTTGAAACGTCTTTGGTTTCCCAACAGGCGTTTGCACAACAACACTGTTCGAAACCGCCCCACAGCTCGCTCTGGGTGTGAGGTCAAATCAGCATCACAGGCTACGTTTGGAGTGTGTATGGAACGACAACATTGGAATGTCAGGACGTGGAGGAGAGTCCATTGTTAGATGAGAGTAGGTTCCTGCTTCACGTCACAGACGATCGCATGAGAATGCGGAGTCATAGAAATACAGCTTACGTGCCTAGGAACATCAGAACCGCTGTTCCTTTTGGTAGAGGATCAGTAATGACCTTTGGATGCCTCTGTCTTGACTGTAAACTTGATATGGTTCACAGTCATAATAGTATGAAAGTAATGACAATTTCTATTAACACCCCTACGAAAAAAAGAAACAGGGGGAGTTTAATTAAGTTCCAGGTTTATATATATCTCTCATTCGTTTGTGAAGGCCTCCCAGGCGTTCCCAGCAGCTTTCGCGCTCAAGCTTAAAGACGATGTTTGGGCAGAGGGGACGAAAGATCACAGGTAAGAAGAAGGTGATTTTCATCTTCATATCGGCTCGCATCTTTCTCTGGCTTTCATGGGCGTGCATTCGATATTAATGGAGAAGTGCTCGGGCAAGTTGCACTGAAAATGAACTGAAAATTGTATTTGTAGTGTACTGTGTTCACAAAAGATGCTGAAGGTGAAGTGTTTTCTGAATATTATCTTTAGAGATACCATCCTTCTTTCCCTTTCACATTTATCAAGGGTTTCTTATGTTCAGTCAGGAAAAAAATATGTCTAATTAGATATATTTTAAACCTAAAGAGAAATGCAATAAGCTAATTGGGAATATGTAGTGATTCACTCGCTTGAACTTTCTCTGATATGTATGTAAATTAGGCGACGATCCCACGGGGCATTTTAAAACAGTTGGCGTCTTTCTTCTATCAGCGTGACGGGAATTCGAATAGGACAACTGTCGGGTTGACAAGTTTGCACGGAATAACCGCTTCACCAAAGAACATGCCATCTGCAGGTACAGTGTATAGTGCAGCCGAGGTGCACAATGAATAGAGCCTTGCCTTGAGAATCGATATTAGGCTACGAATCGATTCTTTAACTCTTTTGGAGCGGAATAATCTGAGAAACATAATTCTTAGGTCCTAATATTCATCAGGAATTTCACAAAAACTTTAGGTTGTTAGACTAAAGCGTTATTATTTTAAAAGATGTTCTAATGATCTCATTGACAGTTTTTCAAATGATTTTCTGTATATGTTTCAATGGAACCTTTATACTTTGAAGGGACGGTATCGTCGTTCATGGGTAGGACACAAATGACGCATGAAGCATAGGAATCAATTCTTTACCCAACGAATCGGCGTAATATGCAACTTCAACAGTTGCAAAAATTCAACAAAACCATATCAAGTGACCCCTCGTTGGAACGAGCTCGACCCAACGAGGGGCCACATGATATGGTTTTGTTGAATTTTTTTTTGAAAAATTTGAAACAATTATATTTAAAATAATAAATTTTTATATCGTCTGCGTTGGGTAAAGGGTTAAAAACACTTGGAAATGGACACACACAGCTGGTTAAAATGACTACTGCAGTACCTTTCGCGGCCAGCCGTCTGTCGACTTTAGTCACCTGTCGCGCCAAAAGAGTTAGAATAATCGAGAAACAGATTCGCAGTTTTTTTTTCAAGTCCAATCGACTGATTAACAAATCTCGCGACTTCCCCTGACTTCCTGTATTCGGCATGTTTATGTATACTGTGGATGCAACGACGCCTTCGACGTTTGGCAATATGACAGCTTATTGTGGTTTCTTCAGAATATAGTTCACTCCCACGCTTGATCTGTGCCTTATCGAGAAAACATCCCGTCGCCACTTGACAAAATGGCGCATTTCGCACTCAAGTGGTGGCGTTGTATTCCATCTGAAGGCGCCGTGCGTATCGTGAAGAAACTAGACATTCATAGCCTGTTTATAGACAAACGTTCATCATGCTAGCGAAGTCGTCAGGGATATTCCGTGTTTGCAAATTTATGTAATGCTAATGCACTGCAAAGATAATGACGTCATGACTACGTTGGGAATTCTGCGAACTATGTGGAAATCGGACGGGGAGATGAACCATTGTGTGTTTATTGTCACGTCGTGTTGGTATTCATGCCACATGCGGGAAGAAGATGTGCCGCCTATTCCTGCACAACAACTGAGGGGGCGGGGAGTGGGGGTGGGATGTAGCTATTATCATATTCTAAGTTATAAATAAGTACTGGTTAACTTATGTGGAATTTAAACTGTTTCCGCTTGTTTGCCCGACTTTCCCGATCGGTCAAATAAAAAGAAACTTGAAACATTCGATTCAATCGTTGTTCATCACGGCGGATTCAATTCGATCACATGTGTGCAAATCGGCAACGAATCGAATCGGAAGGCCGATTCGAGAATAGCTACGAAATTCGAATAATCTCGCGGACCTTATAAATAGAGGATTTCGTGTGGCACGCGTTCGTGAAAAATCAAACTTTCAGGTCTACACTGATGAGATAATTTCCGATATCCTCTACAGTTAAAACTGGAAGTCCTGTCATGAAATGCCCAGAAATAGCACGTTGATATGCGCGTTAATGTGTGCGTTATGGCCCAAGTAAAGCTATCAAATTCTGTAAATATGGCCTGTGCACAAGCAATGTTTCAGCCAATGGACCTCCGGGTAACCCGGAGGTCCATTGGCAGAAACATTGCATGTGTTTGCTATGAGTAACCAGGAGAACCTGCCGTGCTTTGGATGCCATTCAATATGGAAATTGCGCGCAATTCCAACGCGCAATTAAGCCTAGATAAGCGCACAATTCGTGACAGGTCTTCTAGTTTTAACTGTAAAATAGCGTAGATTTTCTTTTATTGTATTCTACGTGACATCTCACCGCGCAATATTCAGCCCAATTCGACTGCAAACAGTTTCAAGAAAATAACAAAGATCCGCTGATGGTTCCCTCAAGACGAAGCGTGACGTCAATTTTGGTAGGAGGTACTGAAGGATATTTCTCGATATCCACCGAGTCGAAGGATAACGAAAAATATATATTAGATAATTTGCGATAATTCACAGGCTAGCATAAAATAATGAATTAAATACAACGGTAGGAATTGTCATCACAAATTTAATCAATGAAGCACCGGATAAAACCTTGTGCTTCATTAATTAAAATTTTGCTTTTGACAATTTTTATTACGTTGTAAACGCATGCGCGGGCGTCACTGCCTACGCGTGGATTAGTCCATGGCGACGGTACTGTATGACCATCGGATTACTCCAATTGTTCACGCGTATCAGGTCTTCTTGGGTATTTCACTTTTCTCTACTCTCTGCTTGGGTAGAGATTATCCTCAGCAAGACTAAAATTATTCTGAGGGATGAGGCAATAAATTGCGCAAACAAGCAATTTTGCGTACCCGACCCCACTTACCCACCCACCCACCCACTTCTCCATGTGTCTCGCAAAAAAAAAAAATCCGGAAGGTTTTCAATTTCCCGGAGCCTCTCAATCGTTGATCGCTTGTTAAAGAATATAATTTGATGTCCTTGAAAAATGAATATGCTATTTTTTATTTTTTTTTTTTGCGGCAAGGTGACATGAATATTTGCAACATATTTTTGTTAACCCTTTACCCAAAGAATCGGCTGCATCCGCCCGCGTAATGTGCAAATTCAGCAGTTGAAAAAATATTATTTTTCAAAAAAGTTCAATAAAACCATATCATGTGAACCCTCGTTGGTACGAGCTCGACGAGCTCGTTCCAACGAGGGGTCACATGATATGGTTTTCTTGAATTTTTTTGAAAAAATGATATTTAAAATAATAAATTTTGATATCGTCTGCGTTGGGTAAAGGGTTAAAATACAGAAAACAAGTGTCGAGATTAGAAGGTTGATACAGTGTTATTAGTTTTCGCCCTTTTGTTAATACCATGACGTAAGCTGAAGTGAAAGCTGTTACACTGTGATTGCAGTCACGGCGTAACAGCTTTCACATCACCAAACGCCGTGGATTAGGAGCAGTTTCCGCGTTGATTGACTTGACGTCATCTTAGAGAGGGGTGGGCAGTTTCAGTGGTTACGTTTTTCACTGACGTTTCAGCAATCCAGATGTATAGAGATCACATTAAAGTCCTATACACCTTCCATCCTCCACATACCCGAATCGATTTATGTGACCGAGTTTTGAATAATGTGAAAGAGATGTTGTGCAAAAATGAAAATTAGTACAACGTAGTTCATGTGCTTACGCCTGTTAGCTCTTCACCTATCACCTCAGAAAAAAGCACCATCGCAATTCACAAAACCCGCCATGATGTTTTTATTTGACAAATCGTAGATTATGATCTCTCAAAGGAAGGAGCTAGTCGACCTCGCCCCAATGAGGAATTATTAACGTGGTTTGGAAGAAACACTATTTTTCAGCCATTTCATCAAAATACACACTAAAAACTAAAGTGTTAAAACTGACACTTTCAAGGTGTTAAACCCATTCTAACTCTTAGGGTTTGATTTTAACACTCAAAGTGCAATGCTTTAAGCACTTAGACATTACAATCGTCAGACATCTGAAACTTGAATGGATGGCACTTCCCATGTGTCTAGCATTGGTGGTTCTTCCAGAATCGTCCATAATTTGATTTGCGCTTGGTGGGTACATAATTAAAAGAACACAACACAGATGACGCGGATCAGGCTCGAGAGTTCGAGCCTGATCCGCGTTGTTTCCCTTTAAGTGTCGCGACATTACACTTGTCAAGTGATATTATTGTAACACCTTTCAAGTTCTGGATATCTACACTTGAACAAAGTGCTAGTTCAGCACTTCAAATGTAGTTTTTAACACTTTAGTTATTAGCGTGTAAAATGACTTTTTGATCGTTGCCTGTCCCCAATTACGGTTGCAGTTGACGATGGGTTATTCGATGAACTGTAGGCGTTTCGTAGCAGTAATCATATTTGTTACATGGGACTTAATACACTAATACATCGAATATAAGCTAATAGCAGTTATCACCTCTCCTGAATTAAAATGAACATTACTTTCATATATGTATGAAGTCAACGGGTAAAAGTAAAGATTTGAAACTTCCCATCGGCCATCGTTATTTGTTATGAAATCTATGTTTGTAAGTATGACAGAATTAGAATTTAAATAGTTGAAAAACAAATTATCCACAAGTTTACTTTTAATTTTTTATTACAAAAGAACACGCTCGCGTGTTTGAGAAGTCAATTATAAATTGTTAGGTTTACCCAAGAATGCGTCGGGCTGAGTTTGTTGAAAAGCCGCAAGTTTACAACTTACACGGATATAAAGGCATTCGATATGACAAATAACCCAGACTGTCTTCATTCACGAAGCTCGGCAATCACTCTAATGTCCCCCGGGCTTTAAACAGTACTGTGTCAACTCGTATTCAATACGTTCCTATTAAATACGAGTATTATAATTTTGTTTGAGAAACTGTTAAGTTGTTTGTGGGCTTTACCAGTTCTTGTCGCCTCAGTGTATTTAAATTGCTTTGAGGTAACTTCACAACACTATGTGAATTCCCAAGTTAAGAAAGTGAAATTCTGAACAGCTTTATGTACACTTTATGTCTCGATTGACCTAATTTGCATTTTGTTAGCCGTCAGGTAAAGTGAAGTAAAATATTATAGCGTTGTCAGATAGCCAATTGTGCGTGAAAATGCAAATCCACATGGGCGTAAGACATCCTGGGACAGGTGAAAGTCTAACCTGACGTGGTGTACGTAGTCTGTTGTGACTCTAAACTTCATGAAAGGAAAACCGGAGTTCTCCAACTAGACTCCCGTTTATAGTGATAGATGCGAAAGAGAAAGTTAAATTAGGTCGGGGCCGAATGGTGCATTCACTGAGAGGCACAGGGAGTGCGCTTCCCCTATCTTAGTCTGGGTGGGGACGCGCTTTTCCAACAATTTCAGTACCTGGAATGGTTTGATCTTCATGAATATGTAATACAGTGAGATTCACTCGTTCAGTACAGTCGCCGTGTATTGGTCGTAATCCACACGTGGGTAGTTATGTCCACGCATCGTTTACCGGGTAGTAAAAATCATCATTAGCAAAATTTTAATTAATGAAACACCGGGTTGTACCCGGTGCTTCATTAATTAAATTTTTGATGATTATTCCTGTAATTAGTGTTTGGAACCTAATATTATTGCGTCCGTGGAAATATGGCCCACGCGTGGAAAGTGACCAGTCTACGACAGTACTGTAGCACTAACTGGCCTTGGTTGCAGAATTAAACACATTCTAGTTTTATGCGTATCACTCAGCTCTGTGCAGATAGCAATTCTCACGTCTTCTGGGTATTAAATTTATAAAGGTGCATGATTGTGGACCCCGGTCGCTTACGTATGAAAAAGGGGACAGCCACTCTCGGGCTCTTCCCCGCTTCGGTCATCGATGTACGTTGATATTGATGTGAAAAAAAACAGACTTTCCTACAACGAATATTTTCCTTAATTCAACTAGAAATTTACCCAACTCAGTCTTGCTTGAGAGAGCACGATGATTGATAACTCATTGCCTAGAGTATCGAACTTCTGATCAATAAGTTGTACATTGTGTAATTAGGAAGGACACCTAATCCCAATTGGCCAATTGGGAACACGGTGGCGCGGCGTACTATGGCGTATTGTACGTTAATGCAACAGGTGAACACAACCGCTGCTAACCCTCCTTGTCTGTAGTTATTAAGTTAGAGAATCCGAGAGATACTCGACGTTGCTCACTGGTAGACGGTGACATGCATCGAAAATAATTTCCGGCATAGGCTTCAAATTCAGATCTACTCATACCCATGTTCAGGCCTTTAAATTCTTCCCAACCAACGACTGTAAACGCTGTGCCCAAATAGCATAAATGCGCCCAAATTATGCGGAGTTTGAAACTTGTTCCAAAGTTTTGCAGTGTTTATTCAATATATAGTTTGGTCAGGTTTCCCCAATGCTTGCAATGTACTTAGAATCAAACAATGCAGCAGATAAATAATTTAAAAAAAAAAACCCACAGAGTTCGCCATAGAAATGCAATCGGCGTCGACAGTGTCGTACGACACTTTCGACGCCGATTGCTTTTCTGTGGCGAATTCTATTTGACCATGCACTTAAAACTTGAGATCTATTATGTTGATATCTGTGGCATATCTCGGTTAACGTCATGCGTACTTTACATTGAAATAAGACTTTGACCCGACGCTGGGAAACTAAAAAGCCTTCTCGAGTTAGTCGAGTAACATTACGTCAAAGGTTGGTGGGAACCAGTAATAATGGTGAAGATCTATAACAAGGGGTTGCAAACTATCATTTTAATACGGGGACCTAAAACCCAAAACAGACGCCAAGAAGAAGCAAATACTAGTGCTTTTTCTCCAACCATGCAGGCTACATCCATATTTGTCTCTGTGTCCAAATTAGTCTGATCTAAAGGTCAGTAAAAAGTGCCAATATTACTGAAGGCTGTAACTCAACATCCAGTTGAATCAACATTATGTGTTTTGTCTGAGTTTCAAACCTTATGTTACGGCACACTGAAATTACAAATTCCGTTTTAGCTCATTTTTACACAAGGGATAACGAGTAGGATGTTTACTCTCTTCCCGTCGCCACACTCGTCGAATAATAAGCAGATATCTTTAACCGCAGATATCATTAACACAATCAAAAAAAAAAAAAATACACGAAAATAACATGTCCGTATTAGTGCTCTCACTTGTCCAATTCTGATTGGTGGAATCCCATAGTATTTTGGGTGGGCAAGCGGACAGAGAATTCCCAGTCACGATCGATCGAAATCGTCTGTCCCTTTTTGTGGCAAAGTGTTGTGAGTACAGTTGAAACTAGAAGTTCTGTCAGTGTACTGTGCACTATTTTGAAGTAATAACGCACTGAGTAAGTGCACTTTTGTCCCTGTCAAACTGCACCACTAGCACAACTCAATTCCCGTAGAAAAACAGCGTGCCAAACTCTGTACAAATTTATACTAGTAAATAGACACCATTGGCATCATTCCTAACCTCTACTGGTATACATATACATGTCATGACGTAAGTAGATATTAATTAAAATTCATCTGTATATGCAGAATCAAGAGAGCGGATTACTGCTTAATTCTTAAGGCCAGATATTCTCCACTATAATTGTTCATAAGAACACAAGAAACATTTACAAACTTTCATGACATGGGCCACCAAGTTTGCAAGTGTTTCTTGTCTATTGTTCTCAAAACTGGTAAATAATTACGAAGTAAAAAATCTATCTCACAGCGATTTAGCAGTAAACCACCCTCCGCATACTTTAGTCTCAATATTTTCTTTCATTACTTTCCAAAGTGCGACTTACTGGGATGTCCCGGTTTGATTATAAACGATAACTTAACACGTGAATTATGCAATCAACAATTGGGCCATGCATCCGTGCGCGCAAACGAAGACGTTTTGCCTTGGGTGAAATGAAGACTTCATTGTTTTTGTTTTTTTTTTTTGTTTTTTTTAACATGAAAAGCAGTCGACACTGGCAAAAAAATTCTGGAATAACTATTATTTTCATTTTTTGTCTCAAGTCTTAAAAACGTAGGTTATGACCCCTCATTGGAACGAGCTTGACTAGCTCGTTCCAATGAGGGGTAATAACCTATGTTTTAGAGACAAAAATGAAAAAAATAATGAAAATTAATAAGCATTTTTTGAGAATAGCGCTGGCCGGTTTTGGCCGTTGCGTTAGGTAAAAGGTTAAATCATATAATTATCGTTAATAATGAAACGCAATAAACAGAGTAAACGCTTGACTGGGACTGGTCACGTGAAATAATTCATTCGAGGCGAGGGACTATATTGTAAAACATTCTTGCGCATTCGTGCACTCGTCTTTGTACAACGTCCCTCACCTCTCATGAATTATTTCACGTGACCAGTCCAGTCAAGCGATTACTCTCTATTAAATTTGATCGGTTCAGTTCGTGATCTCACAACCGACCACGCTTATGGTTATATTATGCATTGCACAAATCAAACGCTGTTGTGTATTTCAGACCACTTAATTCCTCTGCAGTAAAGAGAGCATCATCTAATGAGCACGTTCAGCGCTAATGGAGACAGAACTTCTGGTTTCAACTGTAGTTGATACATTGCCATTGTGTACAATTCTTGACTTCATAGAACATGGATTCTGCTCAACTGTCAACAATGCTAGTGCTCGAATGACTAAAATCAGTAAGAGAAAAGAGTATTGCTAATATTAAAAATTTTCTATGCGATACCGGTCACTTATACACCACGTGATCGATATTTCATAAAGAAAATGATGCGACCTTAAAACCTAATAAAGAACAATTGAAAATAGCGTGGCAGATTCAACGTCGTCTCATTTCTTTCCAACAGGTAAAATAAAACAGTGGTTTATGAAAAAGCGGAAGATAATTTGGACCGGATCGCGATTCGCGATCCGGTCCAAATTATCTGTCCGCTTTGATGATCATACTACTAGACAACATTCAATCGGACGGGAGGACATAAATTCGGTATGCTCGGATTTATGATCCCTCATCTATCCCTCTCAGTTTTGTACTTCCACCAGTCTTCTTGTTATGCTGAAACACTTATTTATTTATTTATTTATTTATTTATTTATTTATTTATTTATTTATTTTTTTATTTATTCATTTATTTATTTATTTATTTGTTGGGGTTGAACGACACTTCCCACAGCCAGGGACACCTCATGTCGGAGCTGAAACACTTGTCCCTTGATGAAAGACATAAAAATCGAGTCAAGCGTTTACCTTTGTTGAGCAAACGTTAGCACATGGATCGAGAGATAAAGTGTATTTAGAAGTACAGCATTGCATAATATTACATGCAGAAATAAACACATTAACACATTAAGCTTTGTTTGCCCAAAATCTGTACTCAGGAGACGAACGTTGCTTTGCGCGTGTCTGATTCTAAGATCGCCTCAAGCCCAAACGCCTGTTCAGGGTACAAAGTCCGTAGGTCAAACAAAACCTTCACCCAAATCCAAGTAAACAGGTTTGTAAGCAAGAACACCCATAGATCAGATCTTGAATGGCTTGGCTTTCCCACTGATCGCATATGTTCTGACATTGATACAGTCAGGTCTTGGTCCTGTCACGAAGTAAAAATAGAAACATCATAGGCTTCGATACGATAGGGTCCGACAGGCTTTCTGTTTACATCAATTGAGTGATACTAATTTTGTGCATCAGCAATCATAGGGTTAGGGAATGTTTATTCAAGCTCGCACTCAAATTATGTAGGGAATTCGATTCTGTCATGAACTATTTCTTTACCAACATTCTTTACCAACATTTCGTGGAGTTTGCGCGAAGACTATCGTTGCTGAAAAGCAATGTCATTTTACTAATAGAAATATAGATATATTATTTTGTGCTCCATTTATAGATATTCCAATCAGAATAGTATTCAGTTCATCGTGAAGACACGGAGATATTAACTCAGTTGATGAAACCACGCGGCGTAATCATAAACTACAGCTGTGAGGAGTCGCTACTCAAAATTGTTGAATAAACAAAACAATCTGTCATGTTATTTCTAAAATCATTAAAGATTCTGTTCAAATGGAGTCTCATTTCAGAAGCATGATTTCAAGATAAATATTTCTTGAAATCAGTTGTCTGGAATATTTCAGCTTGTCGGAAAAGCGAACCTATGGTTCGCTTTTCCGACCAACTGAAATATTCCAGTCGAGTGGATCTAAACATAGGTGACAGACTGTTTAAAGGCCACACTGCTTCCGGGACATAACAGCGTGGGACTCCTTAAATAATTTGAGTGGTGGTTTGAGAGTTTGACAGAAGAACGGTTGCTCAGTTGCAACTCGGCATTGAACTTCAAACCGAAAGGTGCCCGGTTCGATCCCTGTCATGGGCAGGGCACTTAATCCTGATTGTCCACGTAGGGGCACGGTGGCTGCGTGTAGTAAAGCATACTGTACGTCGATGGCACACGTGCCTTCAGCCAGTACTAACCCTGCCTGTGCGAAGATTGTACGTTGAGGAGTGTGAGATCATTCTTCGCTGCTCTGGTTCTCAACAGGTATTCCTACTTCCTCAATACGGACAATTGTGCGATACGAGGTGACCCTGGCTGTCGCAAGTGTCGTTAAATTTAAATAAGTGGCCTGTATTGTAAGGTGATTTCCATACCATCATTATCTAAGAAAACCCAAACAATCTTGATAGAAAGCGTCCGACGATATAATGTGAATAAATACACGAGTGGCATGACATGACTACTGTCTAAGCCCCGTGTTCAAATTGACTTCCTGTTCTTCTCTTTTTGAACTTGATCACCTGGAATGCATGTGTCAAAAAAGAATGCATTTTTGTTGAAGTGTTAATAAATTAGATCTCATTATTCGTAATCGGGAGAAACAGGAATCGAGCAGTCGCTGTGACGTGGGAACAATAATGTTATTGAGTTATGAATTGGTGTAGTTCTCAAAAATGTCATCCAGTATAATTCGGGGTTATACCAAATAGACAAATCCATCTTCGTTTTTTTTCTGTTTTGGGCAACGTCTTCTTCTTCAGTCCTGACCTACTCAAATGCATGTGCCATGGGCATGTCGTCCACCCACGTCTCACAAGTTCCCGTAATACAAACGTCAACCACCGCTCTCTATACAACTGGGTTCCTGGAGCGTCGGTGAAAACCTTCGCAAAGCAAGTAACCCCTTACCAAGTTGGCGTCGTGTAAAGCAACGTGATAACTATTCCCAACATATGACGTTTGATGACCTAAAAGCTGCCACGCTGTGACTATAGTCACAGCGTAACAGCTTTCAATTCACCAATCCTCATGGCGTTTACCTTGCGTGGAAACTAAAAAAAAAACCTGTATCAACTTTGCAATCTCGGCATCATTTTTTTCTGTCACTAATAACTAGAATATTATTTTCTGATAAAATAACTAATATTTTATTTCCATTGCCACACAAAATATGAGCTCATCATCAAAGGATTCATTTTTGCATGCATTAAAGCATTTTCCTTAAAAAAAACGAACGGACATTGCGAGATGTCGGGAAACTGAAACTTTCGAGACAGTCGTTTTTGTTGAGTATTGTTTAAAATCAGCTTCCGCCCCCTACTCCTGTAAAAGAGAGGCGATGGAGACACATTTGTGTATTTGTGACCAATGAGCGTTCCGGCAATTCTCTTGTATAGAGAACGGTTGTTTCAACGCTACGAGCTCCCAAATGGCGCATTCCAGCATTGTTTCTCCTTGCTTCAACGCCGTACTCTGTTTTTCTGTATTATTATGCGATTATATTCGATTTTGTCAACGACCAACAGGCCATAAGTTAGATCGAGTGGCACGTGTCAGTCTTTAAAAACAGATGATGTCGCGGTGGCATTTGAGTGGGGGGGGGGGGGGGGGGGAATTACCGATGATGGGTTATGGGGTGAGGTAGGTACATTTCACCCAAGTGACAAAAAACATTGAACCCGACGCTCACAAATGTTCGCACCCTGCTCAAATATCTTGCCTAAGGGTCATATTTCTCCATCCCAATCATAGCCTTCGAGAATAATAATAATTCCTAAACTCATGAGTTTGTCGCCTGAGTGCTAGAATGTCCTATGTCCCATATGGGACATAGGACATTCCAGCTATCAGTCGACGGGTTGCCAATTAGAGAAGTATTGAATTTGTGTGTTATCCGCATATAAATTATGACGCGTGTTAAGTTGCGTAACTAGAAAACATTAGATATTTAAAGGTGCACGATTATGGACTTTTAAATATTTAATAAACCAATAAAAAAGCACGCTCAAAATCGCTTGTGTTTGCACATCGTCTAATTTGTTCCACACACGCAACCTTTTAGTGATAGTTTGAATATTTGAACGACACTTAGGCGACACGGGCTCATCGCATCCTTTTGAAGTCTGGTTTTACAATGGCGGGCGTATTTGGTTATAAACCTCTGTGTTCGACTCTTTCTCTATTCGCGTCTGTCTGTATGTTTACTATAGGACATATTAATGATGCTGATTTCTCAGGATTACCACTAATACTCTACAAATACCAAGCAGAGTGCGCGCTAAAAACATCAAAACAGCTTTTTAAGTACACTTCTTCCGAAATTCAGACGCGACAACAATCTTTCTTTGACTTTCCTTCACTTATTTGCTTTCTCGGTCGATTTAAATCTCTTACATGTAATTGCATTTGTTTGTAAACAACACCATTGCATACAGTGATGTTTATATATACATGTATTGTTCACGGGCTTTCAAAGATAGTCCCTGCGAAAAGTTCCGGGTGCAACTACATGTCCATGATACTCGGGAAACAATGGAACTGATACCGCATCGCAAAATTTTAATATTACTGATCGCAATTTGCGAAACTTTATTTCCATTGAACCTGTACACAACTTTTGAGAACTTAAGAATAAAAATAACACCCCAGCCATTGAAAAGAGAGGAAGAAGGTAGCCTCTCCTGTTAGTAACGATTATACTACGGACAAGGTTGATTTCAAGCATAGATGAAAAAGATAGTATGCTTTGGGGCTGTACGTCCGCCCCTTGCTTTTCAGAATAGTGAGTCATTCGGGCAGATTTCACTTTTAAGGAAGTCGAGAATTGAACACAATGGCAATGTATCAACTTCTCAGAAAACTGTGACCACAAAATGGGGGACGATTTCGATCGGATCACGACTGGATCGCGATCCAATCGGAATTTTCTGTGCACTTTTCCACCCTCAACACTATGGAATTTCACCAATCAGAATTGGAAGTGAGAACAATAAATCGGAGATGTTGTTTTGGGGTATTTTTCTTGATTCTGTTATGATTTGTAAAATTTCGATTCTGTAGTCTATATATAAGAGTGTCGCGACCCCCGTCTCCATCTGATCGAAAAAATACCACTTTTTAGATCACGGAAGTTTAACTGAAACACGTATATGAGAAAAGTTACTCGTGACGTACACGATTTTACAAAAATGGCCGAACGGTAGTTTCGTTTCGAATATAGTTCGCCTTAAAAAAATAGATCGACCGATGTTTCGTTCACCTATATTAGTAGAAACTAGGCTCATACAAACGGTTACACACATTAATTTCATTTTGTATTCGTTGGATATCTAATCCAGACCCATTGTCTACTTTATAATGACAACTTAAGTTTGCAAACCAAAAATAAAATAAATGGTTTCGGACGCCGAAGGCGCGCAGAGACGATGTGGGGCAAGCCCCTTTCGACCCTATGTGACTAGATAATTGACACTTTTTATGCTATATCCCACATCATTTCTGGCCGAGGCAAAGGAGAAAAGATCAGGTTAGCGGCGTCTGTGTTTCTTCTTGTGCTCTTTTGAGGAGGAGGTAGAGACGGTGAGACAGCTTTGGTGGGTGCTGTCAACGTAGAGTCAGAGGGCTGAGCCGATCGGAACGTTCTGGTCCTCGCAGCTGCCGAAGGATTGACGTTTTCTCTGTTGGTAGGTGCTGTTCGTTTGTATTGGTTGCTGAGTACCTGCGCCAAATCCTCGATATCAGTCTGTGAATCCGAGTTTAGACAAGTTTTGTATCTTGTGTACAACGCACTCAAGGTGACCTTCTTATCTGACCTTCTCTTCCAGGAGAGTTTCCGCGGAGATCACCTCCTGCATGGGGTCCTGGTTAGGGTGAGCTGGATAAGTAAGAGTAGGAGAGGTAGAAGGTGCAATGTCCGACTCAGTATCCTGCTCCTAAGGCAGTCATCCATCCTCCATCTCCTATTCTGGCGGAGCGTGTAATGGGCTGGACGGCTGAATGTTTCCTGAGGGGCCAGCGTCCTACGGTCACTCCATCTTGCGTTAAGGTCACTCGACTGTGATTTTATTCGCCGAAGGGCACAAGAATGGATTACATCTTTGTATGGCAACGCAGCTTATCGGCATAACGAATGGAATTAATTAACCCTTTCAAACTGTGAAATTTAATTTGCCTAGGTGTTATCCGATTTGCTTACATATCTTTGGTCGCGGTGACAGTTTTGTCATAACTTTTCAATCGTACGATTTTTTTTTTTTTGCTTTGTTCCGTCCATTTGTCAATTAAAAAAAGTACAACGGTGAAACTAAACTACATTAGCTGTAAGTAAGCTCTCAGTTAATGTCCTGGTGGGTTATTTGTGCTGTTTTCTTTCTTCAGTATTCAGATGCACGTAATTCCGGTTTGTCACAAAGAATGAAATCCAAAACCCGCTCACTCTAACCCCCGTACTTATCCTACACGTCACTTTGGCTGGTAATGCACACTGTGTGCGTGGAATACACGTATTTCTTCAACTTGTACACGTCATCTGAAAACATGGGGAACAAATAGTGCAATTATCGCAAGAAAAGTTTCGCTTTGCTTCGTATCTCCCCAGATGAAAACTTGATTCTGACATTTATTCTCGGAAGGTTCTCTCTGAATCTCTCACCGCTTCTATCTTAGCAGTATTGTGCATAAACCCCTGCACATTGATGTCAAAATATCCAGATTTCCAGTAGCCATTGTTTCCAAAATGCAGCTGGGAATTTAACAAATTCAATCTTGTTTGACAGAGCTCAATGAGCACTGTCAAACAAGATTGAATTGGTTAAATTTCTAGATGCATTATGGGAAAAATTTGCACCCATAGCTTTGGATATTTCGACATCAGTGTGCAGGGGGTTAACATTTTCAATACTAGATTTGAAGCCTTCCGGGAGACGCGATAAATAGACCTCTCCAATTTAGGGCTGTCACGATCAATCGATTAATCGATTGTTGATCGCTCACGGCGAAATCGATTAGTATTTTTCGTTGTCGAATAATCGGTAAATTGTATCCCGTTTTAGATGTTTAATAATTAAAAGAAAATTTGATGAAACAACTATTGTTTTTGTTTCCAACGGTATTGAGTTAAGAACATCGATGTTAAACCCCAAGAAGCCGTTGGAAGCATTTGTCTTCCAGGTACATTCATCAAAGCTTTGAACCGTCAGTGTAATAATCAAGACCGGTCGGCAGTTGCGAAGATCGCAACTGCCGACCGGTCTTGATTATTACACTGACGGTTCAAAAGTTCAGAACATCAAAACTTTGAATGTACCTAAAAGTTGTTTACTTGAGGTAGGTCAGCTGACTTCAACTTCATTTTTATCGACTTCACAGAGAGGGAGAGGGGTGGGGGGTCATCTAGGTACGATTAATCGATTGTTATCGATTATTTGCGACGATTAATCGATTCCTAAACTGAAAAATCGTGACAGCCCTACTCCAATTATGTGAAAAACAAACCGAATTTCGAATCGGTCTGTGATTCGATCCGATTCGTTTCTGAACCCGGAACATCGAATATTTTCCAATCCTTTCACGGGCTCCTTCGTCCAAACTCAGGATGGTGCGCAATACCGTATTATTCCTATAATGGCGAAGACAACTTTGCTCGTGTATCGCACCAATCTGAACCTGGAGAAATAACGTGACGGTAACAGTATCTGTAGTCAAATTCGGAAGAGGTAACGAATAATTTTGTTTGGGGAATAGACGGTGCGCTGGAGAAATGGAATCGCATTTGTTAATTCACTGCCCCACACTGCGTATGTTGCATTTCCCGGAAATAATGAACGGAATGCCATGGGATGGGATGGGGCCGGTGGGGGGCGGGGGGGTTAGGGCGACTTTATTATTTCACTATAGGTCAGTAGCACAACATTTGTATCTCCCTGGATATAGTGACCGTAATTCTGGACAATACTAAATTTAGAGTGTATAAATTTAGAGTGTATATATATATATATATATAGTTTACTACGAAATAACAAATGCGATTCCGTTACCCCAACACCTCGTAAATCACTTATAAACAGAATTGTCCTTTCAATACGATCTATACGAATCCGTTTAATTTCGAACAACTTGCTTGATTCGAGTCGATGTTCGATTTAACGCAAAATCGGCAAGCGCTATTCTCGAAAAATCGCCAATTAATTTTCATTATTTTTTCATGTTTTGTCTCAAAAACATAGGTTATGACCTCTCTTTGGAACGAGCTCGTCGAGCTCGTTCCAATGAGGGGTCATAACCTATGTCTTCGAGACAAAAAATGAAAAAAATAGTTATTCAAGAATTGTGTTTGCAAGTGTTGTCTGCTTTTCATGTTAGGTAACGGGTTAACGGACAAATTTCCGATTCACTTGTCCCGAGGAATAAATTATCAAATGCCAATTGCCCATCCCATTTAGCAGTTTCTAGATAGTGTAATACCGCTAAGAGTCTCACGGCACATCATACACAAATATTAAGAAAACTTAGACCAACATACGGACTGAAAAATAAAACAATTGAATATAATTTTGACGTCAAATTCATTGATTTCATATTCATATCTATCATTGGACTAGGTTCCGGTAATTCTTGTCTTCGTACTATTGCAGCTCAAACATTGGGGCAAAAATATTGTGTACAAATTGCAAAATCAGTTGCAAAATCGTTATTTATGGTATATCCATCGTTGTTATAGACATGATTTCGCTCACCAAATCTTTCTAGCAATATCAGATGGGAGCGATAATACTGAAAGTGGCAAAACGCATGCAGTGTAATACTACAAATCCAAAGCGAGGTTTGATCGACAATTGTGTCTTCCTCTTGCTCACATTATAAACTGTACTCTGAAACATCAGTTAATAAAGGCGTTTAAATCTTTGTCGCGGTACAAATGCATTAATTCATTTTCCATCCAACATTAGATTTGTGCCAGACACACCGAGATCTTTGAAGAGGTGGATCGAGTCCACACTACCTGGAAAGGATAAAAAACAAGCCGTAAAAATAACTACAACAAAAAGTGTCTCGCCTGTTTTCGTCCTAATTGGATGTGACAAATTCCGAAATCGAGACGGCAATTTTCGCTTCTTCAAGACAGTGTGCCATTTAATTATTATCTAAAGGCAGATATACTGAGGGAATTCTCAAAGTAGTATCGCGGCTATAGCGACTCGTTCGATACAGCTTGGGTGAAGGTCCCCAATTCGATGCGACAGCTCACATCAGAAAACTTCACTTCCCTATCTGTGTTTAATACTTTATGGCCACACTAGAAATGCTCACACCAAACCAAGGGCGTGAATGACATTATGCAGACTCCCCTATACTAAATAACAGGAAACCAAATCTCTATGGTGACAGCGACCCGGCGTACAGGAGCCAGAAGGTTTTTTTATTTACAAAACACCAGCTCAAATAGCTTTCATGTTACAAAATAACATTTGCATCTCTCATTATACCATCAAAACGTTCATGAGCTTTTTCTTTGTTTTACAACAGAAAACGTGAAAATGATCGGGATCATCGCCCATGACATCGCCACCCAGAAAAAAACAGAGTAATACGCTGGAAATTTGTGTCCGTTGGTAATGCTAGTGCCACCTCTGATCCAGATGTTGGACCTACATCTGTACTGAACAAAATCCGCTGTACGGTTGTGTAAATTCCCAGATATAGAAGGGTACACGCATCGAAAAAAACATATGATTATTAGAAACAAAACTGAACTATTTTTGTATAAATGACATATATACAGTACAGTCGCCGTGGATTGGTTGTAATCCACACGTGGGCATTTATGTACACGCATGTGTTTACCAGGTAGTAAAAATCATCATCAGCAAAATTTTAATTAATGATGCACCGGGTTGTACCGGTGCGGGTTGTACCGGGGTGGGTTGTACCCGGTGCTTCATTAATTAAATTGTTGATGCTTACTCCTGTAATTAGTGTTTGGAATCTAATATTATTGCGTTCGTGGAAATATTACCCACGCGTGGAAAGTGACCACTCCACGGCGACTGTACTGTAGGGTAGATTTAAAAGACACCAACCCCCCCCCCCCCCCACCACATACAAGATCACTCGCCCCTCCCAGGAGAAAAAAAATGACTGCTCTGCACGGAAGAATCGCTAGAACTACCCGAGAGATAACTTCAAGACCAAGGACTTGTGATACCCAAACACATCACCTATTGCCTGCTATTTTAACGCTATTACAGCCGAAGCAGGGAGACAAATATTTCTAGCTTCACTACGTGCCGGTAGAAATATAAATTGACTTGCGTGAATGAGACGATCAAATTGGCAATTAAAACACACACTTGGTTGCATTACAACATGTTTTGTTTGAAACGCATGTTCTCTCAATATGTCAGAACACGTTTCAGGACAAACCTTTCTGAAACATCTATGCGGTTATTGATGCTACTGTTGTGGGCGAGACTGCCTGGAAAATTAGTTTCTGTCGCCCTTGCTTTTTTCAAGGTAAGGATAAATTTCAACGCTTGTGCGTTTTGCAGGACACAGTCATGTCTTGATAGAATTCATTTTAAACTGTATTTATTTCCAAAGTGTCAATATATAATGTATACAATAACACAGCAAAAGCATACAACTAATAAGGAAATGGATTCAGCAGCGAACTAAAAACTTATGCTCGGCTGTTTCCAGTTAGGAGAATTTAGAATGCTGGTGATTGATCCCTACCCTTGTTAACCCTTTACCTAACGTAACGGCCAAAACCGGCCAGCGCTATTCTCAAAAATCGCCAATTAATTTTCAAAATATTTTCATTTTTTGTCTCAAAAACATAGGTTATGACCCCTCGATGGAAAGAGCTCGTCGAGCTCGTTCCAACGAGGGGTCATAACCTATGTTTTTGAGACAAAAAATGAAAAAAATTAATTATTCAAGAATTTTTTTTTGCAAGTGTCGTCTGCTTTTCATGTTAGGTAAAGGGTTAAGTCTCACTATTTTTGAGGAAGACTCGCTATTTTCTAGAACATTCTTTTATTAACCCTTTACCTAACGTAACGGAAAAAAACGGCCAGCGCTATTCACAGAAATCGCCAATTAATTTACATTATTGTTCATGTTTTGTCTCAAAAACAAAGGTTATGACCCCTCTTTGGAACGATCTCGTCGAGCTCATTACACTGAGGGGGTCATAACCTATGTTTTTTGAGAAAAAAAATTAAAAAAAATTATTATCCAAGAATTTTGTTTGCAAGTGTTGTCTGCTTTTCATGTTAGGATGTTAGGTAAAGGGTTAAATTAGTCTGAAAACTGATGATTTTCGCCATCTCACTCTGACAATTAATTTATTTCTCACTCTATAAAAAATAGAAAACCTACTATTTTCTGCTGAGAAATGTCAATATTTCACACTTCATCGGCTAAACATGTCTGTCGCGTCCGAAATCGAACCCACGGCAACCCCACCTGGCAATCAGGAGTGGAGCACCTAAACCACAAGACTACTACACGCCGTCAAAAGAATGATGACTAGAATCTAGCTTTTTAGATGAATGTCTCATGATTACTTGGTTCATTTTCTTTTCGGCAGTTGCATGAAAGTGTTAAACGCGCTAGCTTCAGCGCAACGAATGTGTTAAGGTTGGCCTCAGATGACGATTGGCACGGGGCTGTGTGTAATTTGAAGGTCGCTGTCATGTTTTGGGGAAATTTAGAATGTTGGTTTTTGATCACCCGGTAGGAAGTGATCTCACGGCAATCCCTCCTGGTAAGCAGGTGTCTCAACACCTAAACCATTTGACCATGGCGTGCTTTTAAGCTCTTCCAGAAGCAACGTCACTGTTCGGTGCCATTTGTGCAGAAATTGGATCCAGGTGGCAAAGAAGTTACTACCAATATGTCAGAACATGATTATGGACCGACTTTCCCTGGAAAAAAAATATGCTACTGTTGACGACAAAACAACTAGGAAAATGAGTTTTTGTCGCCCTTGCTTTTTGAGGGTTGACAGAATTTCAATGAAAGTGTATGTGTGTGGAGTGGGGAGCTTATATTTTGTTTCATTTTTTGTCTTAAAATATGACTTATGATCCCCTCATTGGAATGAGACTGTAGAGCTCTCGACACAATGTGTCATTTATGTGAGACAGATATCTTAAATAACAATAATTGTTAAATAGGTTTAAAAAAGGCCCATGGACAATTTTAATGAGCGGTGGGGCGCAATGTGAGCTAAACAGTTGGAAGGGCATCCCCATGGCTCTTCCGTTTTTGTCACTACAGCGTTTTCACGTACGCAAATATCGTATCAGCAACTACAGTTAAAACTAGAAGTCCTGTCACGAATAGTGCGCTTATCTAGGCTTAATTGCGCGTTGGAATGGCGCGCAATTGCCATATCGAATGGCATCCAAAGTACGGCAGGTTCTCTTGGTTACTCATAGCAAACGCATGCAAACGCATGCAATGTTTCTGCCAATGGACCTCCGGGTTACCCGGAGGTCCATTGGCTGAAACATTGCTTGTGCACACGCCATATTTACAGAATTTGATAGCTTTACTTGGGCCATAACGCACACATTAACGCGCATATCAGCGTGCTATTTGTGCGCATTTCATGACAGGACTTCTAGTTTTAACTGTATCAATAGGTAAGAAAAGTAGAGAAGAGTGACGTTTTTCTGATACAAGGGTTGTGAAATACTCCTAGTTATTTTTAGTTTCAACTTATTGTTTTAAAAGGACAAGATAGCAAGTTATACATATTATATGCCTCGCCTTGGTCCAGTGGCAAGTATATTATGCAGTATGACAGTCGCGTAAGCAGCTTTTCGAATACTATGAAGGAATCATTCGTCTGTATGGAATGCGTCTCTCTCCGCACGGGGAAAGCCAGTTGACGTCCTCCGTCCGATTTGAAGGCACACCGTGATAGTATAGCCTCCACAATTGATGCTGACAGAGCACTTTCGGATTTCTCAAGAACTGTTCTGGCCTTGGGACATTTGGCACGAGAGAGCATCGCCCTTACCCATTGAGTCGCCTAATCTTTTTCGGCCAGGAAACATAGGTGCGTAGTCAGGGGAGGTGAGAGTTTGAGTTCCACTTGCGGGATTATCTCCCATTTGTGATATCAACATTTTAATTCAATTGGGCGACCTCACTTGCTCCGATATCTGTGTATTTATGTATTTATTTATTCGTGTGTACAGTCACATACTTATGCACAATGGCTAATCGTGACCATGACAGTTTTACGGGTGGAGGAAGCCGGTGTACCCGGAGAGAACCACCGAGCAACGACAAACAGCTGTCAGTTCTCCAACATCGTAACTCTGAACTCTGCACCGCGGCACAGGCAGGGTTAGATTGGTTGAAGGCATGCGCACCAACGACGTGCAGTACGCCTTAGTACACAGCGTCATCGTGTCCCCGTGTAGGCGATCGGGGTTAGGTGCCTTGCCCAAGGACACAACGGGGAGCGCGAATCAGTCACTGAAATGGCAACCCATCCAACTCATAACTGCGCTTGACGTTGCTTAACTTCGGTGATCTGACGAGAACCGGTTACCGCGACGCCACCGCCCCCACCCCTCCTCCGATATCTATGTAAATTGTTTCAAAACATAAATGTTCAAGTTTGAGCGTAATTTCTGTAAAACGCCTGAGCAAGTAGGCGTTTTACATAAACTAGTTGTATGAGCCTGGTGCTGCATACCCTTTGTAAGTTACACCAAGCTTATCTCTGTTTAATTTCTGCAAGAATCACATGTTAACAGAATTACATATAAACGCATAATATATATCTGAAAAATAAGATATACCTTTCCACTTCATCGATTCATTTTGTATTTATTTTTTTTACATGCAACAGTGCAAAAGTGTTTACATTTTAGATCTTAAATCTCATATATTTTCCTAGATGCTTCCAATGACGACAATTAGATACCCATTTTCAAATTTGTCTATCGTTTCGAGCACCCCCATCCTCCCACACCAGATTTCCTGGCTACGCGCATGAGACCGTGGGCAGTTAGTGTTAACTCATTACATGCTGCTGGTGGAAAATCCTGCCCAAGACACAACATTTCTCTCCATTAAAATACGTATAAACTGAACAAATCTAACCAACTTTATCTCCTGTAAATTTTGACCAATGATTTCTTTCGTTAAATTTGGATGAATTTTTCATCAAATCTAGTCATGGCTGCTTGACAGCAGCCATGACTATATTCGGTGAAAAATATGTTGACATACTCAGCAAGTTATGAGTCAGTTAATGTGAATTTTCTCTCTTTTTGAAAATCACAAGCACACGATGTTCCATCAGTCAAAATCGTGGTAGTACAATTTGTGTTTCCAGAAATTCAGAAATATGTTTAACCAGTTCACACCTTTTGGCTGCAATTCATTCTTCTCTGCACTGTACCTTTGTTGGCGTTAACTGTAAGTAGTTGGTTGCGGACAGCATCTCATTACAACATAGCTAAACGTTTTTGTTTCCTGGGCGAACCGTCATTGAATTCCAGACTACATGTAGGTACGGATAATGTGTGGAAGTTATTCCAGGCAGGTATTGGGCATATTTCGTAATCTTCTCGAGAAATATTAAGTATCAACACATTCTTTGTGTTTGTAAAGAACATTGACTAAAACCCTTTAATGTAAAGAAACTGTTTGAACTTGGCAAAGATCAAGCGAGAAGACCTCATTTACTGAGAATGTTTACAGTAAGAAGAGAGAATTAAAGAAACTAATGAAATAAATTGTTAAATAAATAACCAATACCGCTTTTAAGTTTCCTCCTGTTGTTTTTTCTTTGTTGTGCGAATATTTTCCAATAAATTGTGAGCCGATGTTTGCCTTTCTGCCTTTTACTAAATCGCCCGTGCCTCTGTTTACAGGGAGTGAAATGAATGGTATGACAATAAAAGTACATCCTTCGTTAGGAAACACCATAGTACTGACACGAATACCAAATGACTAGAGAAGAAGTATTCGTTGAAAATACCAGACATTGTGCGGTCCAGTTCTCTCATATATAGTATACAGGCGATGATTTACTATAAATTCAGCAGCTAAGTAGGGCGTAGCAACGGGGATGGGGGAATGGGGGGGGGGGGGGGCATATCTGATTTAGATATCGATTCGCTCTTACCCCTTTACGTAACGGCCAAAACCGGCCAGCGCTATTCACAAAAATCGCCAATTAATTTTCATTTTTTGTTATTTGTCTCAAAAACATAGGTTATGACCCCTCTTTGGAACGAGCTTGTCGAGCTCAATTCCAGTGTGGGGTCATAACCTATGTTTTTGAGACAAATAATGAAAAATATTAGTTGTTCAAGAATTGTGTTTGCAAGTGTCGTCTGCTTTTCATGTTAGGTAAAAGGCTAAACAAAACTCAGGAATTTCATACGAGACAAGATTTAGTATGTGGACTTATGCCACACACGAAGTAGGTCACATAAATGGAGATACGTTACGTGGAGCGTGGATTGTAACTAAATAACCCGTGAAGTCCAGTTATCACCCAAAGTATAACTTTCGAATTACGAACATATGAACAAAAAACACAAGCAATGTTTCAGCCAATGGACCTCCGGGATTAACCCGGAGGTCCATTGGCTGGAACTTTGCTTGTGCTTGTTATGCTTTGCAGCAAATTTGCAATTGTTGCTAGGGTATCTCCACCCAGCGGGTGATTTAGTGATAATACACTTTCCACGTTCTGTATGTATGTATGTATGGGGGCGCGGACGCGTTGCGGTAACCGGTTCTCGTCAGATCACCGAAGTTAAGCAACGTCGAGTCCGTTTAGTCCTCGGGTGGGTGACCGTCTGAGTGATCGATTCGGACTCCCGCGTTGTGTCCTTGAGCAAGGCATTTAACCCCGATTGTCCACATGGGGGCACGATGACGCCGTGTATTAAGGCGTACTGCACGTCGACGGTGCGCATGTCTGTGCTGAAGTGCAGAGTTACGATGTTGGGGAGCTGGCAACTGCTCGCCGTTGCTCGGTGGTTCTCTCCAGGTACTCCGGCTTCCTCCTCCCGTAAAACTGTCACGGTCATGATTAGCCATTGTGGATAAGTATGTGACCTTAAACACCAATAAATAACCAAAAAAATAATACTGTATTTATGTGGTACCCGATTCGGTATGTTTGGGACAAGCATTGCCAATTTGTTAATGTCATGTATTTATTTATCTACGAGTAACTTCCCATGGATTCTTGGGTTTTTGACTTTACACATCAATTTCGTTGTCTTCTCCGGGTTGGTATGAGATGTGACATACCTGATAGAACAATCAACTAGGTGTTCACTTGAAAACCTGTACTCACTTACCATACTTGTGTCCGTGCGTTCTGTGAATGTGCGTGTGAGGAACCTATTAACCTCGCTGTCAGTATTCATTCGGCGCCACATACCGCACGTTGGCAGGTTGTTCAAATTCATGAATACCTCCACCCCAGTTAGTAACTATTACATAAACATCGACCGATAGACACTGTACTGTCGCATACACAACTATCAACGAGACAGTCTATCTCTCCGGCTATTTTCGAATCGATCTAGAGGTGATTTGTTTTACTATTGCCGGATATATAACGAAATCTGTCGCCGTATCATTGTCGGAAAGCCGAATGTGTATATGCTTTTTCTAAAATTCAAATAACGTTCACACATACCTAAGTTGGCTACCTCGGTGGCATCTGTCAGAGACACAGTCCGACTACATTTTTGAATCTGTCTCGGAGTGATTTTTTACAGTTGCCGGACATATATCGTACCATGAAAAGGCGAAAACGGACCGAACGCGCGCGTGCGAATTTCCCACTGAGCGAATATTTTCGGAAGTGCGAATATTTCATGTGCGTGCGAATTTTGAAGCCAAAGCTTCTCTTTCTATGCTTCCGCGCTGGCACCCGAGTCCGAACGCATTCATACATCGTAATATTCTGTGTGTATACAACCCCAAGTAGATTGCATTGCTATTATTATCAGTGTTTGGAAGAATCCCCATCAGTTACAGTTAACCGAGATCCCATATCCAGGTAGATCTGGTTCGGCAGAGTTCTACAAAGTCTATGCTTCTATCTACCTTTTGGTAACAAAGAAAGAACTAGAAGTTAACTTTTATTTCGAATAAAATGCTGTCATATGATTCTCGTCCAGGGTAGGTCGGTACTTTATACATGCACTTAACAATAATTAGTGTCACGTGGAGTTCCGATATTCGATTCGAATCGAAGTCGTCCTATAATCCGATTCGATTCACTCTAATTCTGAAATAGTCGAATCATTGAAATATTTTCAAAATTCTACCAAATGTCACCTCTTAAATTGTTTTTCTATCATCAGATCTGATGATGGCAGAAGAGTTCAAAGGGTTTCACATTCGAAAATTCTTTCAATCCGTTCTTTAATATTT
The DNA here is from genome assembly GCA_031216915.1 of Pictodentalium vernedei. Classification (NCBI taxonomy): domain Eukaryota; kingdom Metazoa; phylum Mollusca; class Scaphopoda; order Dentaliida; family Dentaliidae; genus Pictodentalium; species Pictodentalium vernedei. The sequence goes on from CM062296.1 coordinate 66,348,970, forward strand.
AAGGAATAGTGCATGGCTTGGAGTTGACTACGCCCATATAGTGCCCAGTGAGGTGGTGTAGTTCCCGCCGCGAAGCGGAGGGAACTACACCACCTCACTGGCCACTATATGGGCGTAGTCAACGACAAAACATGCACTAATCCTTATATTACATCGAACACCCATAAAGAAAAATATCTGTCCGATTTGTTAATCTGTTACCAAGGTAGCAGCCTTACCAACCAGCGTTATATAGAAAAAATACCATGTAGTTTTTAAAAAAAACATTTTCTTCTTCCAAAACACAGCTAACTTGGATTATTGATGTGAGCAGAAGACAGATTTTTAATCGGTCGGCAAGGGTAAACAAAACATTTCCCCCAAACGGAACAGTGTATTCTAGAATCGCGCAACTCGCGAATGAAAACTAAAATTTTCGAAATTTGACAACGCAGTTTGATAATTTCCACACATTTGTCACACATATACATTACCGAATGGGTCAGTACGGGATACAAACTCCGAAGGTTCGATTGAATTCCATTATTTATTCGTTTACTGCACAAAACATAGAATTAAATAGCGAAATAATATGAGCAGCGAAACAAACGATTTTTCATATCCGGACGCGTTCTCATGAAAGTTGGACCCAGGTATGGATCATTCTCTTCGAAACGAGATATGGATCATCTTCTCAAGGAATAAAATGAACGCCTCGAAAAATGTGACTTCGACAATGGAAAAGCGATACATTTTTCCACAAAGATTTCTTTCCGGGTCGTTTTGTGGATGTTGTGCCTCTGTGGATCGATTTTTAAATTTAGCCCGATCAATTTTATTCACTCAGAATGAAAAGAAAACTGATATAGTAGTGTGCTAAAAATAGAAAACGTGTAGTGCCTGGGTGTAGTGCCTGGTTAGTTCTGTGGATGCAAACTACACGAAATATGGTATCATCTTTCAGCCAATCAGAATGCAAGGAAGTCACGTGAGATATAATATTCCGCCATATTCATCTACCCGCCCAATCAGTTGAATCGTCGTTGAATATAATACTTAGGTAAAAACTAGCAATATTTTCGCTTGCAAGAAGGTGCAAAATATTTACAATCCGAAGAGCCGTGTGGTTATATTCAAGATTCGAACTCGTCAGCCTGATTCGATTCGAGATTAGATTTGATCAGACAATTGCGTTTCGAAGGCCTCAAACAATATCTTTCTCGATTAACTCGGAGGTTAATCGATCACGGCCGAGACTGTTATACCAGAAAGTCGAGGTTTCATAAATCGAACATTTCGAAACGATACGAAATCAAGTCGAAATAAAGTAACACAATATCTGAAATTCATTGTTCTCACATTTGCGTTTCGACAGTTGTGACTGTATAATGCTTGAGGGCGCGGTGGCTCAGTAGGTAGAGGTGCAGGCTGCAAGCCAAGAGGTCCTCGGTTCGAATCCCACCTGCGGCAACCACGTTCTGTCCTTGGGCAAGACACTTCTCCCCCACTGACCATGTGGGGGCACGGTGACGCTGTGCACTACGGCGTTCTGCACGTCGATGGTGCACCTGTCTTCAACCAATGCTAATCCTGCTTCTGCGGAGTTAGTATGTTGGGGAGCTGACAGTTGCTCGCCGTTGCTCGTTGGTTCTCTCCGCATACTCCGGCTTCCTCCAGCCGTAAAGCTGCCGTGGTCATGATCAGCCATTGTGCAGAATTATGTGACCTTAAACACCGATAAAATAAATGATAAATAAATAAGTATAATGCTTTATTTCCAAATAAAAAAAAAATACTGCGTTTTGATTGGCTGAGAGGTACGGTGTAACTTGCAATCCACAGTGTTTATTTTTACACCGTGGTTAACCACGGTGTAAAAACAAGAATATACAATAGCAGGCTATGTGGCTAAAAAAAGTACCAATTTTTATTTATTAATTCATACCTTCTGCTCAGTTATGTTAGAACAAAAATAAAAATACAGGAAATTTAAAATTTATGTGCAATAAAATATTACAGCTACAGATGTCATTGGAACTGGCTTATTGAGCCAGTTCCAATGACATCCATATTTGACTGGTATTATTTATTACAAGTACGAATTTTCTGTCAGTTTTTGCCCACAATGTAGGTTAAAGTATTAAGTACACCAAAATTCTTGGAAATAAATCCGTTGTCCTTGTGTTTTCCAGGCTGTCTGGGAATTTACACCGGTTTGGGAACTCATGCACTCATGTATGAGTTCCCAAACCTGTGTAAATTCGCATACACCCTGGAAAACACAAGGATAACTAATAGTGTAGAGAAATCCAGATAGTATTTGGTGCTGATTACGAAAGAATCGTATGGCAGTTGTATGTCGAGAAATCGAATGTCCATGTTATGTTTGTTTGCCGTCGGTATCAATTTCGTCTTTTTAAGAAGACCGAATGGAGGATTCGCTTAGAGTATAAAGGCATCCTCTGCCCGTAAAGCATTAAAACACGTCCACATGGGTTCCATACCGATTACACGTCCACATGAGTACGTAACCTTTCATAACGCATTCCATCAATTTCTTCACCGCTTAAAATACAAATGCAAATTTTCACCTATTCATAGAGTTTCGGGCTCCGGTCTCCACTAGCGGGGAATTGCCTTTTTACGCTTTCTCATCAATATATTATCCCAGTTGAAGCACCGTGGGCTGTTCAGTTTGGAAGTAAACTAATCTATCCTCGCACTGGGTGATGAGAGCTGAGGCGATTAGGAGGCTGAGAAATGGTTCCTGACCATGTTCTCTGCAACCAGCTAATTGTTCCCAAGTCATTTGAGAGTCGTGTGTGTGTACCGGTATTCCCTAAAAAATATAATCGCTTTGGATTCCTTTGGACGGGAAATGAGGCGAACTGACCAATGCTTTACATGTCATTTTTGTATCTCTGCGGTGGCTTATTGGTTCCCCTTAAATCCATTTTCAGTGTGATGTACTTAACCCCTTAGGCAACGCAGACGATTTCAAAATTTATTATTTGAAATATCATTTTTTAAATTTTTTCAAAATATTTCAACAAAACCATATCATGTGACCCCTCATTGGAACGAGCTCGACGAGGGGTCACATGATATGGTTTTGTTGAAATTTTTCGAAAAATAATATTTTTTCAGCTGCTAAATTTGCATATTACGCGGGTAAAGGGTTAAAACTAAACCATCACCACACCACTGAGATAATAATAACGCGCTGTCACAACCTCAGGCGCGTAGCCTAGGCCGACGGGGCGAACACATTTCCCTAGAAAATGGGGTTCTCTCTTGAGGGACTCTCCCCAATTAGTGATTTGAAAATTTGGGAAATAGGGTTACATCACTTATCCCGATATTCCGTACTGTCTGTGGCTTAGGAACCGAGAGTACGATGTATCGGGATCGGTTGTTTTAAAACATTATGTTGCATGTAGTTTCTCTGTGGGGAGCGCGGTGGCTCAATGGTAGACTGTTGGACTTCTATGCTAGAGGTCCCGAGTTCGATCCCCGGCCGGGACGACCCGCGTTGTGTCCTTGGGCAAGGCACTTTATCCCGATTGCCTACATGGGGGAACGATGACGCCATGTACTAAGGCATACTGCACGCCGATGGTGCACATGTCTTCAACCGCTGTAACACTGCTTGAGCGGTGCTTGAACAGAGTTAAAATGTGGAGGAGCTGACAGTTGCTCGTCGATGCTCGGTGGTTCTCTCCGGGTACTCCGACTTCCTCCACCCCTAAACCGTCACGGTCACAATTAGCCATTGTGCATAAGTATGTGACCTTAACCACCAATAAATAATATATAAATAAATAGTTGCTCTGTTAAAAGTCTTGGATATATACTATTCAAAAAAGTAGGGGATATCCAAACTGATGTTGATATTTTCGGAAAATGGTATTAGATACGCGTGATTGGACTCATCAATATGTTACCAAGTTTAGAGTGGATCAAGAATGTCACCGGCCCACGAAAACTTCGTTCAGGTTTTTCACACGAGCGTCGCGTTAATGTCTGCGGGGTACGTTTTGAAATTTACATTTGTACTGGACGAGCTTTTTTGGAGATATCATCGTTCTGTTCTTGGAAGAAACTCGTTCATCAATAGTTTCTGGTCGAAACGTAACTTTTGAGGTATGCGAAGACTAACACGTTACGAACGTTTACGTGCCGTTGGCATGTTGGAAGCTGGCAAGAGACAGACTGCAGTGGTTCACATTTTCAACGTTACTCAATCGGTGATTAGCAGGTTGTGGTCACGTTACCGTCAGACAGGCAATGTTGATGAGAGATGTCGGTCAGGTCGTCTAAGGGCAACAACTGCTAACCAGGATCGTTTCATCCGAACCACAGCATTACGTAACCGCCAACAAAGTGCCTCCGAAATTGGACAGCAGCTGCACCAAACGACAGATGTACGAGCCAGTGGAGCAACGTCATGTTTTCGGATGAATCGAGATTCACTCTCGACTTCCACGACAGGCGAAACAGAGTGTGACGGCGGCGGAACGAACGATACCATGACGTAATCGTTAGGCAGCCCGGTCGTTTTGGTGGTGGATCGGTTATGCTATGGGGAGTCATGACCATGACAAGCAGAACAGCGTTACATGTCATCCAAAGTCGAGTCATTGGTCATTACTACCGTGACAACATGTCAGCAGCTCATGTGGTGCCATTTGGGCGACGTCACGGCCGTCTTTTCATTTTCCAAGATGACAATGTAAGAGCACACAGGGCCAGTGTCGCTACAGAGTTACCCCAGGAGCAGAACATCACCACACTGCCTTGGCCAGCACTAAGGCCAGACCCTTCACCAATCGAGCACGTCTGGGATATGGTTGGCAGGCGCCCAGGACAACGCCAACAGCCCCCTACCAATGTTCAGGAACTCGCCGCTGCACTGCTTGAAGAATGGAATAACAGCAGTCAAGCTGATATTGGACGTTTGGCGAGGAGTATGCCACGTCGGATCCGCGCTTGTCTCGCGAGCCGATGAGGATTTACAAGGTATCGAGGTCTTGGACTGAATGTGCTAAATTCTCTGACTGACCGTCCATGTCTTCTACAGCTCAGTGCGTGGAATGTGTGCTTGTCAGACACCCAACTATCGCTGAAATCATTCGCCAGATGTCATACTGCAATGCCTCAACTGTCGTTTTGATGAAAATATAAATATATTTCTTCATATATCTCACTTTTGTCAAATATCCCTTACTTTTTTGAATTTTGAATAGTAGTGTGTGTCATGTGCACATTGTTCTTGTACACAATATTTTATCGCGATGAGACTCGTTTTGGCGGACGCATAGCTACAATTCGCGCTTGCGCTACGCGTAGCTGTTCCTTCCCAAAACAATTCGAGCCGCGATAAAAGATTGTATGCAAGCACAATGACAGCATAACACATTTATTTACCCTTCAGTAAAAAAAAAAACAAAAAAAAAAACGATAAGCATGACTTCTCAAAAATAACTGTTAACAAACAGAACTGTTCAAAATAATAGATCTCCATTTTTAATTCCCTCAACCCGACGACACGCGAAGAAATTCCTTCAGCAAGAATGAATTTGTACATTGTGAAAAACAATAATCAAAGTCAGTCCAAGTATGCTTTTTGAGAAATCATATTTCGAACGAAATTCAATTCATTTCATGGGGTCAACCAAGGCACAGATGGCAGGTATGCGAAAACAACTAGGGAATTATTTTTTTTGTTGTGCGCAAGAATCGCTTTAACTACATGACGTCCCTTCATTCATTATTCCCTGCAACGTGGAATGTATGTTGATGTATCGTCCGTTGCTGCATTATAAGATATTGAAGGAAATGACTTGTGATTGTCAGTACCACTGATTTAATCAGTCAAGCGCGCGTGCATTTTTTTCTCGTGATGTCACGTGACTTTTATCGTTACTGCAATAGCGATACAATATATTTTATCGTCGACTTTTTAACGCTACTGATATTGTTGTTGGCGACTGCGTGTTCTTGGTAAATAGGGGATAAATACACAGAACGATACGCGTGTGTGAATGGATTAATCGATACGACACGAGTGGCAGCGCAGACGGATGGAACGAGAGGCTTAGGGTCACGAGTTTTAGCCTTATGTGATGGCACAAGTGCCTTATCTATTAATCCATTCACACACGTGTGTCGTTCTGTGTTTATTACACGCCTTCACGTCTATAAAACAATTATTAGGGCACTAAGCAATTCATTTGACAACTATCAAAAGAACACATCTTATCGCCAACCAATTTTGCCCGTGTTACTGCTTCGTCCCTTGAGTTCTAATGTGTTCTATGTGCCTACTGGCACATAGAACACATTGGAACTCAGGTGACGATTTTTAGCTATCGCTCTCGATTCACATTGTTATTGTGGTGCACGACTTGTAGAATATTTCACTGACATGTCGCTTCTTTATAAAAGTAGTCTGTTAACAGATTTTCCTTTCCCGCATGGTTTAGTGTTGCTACAGGTGGGAAGTTCATAGAACAGACGTGTAATAAAATCAAGTATCAAAGTGCCTAGGCGTTTCACATAAACTGGTTGCGTGGTCCTGGTGTTACATGCCTTGTACGTCACAACGAGCTGATCGCTGTTTAATTTCTCCCAGAATCATATATTAACATAATTCCATATGTAGGTATAATATACAGTTAAAACTAGAAGTCCTGTCCTGAAATGCGCACAAATAGCACGTCGATTTGCGCGTTAATCTACGCGTTATGACGATGGTAAGGCTATCAAATTCTGCACATACGGCCTGTGCACAAGCAAAGTTTCAGCCAATGGACCTCCGGGTAACCCGGAGGTCCAATGGCAGTAACATTGTTTGTGTTTGTTATGGGTAACACGGAGAACCTGCCATGCTTTGGGTGCCATTTGATATGGCAAATGGGCGCAATTCCTACGCGCAATTAAGCCTAGATAAGCGCACAGTTCGTGACAGGACTTCTAGTTTTAACTGTATATCTGGAAACTAGTTCTATCGTTCTATTGTGTATGTAATTTTCCACATACAATATTGCAAAAGTGCTTATAATTTAGATCCTAAATTTCACACATGTGTCCGAGGCGCTACCACAGAGCTCCATATGATACTCATCTGTCAAAAGTTTCTCCACTGGCACGCACCTTCCCCCAATGAACGCACCTTCCCATCAAACTTCCTGCCTACGCGCCTAAATTTTAGTCACCAGAATCTCTTGTCATCATTGCTCACAGGCAAACTCAGTGTTAAATCTCGATCAACATTAAAGCTGTATGAGAGTAGGTGGGTGAATACCACCCTTTCGTACATAGATGAGTAAGTAAGATAGCATTCAGGTATCTGGTACCAATTAATGATATGTAATTCAAATTCACTAACAATTCTCGCACGGGTGAGCAACGAATGAGACAGTCACTTGACAAGTTTATTTGATGGATGTGATAGTTGTTATCCTGTGGTATAAATGAAGTATGCGATCGAACAGCAAATAAATCAAATGAAACAGTTCTGGCCTGCGGACATCATTTTTCATGATCGTAATGTCTAATGGATGGTTATCGACATTTTCAAGTATGAATTTCAAACATGGATGGATGTTGTTTACCCTTTATCAAGAAAACTTTAATTAGCTAAATTGGGGAGTTTAAGTCTTTCAGCCCTGTATATGAAGGAAACCAATGGACGAATTGGGAGCATAGTGGCTCAGGGGCAACGGCAGCATCGAACCTCACACCGGAAGGTTCACGATTCGATGCCCGCCATGGGTAACTGTGTTGTGTCCATGGGCAAGCACTTTATCTCGATTGTCCACGTGGGTGGGAAGGTTGCGCTGTGTACTAATGCGTACAGCGCGTCGATGGTGCATTTGTCTTCCCTCAATGCTAATCTTGCTGGCGCGGAGTTAATGCATTGGGGAGCCTGACAATTGCTCATCGAGGCTCGGTGGTTCTTACCAGATACTCCGGCTTCCTCCACCTTAAAACTGTCCGACACGACATGACATTGGATGTCGAAAGTGACGGTAAACCCAATAAATACATAAATGGACGAATTTATTTTGTATTGAGAATGAGGTTAAGTAACAATTTAACCCCTTACCCAACGAATCGGTCGCATCCACCCGCATAATATGCAAATTCAGCAGTTAAAAAAATATTATTTTTCAAAACATTTCAACCAAACCATATCATGTGACCACTCGTTGGGACGAGCTCGTCGAGCTCGTTCCAACGAGGGCTCACATGATATGGTTTTGTTGAAATGTTTTGAAAAGTTTGAAAAAATGATATTTAAAATAATAAATTTTGATATCGTCTGCGTTGGGTAAAGGGTTAAAAACACTTGGAAAGAGACACACACAGTTGGCTAAAATGACTACTGCAGTACCTTTCCGCGGTCTGCCGTCTGTCGATTTTAGTCGCCTGTCGCGCCAAAAGAGTTAATTCGCCTGAAACATAAACAATAGACAGGTAGTGTGATAGCATGTGAACAGCCATTTACTTAAGGAACTTAGGACGTATAACAATCCACAAAAGAGGTGTTGGAGTTAGATGGTTAAATACTTTCCATTCATCGATTCGATGCCTGCCAGGGGTAACTGTGTTGTGTCCATGGGTAAGCCACCTTATCTTGATTGCCCACGTGGTTGGCACGGTTGCGATGTGTACTAATGCGTACTGCACGTCGATGGTGCATTTGTCTTCCACCAAAGCTAATCTTGATGGCGCGGAGTTAGTACATTGGGGTGTCTGACAGTTGCTCACCGATCATCGTTGGTTCTCTCCCTTTTAGTCCAGCTTCCTCCACCCTTAAAACTGTCCGACACAACATGACATTGGATGTCGAAAGTGACGTAAACCCCAATACATAAATAAATGGACGAATTTATTTTGTATTGAGGAGGAGGTTAAGTAACAATTTAATCACACAGCCCAAAGGGCGTGGGAGTAGAGTATTACTGATACCCTTTCCGTGTTCTTTGTTCTATCTGATCGCCCCTTTTGTTTCGTTCCCTGAGTGGAACAAGGAACACCTTCCAATGCTAAAGCTTTGCAGATAGCACCTTGTTCCGCCTTGTTCCACTCAACGGACGATATAATATATACTACTCAAAGTTTGCTAAGCACCAAGTATATCCAACTACCTGTTTTACGTTTTAGTTGAAATAGTGTAATGAAAAGTGTATATATTTTTTATTTAATTATATCTTTAATGATTTAAGTACAGAAATTAAGATTTTATTTGTGTTTGACATTTTGTTTTAGCTTTTGAATACGATAACCATAGAAAATGGCTATTTTTAGTAAAAGGGGAAATTTTTCAATATGCCAAAAAGTTGACGGAGCGAACTGGTATGGTTTCAGTATCGAGAATGAGACCCATTACTGTTAATTACAGCTTGGCAATGCCTTCTCATACTCCCAATCATTCCAGACATGCTCGATTGGATTGAGGTCAGGGGATCCTGCTGGTCAGTCCATACGCTCAATCCCCTCCCTCCGTCGGTACTCCCCGACAGCATGGGCAACATGAGGACGGGCATTATCGTCCATCAGAATGAATCTATCATCCGCTGCACCTGCATACAATCTGGCGTGGATATCATCAATATACCGTTGTTCAGTCAATGTACCACGTTCAAGGACACAGAGCTCTGTACGTCCATCCCAACTGATGCCGCCCCAGACCGTAATTGACCCTCCACCTTAGCGGTGAGCAATGTTGGCTGCATGAAATCGCTCTCCTGGTCTTCCCCATATCATAGAGCGCCTATCTGTGTGGTTTAGACAGCACCTTGACTCGTCTGTAAAAAGGACAGGTCGCCAATCTTCTCTGTCCCATCCAACGTGGTCCATGGACCATTCGTATCGTGCCTGGCGGTGGTTCTGGGACAGCGGAATGCGAATACATGGTCTTCTTGATCGGAGACCACCTTCGTGCAACCTTGCCCAGATAGTCTCCGTCGAAACATTTACCCCGGATGCATTCTGAAGGTCACTGCGAAGCTGGGTTGCTGTGGCAAAGCGGTTCCTGCGGGCCTGAATGATCAAAACACGGTCTTCAGCTGCAGATGTTTCCGTGTCTCTGCCACCACCAGGCCGTCTTACTGGTGTGCCATACTGCTGAAATCTTGCCCAGGCTCTGGTGATCACCGTATGGTGCACACCAAGGGTTTCACCAACCTGACGATGGGTAGCCCCTTGCTCTACCATCCCTACAGCCTGCCATATTTCTGCTTCAGACAAATGTCTTCTTACATTTGTATTTGCCATATTCAATCATTGAATCGCAAGGGTTTGTGTTGAAATGAAGAATGAATACCCTACACATGTCATGTACATGTAGACAGTACTCGAAAACGTCATGAAAATCAAGGGGTACATGCTTTCCATGACTGTCACGAAAATTCTGCCTGTCGAGAGAGCTAATGTAAACACTGGGGACCATCTCAATACATTCCTCAATCACATCCACCAAAAATATCGCAAATATGTCACAAGCAAATTTCCCAATGATGTGTCAGATATTTGGTACTTAGTAGACTTTGAGTAGTATATGTTTCAGAACTCACCCACCCCGTTTGTTTGGTATTATTGTCCAGCTTCCAATATTATAACGATACCCCCTCCAAGAACTATTGCCATTGGTAGACTCAAAGTATGTAGAAACGAATACTCGAGAGTTTCTCAGTAACAGTTCTGTGAAAGTAAAGGTCTTTCCACTGGTGCACTTCTTACGAAAAATGGCTCGTACTGGCAACTTGCCTTCCGAAGTCTCACGACAATGTGATAGTTGCTTCCTCCCCTTCGATTGCCCTTGTCATACACTCACCCCTTTAATGTATAACAATCAACGTTTGGGCCTTTGGGCACCAGAGGATTGTCACATTTCTCATTTTGTTTTATACATTTTATGTGGAAATTCCACGTATGTGTGTATTAGCGGCAACCTATCTTCCATTTACTGCAGTGGAAACCAATGAGGAGTGAGAGTGACGGGTTTTGTTTTCATTGTTTCATTCAAACCTGAGCTGTATGACAAAATCTAACCACTATAAAATGTCGAAAACCCAAGTGTTGCATTTTACGATTATCTGTGCTCCAGTTGTCTGATTTGTTCCCAACGAAAAAGACCGGCTGTCAAATTAGAGACGGATTAACACAGTTTCTTTATGTCCGATTATCTGTTTTTCGATCTCTTTCATCTGCGTAAATGGAGTACACAGTTTCCATTCACAGCGCAAGGATGACCTGAAATAATCGCTTTATTGTGGAGATCAAGACGAGCAGATCTACACAAAAAGGAAAGAATGGGCACTTGTACGTGTTTAAATTTGAATATTAAAACTCATTAAAGAAACGACGCTCTACATTGAAGTTAAGCAGGACGACATTCATGAGAGGAATACGTTTGATATGCTTCACTTGCTAAATTTAACGCTTGATTCTACCACAATTAACAACCACTCAAAGGCTTGGTGGCTACCAACAGATAAATACAGATTTATGGCAAATCCATGTCGGATTTCCCTTTATGTTCAATTTTAAGACGCTCGATGGAGAATACAGCCTCCACTTTCAATAAATATTTCCCTCCTTTCAGCTTGTATTTGAAATTTTAACGACATCCGTGGAATGTTTTTCATATTGATTGCGGAGATGAGAGTACCACACGACAATAAACGGTAACTCGCAAGTATTAACCCTTTTGAACACATCTGACCGATTATTCGGTCAAAAGGTACAATTTCGTCCCATTTTTGTCTCACTATAAGATGTGTATACAGTGGCGGCGCCAGAAATTTTTTTGTGGGGTGGGGGGGGGGGGCATCTAGGGGGGCAGACTCCCATGAAGGGGGGCAAATACGTAAAGGATCATATCATTACTTTGTTATGAGGTAGTCCAAACTTGGACCCAAAGTCCGTAATATACTTTTTTGGTTTGGTACGTCCTGTGGACGTACCAAACCAAAAAATTATATTACGGACTTTGGGTCCAAGTTTCGACTAAATGTAATGGTAATTAGCGGTCCTCCTTTCAAAAAATCCTGGATCCGCGTCTGGTGGGTCTGTGCGTGAGAGAGAGAGAGAGAGAGAGAGAGAGAGAGAGAGAGAGAGAGAGAGAGAGAGAGAGAGAGAGAGACTCATAATGCCCGTCTGTCATAATGCGAAATCCATGAATTTTTTTAGACAAGGGATATGGATAGACATGCCTTTGTTGGCTCATAACTTAATTATAACTTATAAGTATCTGCATCCGAGTCTTTAAATCTCTACTGCCTGGATGTGTTCATCAGCTAGCCTGAGGCTTTGGGCTAAGTGTGTATGGGAAATTATTGGGAATAAAAAAAGAGAGGGGTGTGTGTGTGTGTGAGAGAGAGTGACTGAATGTGTTTGTGTGTGAGGGTGGATGGACATGCATGCGAGATGGTTGGGGGGGGGCAAGTGGGGGGCAAAGCCTTCGTTTGGGGGGGGGGGGGCAAATGTCCCCCTTGCCCCAACCCCCCCCCCCCCCCCCGTAGCACCGCCACTGTGTGTATACATGGGACATCGATGGTAAAATATTAACTGCAGTCTGCTGCCAGGTGGCTGCCAGGTGGCTGCATACTGCAGTTATCATTTTATCTTACCTGTTTATTGTTACTGGACTGACCCGTCCCACTCTAAGTGTACCCAAAGGCGATACCTTTACAGGGAAAGATTATTTATAGGGTTAACATGTAGGAATGTTACACCACACGTGGAATCCGGCATACATGTAAGAACGCCGTGTAAGAATGTTACACCACACGTGGAATCCGGCCTACGTGTAAGAAAACCGTCTGTTAATGCATCTGATTGATCGTCACGCATTCGATTGACGTTGCTACGTGATTTAAATGCGTATCAAGTAAGAAAGTAAACAGATTTCGAAGATGGCATTTTTATTTAAAAGTATCAGTTTCATTCTTTCATTTCAAGTATAATCATTTAATCATTGTATAAATACAGAACGCGAGACAAGTAGAATACGGGTGCAGGAGTTAACGACCCTTGTTGTATTTTTTTCTTTTCACGCACGCCTTCGGCGCTCATGAAAAACAGAAAAAAAACGACTCCAACTCGGGTTGTTGGTTCCAATCCCGTGTACTCCACCCTCGTTGTGTTCTGCCTTTTTATCTCACAATCGGGGCGTTTTTGCACTGTTACGCAACTAAAGTTTAATGTATCTGGGCCCTTGTTCCGAATCCGTATCAAGGGCCCCTGATACAAGCGCGTGATTCTGCTGTTGCCAAAACAACGGCATTAATATCGTTGTTCGATCGCTTCGCGTTTTTCCCTTCAGAGAAAACAATATTAGGTGAGGCGAAGCCGAACCTAATATTGCTTTCTCTGAGCCGTATATGACAGTGTATCTGTCAACTAAACGCCCGGTAATGTATTTATTATGCACGGCATGCTAACATGTCACTGGGGAAGTTAACTCAACGAATAGTTAAATTATGCACACTTTTCGGCATCTTGGGCTGGTTTGTAGCCTATTAATATTATTGGGATTTTCCTGAACGCTCGAGTCGAGGCTTCTCTCTTGAAGTTAAAGGAGTAGCTTTCGCTATGAAATGTGGAAATCTCCACCTCAATAAACGATGAACAGCATATTTTAATTCACCAGTAATTGTTGCAAAAGTTACAACCAAATTCACGTTGACGAAACACACAGTTGCTCCACTTCGCAAGACAGTATTCAGTAAAGTGAATCCCAGTGACGTAATTTTCTCTGAAGCGTAACGTCATCATTGACCTCAATATGGAGTTCCATGAACGCTATCCTATTTTTCAATTTGCGTCCTTCCGTCGATAAGGCAAATGAAAAAGTTTCTCTTAAAATAGTTTTATAACACATTTTGTGGTGCATATTGTAATATAAATTTATCATCACCACAATTACTTTTTAAATACTATCTATTTGTTGAATATATACAGATTATCACCACAGTGTGTGTCTCCGGGAATTCTGATGAAGTCTCGTTGTAGGCACAGAATCGCATTTCGACTCGCCCTAACGGGCTCGTCGAAATACTGTTCTGTACCTACAACTCGACTTGATCTAAATTCCCGGAGACACACACTGTGGTGATAATCTGTATATATTCAACAAATAGATAGTATTTAAAAAATAATTGTATACTACTAGTAGAAGTTAACAAACCCCGCCTGGAGAATGAAGGACATGTGGTGGGTCACACAAAGGATAGGGTTAGTATGTTTATCGGAGAGATTGGGAAGTATGGGGCACGGGATGTCATCAATCAGCACGTCTCAGAGTTTTGGGAGGAGAGAGGAGGCGTGGGATTGAGAGGCAGTTGGGAGCACAGGACTAACCGAGGCCTTCTCATCTGAAAACCGCAACAAGTCAACGGCCGGACAACTCTTATTATTATTACTCTGCCTGAAAACGATGGCTGGAATAAAGTACAGTGAAGCCCACTAAATAGGATATATCTTAACTGAATATCCATGTTAACTGGGTATAATTTCTAAACACAAAACCATTCCCCATACCTTCAGTACAAATCTGGCCCATTAATTGCACGGAGGTTGTAGAGTAACCTCCTGTTAATTGAATAAAGAATGTTGCAACATGTCGAGAAATTACCCTGACATTTACCGAGTCCCCTTGTTTATAGACCGGCTTGGTCTCAGTACACCCAATACAAAAATGTAATCTATTATATATTGTTTGACAGAACTCAATGAGCTCTGTCAAACAAGATACAATAGCCTAAATACTCACGTTATCTCTAGAATAGAGGCATATGACCAAATACTCATATTAATTGAATATTTTTTACTTACAAAGCGATTATTCAAATAACAGGGTTCCATTGCACTTAGCCTAATTGCTGAAATTCGCATAATAACTGGGTCCACTTTCCTTACGGCCACTAGATGAAAGTGTGAAACATGCTGGCTGAAGAAACAACAAAAGAAAACAACACGACCCTGTGTGACATGTATATTTGAAGGACACAGTCTGGGGCCTCTCGTTCTATCTTTCCTCGCTGGCACTCGTGCCATATCGATAAACCCATTCACGCGCGTGTGTCGTTCTGTGTATGTACTGTAGAAAATTGTTTTTTATTGTATTGCTGGGGTTTAACGACACCTTGGACACCCGAGGTCGCCTCGGCGGACAGTTTTATGAGCGGAGGAGGACGGGGTACCCGGAGAGAACAACTGAGCAGCGACGATCATCTCCCTACCTCATCAGCGTACTAACTACTCGCAAATAGGGTTAATAGTACGCATTAGTACACAGCGTCACCGTGCCCCCAAGAGGAAGGGATATAAAAGCTGATATAAAATTTCGACAATAATTCTCTTCCCCTTTTGTGATCAGTGTACTGTGGCAGCGGGTGTGGCGGTTGGAGGCTGTATGGGGCCGAGAAATAGCTTATTACCGAAATATCGTTCACAACACATCTAAGAAACACGTGACGTCAGAAGTCAAAGCCAACATTAACATTATGAGTGAGTTGGTTTCGGAGAACAGTTGAATTTGTCTTATCTGATATTTCATTTACTGTTTTTCTAATTCGAATTGCAGGCGACATTTGCATAAAAAAAATCCTGAAAAAAAGAATTTATTGTTTTTCTCGAAAAGCATAGCTTATAACGATCATTGGAACTAGGGCTGTCACGATTTTTTAATTTAGGAATCGATTAATCGTCGCAAATAATCGATGATAATCGATTGATCGCACCTAGATGACCCCCATCTCCTTCTCTTTGAAGTCGATAAAAATGAAGTTGAAGTCAGTTGACCTACCTCAAGTAAACAACGAAGACGATCCTCTCTTAGTTACATTCAAAGCTTTGATGTTCTGAACCTTTGAACCATCAGTGTAATAATCAAGACCGGTCGGCAGTTGCGAACTTCGCAACTGCCGACCGGTCTTGATTATTACACTGACGGTTCAACAGTTCAGAACATCAAAGCTTTGATGAATGTACCTGAACGACAAATGCTTCCAATAGCTTCTTGGGGTTTAACATCGATGTTCTTAACTCCTTACCTTTAGAAACAATAGTTTTTTCAACATATTTTCTTTTAATTATTAAACGTCTAAAACGGGATATAATTTACCGATCATTCGACAACGAAAAATACTAATCGATTTCGCCGTGACCGATCAACAATCGATTAATCATGACAACCCTAATTGGAACGTGCTCAACGAGCTCGTTCCGATGAGCGTTCATAAGCTGTGATTTCGAGACAAAAAATGAAAAATATATAAGAAAGTTGGGTTTATTTATTTATTTATTTATTTATTTATTTATTTATTTATTTATTTATTTATTTATTTATTTAATGGGGTTCAAGATTTCTTTGGTAGCCACGGTCCATTCGCGTCGGATAGTTTTACGGGTGGAGGAAGCTGGACTAAAAGGAAGAGAACCAACGAGCAGCAACGATCAACTGTCTGACTCGCGAACAAACTAACTCCCCACAAGCATGTTAGTTTTGGTTGTAGACAATTGCACTTACGACGTGCAGTACGCCTTAGTATACAGCGCCACTGTATTCTACCCGCTGGTCCATGAACTGCAAATACTTTTTAAAAATCACTACTTTTCTTCCGAGGAAACGATTAAGTGTACGTGGTTTACGCTTGCTAGGTGGCAAAATACCAAAACCGCTATGCTCGCACTTTTAACCAAATTGAACAAAACGTTTAAATGATGCAGCCCCCCCCCCCCCCTACACCTCTACTATGCAGCCAAAATTTTCCCCTTCTTGTGTGGCTTATAAGACGGATTGAGTACACATCAGCACGTAATTGCCTGACTTTTCACTAGAAGAGTGTTAATCGCAGTTTATTTAGATGAATTAACAATAGCAGAAGTTTTATTGCCATCTGCAACCTTCTCTTTCAAGACATCGCTTTGATTTATGAGAATGTGTTTTTCTTGTTAATCCGACATTTATGTTTTTACAAGAAATCATTCTCATACCTCGAAGAGTGCGATAATTGAAAAAAGTAATGTTTTCTCTGGCTTTAGTAATATTTCCAATACCACTTCTTTCATAGACATTTTTATAGTCGACGTTTTGTCAATCGTTCCTTTGATTCTGATGTTTTCTTATGTATAAAATTTGAATATGCGGAACTCAAATATCGTCTTACCATAAAATTTAATTTCCTCAATAAATTGTGTATGGTTTATATTGGAGTATGAATTTCCAAGTCAAACAACGAACGAACTGAACTGCTACATTTTTTCGCGTGTTTGGCTTAGTACAGAACACGTTTCTATCAGAGTGAGTGCGATTTACAGTTAAAACTAGAAGTCCTGTCACGAATAGTGGGCTTATCTAGGCTTAATTGCGCGTCGTTGGAGTTGCGCGCAATTGCCATATCGAATGGCATCCAAAGCACGGCAGGTTCTCATGGTACCGCATAGCAAACACATGCAATGTCTCTGCCAATGGACCTCCGGGTTACCCGGAGGTCCATTGGCTGAAACATTGCCTGTGCACAGGTCATATGTACAGAATATGATAGCTTTAATTGGGCCACAGCGCGCACATTAACGCGCATATCAACGTGCTATTTGTGCGAATTTCATGACAGGACTTCTAGTTTTAACTGTAGTCGAAGGAAAAAACAAAGTGAAGACAACTTGCAGATTTGCAATAGGAAGAATTGTCTTTGAGGGAGAAATATTAAAATGATGAATAGATACATACATTGCCAGACTGTCTGGGTGAAAATGTTTATATGTGTATGGTGGAGGAGTGATTCTCAAGAATTAATTAATTAATTCCCACATCGTGGAGAGTGGGTTAGTGCTAAAACACATGCCCAATCGAGTCTTCCTTAAACAGAAAACTCATGTTTTCTGTAGACGCGTAAGAAACGTCTCCAAAAACACCAATATCGTAATTATATTCAGATACTAGGAGGGAGGGAGGGGGGGGGGGGGGCATGTTTGTCCTATCATGCCAAGACAACTTGCATATTTGGAATAGGAAGAACTGTCTTTTGGAGAGAAATATTAAAATGATGAATAGATACATACATTGTCTGATTGTTGATGAGGATATGTTTAATAGTGTATGATAGAGGAGCATTTATTTATTTATTTATTTATTTATTTATTTATTTATTTATTTATTTATTTATTTATTTATTTATTTATTATTTTAAATGGCTAACTTTTTTTTTTTCATTTGGTGAGATTTACGGAAATGTTAGCCCCCTTTATATCCGAAAGCTTTCAGTATATTTAACACTGATTTTATAGAAATTTCATATAAAAATTGAAATTTCGAAATGATGGCGAATTTGTAGCATCCATGTGCACATCTTATTAACCATTTACCCCACGCAGAAGATATCAAAATTAATTTTTTTAGATATCATTATTCCATTTTTTTCAACATTTAATCAAAACCATATCATGTGACCCCTCCTTGGAACGTGCTCGACGTTCTCGCTCCAATGAGGGGTTACATGATATGCTTTTGTTGAAATTGTGTGAAAAATAATATTTTTTTCAACTGATGAATATGCAAATTACGCGGGGCTTAAAAGGGTTAAAAACTTCAGTCATTTTTCCTGTAGAATAGTATAAAACATACAAAAACTGTCTTTTTTAGACGATTGACCATTATTATCCATTGAAACCCATTTAAAAATAGGAAAACGACCTTTTCACCAGCTGTTGATATTCCGTAACTTTTTTCTGTTCATTGTACAGAAGAATTCTCTTAATTGAATATCCATTTTGCCAGTGAAAATTATTCAGTTAACAGGAGTATACAATTAACAGGGATTTGGTCAGTGTCCTGTGTTCTGGGGTAAACTGAGCATTTATTCTATTATATCTTATTTGATAGAGCTCATAGAGCTCTGTCAAACAAGACATAATAGAATAAATGCCTGTATTGGATGTAGTGAGGCCAAAAAGGTTGATACATAAGGGGAATTTGGTGCGTGTCACAGTAATTTTTTCGACATATTATAAAAAATTATATACAATTAACAGGAGTTTACTCTACAACCCATATGAAATTAACAGATCAAATTTGTACTGAAGGTATGGTAAATGGTTTTGCGTTTGAAAAATATATTCAATTAACAGGGATATACAATTAAGAGATATCCAATTAAGTGGGCTCCACTGTATCAGTATTTTTGCATCTTGATAGATAATACAGACACTGCCCAATAAAGAAACAGGAGGTAAGATTTGCTATTGTTTCGCCGAAACAATAAAAAACATGCAAATTACTGTGAAAACATATTCGCTACACCAAGAACAAAGTGGAGACTTAATGTTTGTCGGTGTGATGGTGGTAGATATTCATAATGAGAGATTATCTGGGAACTTGTTACTTCTACTTTGCATTCAACCAAAGCTCAACTTCATTTTGTTATTTTTAATAAACGAAAACAACAGACAGCTCCGAGAGCTGTCTGTTGTTTTAGTTTATTTACAGACATAAAAAGAAACTTTGCTTTATTTTATACTGATGCCACATGCATTTTTTCAGCAATTACTAGCTTCTCAACTGGATCTTCCTCTCTCGTCTAATAATTGTAAGGTAGATAACAATGCCAAAAGTATTTTTTTATGACGATACTAATCACGAATGGATACCAAGTAAGACTAACCTACGTACTGGAGAAGGGTTAATGCTAAACCACCCGCTCAATAAAGTTTCCATAAAAACAAAAGCTCATATGTAGAAGCATCAGAAACGCCTCCACGTTTACAAATGACGTCACTGTATTTAGATACCGGTGGGGATAGGGGGGGGGGGATGGGGTTTTCCACCAACAGTTTGCAATATCACGACATGAATGTGCTCGGCACTCCTTATATATACGTGTCTCTGCTTCTGGACAAGCTATGCAGACAAGACGTCTGAAGTCGGCGTGATTACATTGCCGTAGTAGAACCCTCCACATTACCACAGGTAGCCGTGTTGTCCGTCGCTAATTTCTAAAAATGGTGGATGGAGTTACACATCCAATGATTTCCTACTAATCTGAACGACTTGGGCTTGATTGCTTGTTAATATTTCCTTCCAATTTCTAGTGGAAACCGCGTGATGAACAACAGTACTCGTTTATTGTGGTAATATAATTTTTGTTGCTGCTTTGCTTGTAAAATAGAACCGAGTAACCGACACGTGTGGTAGACGTCATCTAAGTACAGCATAGACATAAACAATTGAATAAATTTGACACTTATGCTGCAGTCACATATAGCCATAGCTGTTTAAAGTGACCATAAATATCAATCAATAATGAAATATCACTTTAATAATTAATACCACTTCCCCCGACCTGTCTTATATTCGTTAGGCGTATTCAGGTGTCTCGGCTTCTCGACAACTTCTTGCGACAGGCAACTGTACACGAGAGGTTGGAGATGTTTTAGTGTATTCGTTAACTGGTAGAGAGCTAAATTATTTTGGGCTATAAAATATTGGACACATGTCTCCACCTTTTTAAAACTTGTGGGAGAGTGCCTATAGTAACTCTCCAATAAATTGTAACAAGGCACACCCACACAAACTACAGAGTATCACTTCAAAGATAATACAAAGCACATCCACTGGGTATGTACCTTCAAGCTGCGGTACTGGCATTTCAGAATAAAGGCCAAACATTGGCTTCCAGCACTTGACCAGTTAACACTTTGAAATCGAGAGGCCGCTTTCATGGTCCAGGAACATGATTTCATTAAGTAGGATGGATGTTAAATGAATTGTGTGTGGGGTAGACCAATCAATATTTTCAACATGCAGCCCCAAGGCTGCACGTTGAAAATATTAATTGGTCTACCATAAATAATGAATATGGAATCTTCCAGTCGATGCCATTGAACTAACATGGAAGATACCACCACGGTTCAAAGGGTCAAACTCTTGAAAACGTTTTTAACACTCAGAATTTTTCGATAAATATGTGATAACTGATCAAACTTGGAAGTGACGTAAATATGGCGATAAATTTAAAAATTAAAAAAACACATCTATTTCCTAATTTTTTGAGTTCCACAAGATACCAAAAAAAACATTGGCACATTTTATATTTTGCCCCATTTGCCTCTAAGACATCACAACAGAGTTAGTCTCTAATGTAAGAGAATTCCATAGAACGGCATCACTAGATCTAATGCAAAATACATGTTTGATAGTTACAAATTCCTATTAAAGAAACAATATTTATTGCTGGATGTGTATGAGGCCACAGGGGTCTGGAAACGTTATTTTAGTGATTTAGGGTATATATGTTTAAAAAAGGAGAAAGGGTAACAACAGGCGAAATTGGGAAACTTCAACCAAGTGTCGACAAGTTTAAAAAATTATTAGATCTCGATGTACTTGGTTCCTGGCACATACCAGTTCTATTCTATATACATTTCCCTATTACTTAAAACAAATTTCGTCGAAATATCTTCAGTATTACTAGAGATATTCAATAAAATGTTAGCAAAGAGAATGCTATTTTCTGATTTGTAAATAAGGTTGTCCAAACGAAACCCGAATTTTTCAACACAAATCAGTGATATAAATGCACATAGAGACATTGACCTACGCTTCACTGTGGCTCTTTGTGTACCTTTTTGAACACTTTCAACGACTGCCCAACACCAGTCGCCTATCTATACTCTGGGGAGATATTTTTTCAATATTTGCAGGTTTTTCAGCCTTCTTCCTCGTAATCATCGTCATATTTTAACAACTCCGCTCAGAATAGAAGCAAACTTGAAAGCCTTACCGCGATTGGTTACAAGTGAACTGAGAAATCGAAAGTAGATTGAGGTCGCTGATCTCAGTTCACGTGTAACCAATCGCGGTAAGGCTTTCAAGTTCGCTTCTATTCTGAGCGGAGTTGTTAAAATATGGCGAGATGACGAGGAAGAAGGCTGAAAAACCTGCAAATGTTGAAAAAATATCTCCCCAGAGTATAGATAGGCGACTGGTGTTGGGCAGTCGTTGAAAGTGTTCAAAAAGGTACACAAAGAGCCACAGTGAAGCGTAGGTCAATGTCTATATGTGCATTTATATCACTGATTTGTGTAAAGAAATTCGGGTTTCGTTTGGACAACCTTATTTACAAATCAGAAAATAGCATTCTTTTTGCTAACATTTTATTGAATATCTCTAGTAATACTGAAGATATTTCGACAAAATTTGTTTTAAGTAATAGGGAAATGTATATAGAATAGAACTGGTATGTGCCAGGAACCAAGTACATCGAGATCTAATAATTTTTTAAACTTGTCGACACTTGGTTGAAGTTTCCCAATTTCGCCTGTTGTTACCCTTTCTCCTTTTTTAAACATATATACCTTAAATCACTAAAATAACGTTTCCAGACCCCTGTGTATGAGGCGTGCGATAAGAATGCGTGAATCTTATCACGTCACTAATAGTTTTAACCATCTAGCTAACGTAACGACCGAAAATGGCCAGCACTGTCCACAAAAGTCACCATTTAATTTTCATTATTTTTTTCGTTTTTTTTTTTTTTGTCTTAAAAACATAGCTTATGGCGCCTCATTGAAACGAGCTCGTTCCAATAAGGAGTCAAAAGCTATATTTTTGATGAAAACATTGAAAAAATTAGTTATTCACGAATTTTGTATCCTAGTGTCGCTTGGCTTTCGGGTTTGGTTGGTAAAGGATTAACCTTTTGAACCCTAGCGGCCGATTTTCCAGCCCACAAACATGATGCCTCATAATTTCATCAAGTATGATCATGTTAAATTAATGTTGGGGGAGACCAATCAATATTTTTAACGCGCAGCCTTGGGACTGCACGTTGAAAATATCAATGGGTCTACCGTCAGATAATGAATACGCACTTTTCCTATTCCCTTCATTGAACTGACACGGAAGATACCACCAGTGTTAAGAAAATTACAACAACTGGACTCACGAAGAAAAAATATAAATTTGCCGATCCACTCTCCGATTCTAGTAATGGAATACAACGCAGTGCAGGGAAATGGTACAAAGAAGTGCAAGGCTTTAGATTTGTCTAATTCTGGGGCACGCAGACTCGTCAAGTCAGCTGCATCTTGCAACATAGTCTGTCTGGAATGCCATTTCATGTCTTTCTTCGGTTGTATTCTTGTCTCAGAATATATAGGGAGCCTTTTTTCCAACCCTGATTAGTTTCCCCTGGAAAATAACAGGTGCCCTTACATGACGTCTCTGGACAATTGTGGGTAAACTCTAAGTTAAATTTATAAGTGTATTCGTAGTTGTTTCTAGGCAATCTTCGGCTGCCTATATAGGCAGCCGAAACCTGCCTAGACACAACTGTAACAACATGGAATTTCGACTACTGTTTTTAGTATCAGAATGTGTATTCAGATACTATGGCCTTTGTGGATGAATTAAGTCGAAGAAAAATGGGCAAAAAACATCAAGTCATGATATGTGTTATACCGTCTAATTTGGGCACATTGCTGTAATTTGGGCACACCGTTTACCGGTGTGAAATTTGACGGAATTTAAAGGCCTGAAGTGATGATTATTCGACAGGTTTATTTTACCAGAACATAATAATACAGCATGCAGAGAGACTCAGAGTAGATTGTTACTAGAACACACAATCAAACTAGCTATCAAATTCTACATAATACGTACGACCAACTTCTATAAAGTTTCTTCCATTAGAACAAAACGATGAATCCATGGGAGGTTGTGGTAAAAAATTATTGAATTCTTATAATTTCTTTCTGACGTTACTTTACACGACATTGTCTTCGGATACTACAATTTGTGACCCGTGAGCAGTTTTATTTGGAACGTGTGGTTGGTAGTTCTCTCGTACTTCCGTAGGAGCATACGTGAAACTTTATAGAACCATAAGGCTCAAACTGGGTCTAGATGGAAGACAATTAGTTGGTGGATTGGGCCATACAGAGTTAAGTGCGTGGAACACAAATATTGTGGAAAATACGGTAACGGGAAGAAAACCATCTACCTTCACCGTAACGTAGAGGTAAAATAAATACCGTATTGCACTACTGCTGATATTGCCAATATCAGCTTCTCTTGGTGGTCCAACTGTCATTAGAATAATCAATTCAATATCATTGATTATTTATTTATTGGTGTTTAAGGTAACATATTTCTGCACAAAGGCTAATCATGACCTCGACAGTTTTACGGGTGGAGGAATCCGGAGTACCCGGAGAGAACCACCGAGCAACGGCGAGCAACAGTCAGCTCCCCAACATACTAACTCCACACAAGCAGGGTTAGCATTGGTTGAAGACAGTGCACCATCGACGTGCAGTACGCCTCACTACACAACGTCACCGTGCCCCCACGTGGGCAATGGGGTGGAAGTGTCTTGCCCAAGGACACAATGTGGTTGCCGCAGGTGGGATTCGAACGGAGGACCTCTCGGCTTGCAGCCTGCACCTCTACCTACTGAGCCACTGCGCCCCCAATATCATTGATAAGTAGCTGTATGGAATTAATTAGCCTACCTCGAAATTGAGACTTCCAAACCAAGGCGGTTTCCGACCTGGGGGGTTCCGTTTTGCAGAAAAGTGGAATAAAAGAGTGTTTCCGTTGTAACACATGTGTTCTGCACTGCTGTAGCTAAGGACGCCTCTATTAAATTTCAGATGATTACACTTCAACAGTCAACACCATACAATTTTCTAGGAACCTATATCTGGTTATCAGTTATTTTAGCGATTTTCAACGAATTAATTTATAGTATGTGTGAGCATTCTCCCCACTCTCTCCATCCCATGTTCGAATTTAGGAGTACGAAAGGTGTTCTTGAGACTAATTGTTATAAATGCTGTTTATTTCGAACAACAAATAACTTTCATTGAATGGTATGAGATGGCGTTGGTGTTATATTTATTTTCCTGAACAATGAATGAAGACTTATAGTCACCACTTTTGGCTGTAAGCACTCACGATATTTGCCTTGTGTTCATCTCATAGACTGGGATATGGGAGATAACTCAATATTTTACATTCAGAAGCCCAGATCATGAAACTGAAGTTGTCTCCTGCAAACAAAAATGATGTTATATTTTAATCTGCAAATTGAGTGAAGATAAAATTGACAAGCCTGAACTGCTCAGTGCGCTGTAGCACAAGTGATTAAACCATGTTTGGAACGACGAGGCAGTATGCACACACCTTCCGCATCATCACCAAGTCATGACCGCTAGTCGAGTTGAACACATATGGAACTTAGCTACATGCTAAAGCAATGGTTTTATAATTGAATCGTGTTCAGTACAGCCAACTACATACGAATGCCAATTTAGGGTGTGGGATATTACACTCTGCAATTAGTGGGTTAAAATCAACCCAAATCAATTGGGTTGAGTGAATATGAACCTATTGGGTTCATATTCACTCAACCCAATTGATTCGGGTTGATTTTTAAGACATGTGAATTTAGAGTGTAATGGAAATTAAAAAAAAAACTTTACCAATTCTACAAGAATCGAGACCATTATATTTGAAGTTACTTTTATCTTCATTATTAACAAGAAACGTGACGTATCAACTCAATCAAATATTATTTAATAAACATTGTTAACTCTTTTGAATCCACAGCTACAAACTTCCCAAGATTAAAAACACACTATCAAAGAATGTGAAACAAAGGATGGCCTCGCCATAAAAGAAAATGCTGGATTCAACGATCTCTTGCCCATTTTTTTCCAAAACCACCTCGAAATATTGTCGACTTACCGGGTTAAGAACAAGTCGTCCCTTGAGCGTAACAAGGCGCCATATTTAATACTTTAGCGTTGCCGATGGCGCCTTGTTTTACTCGAGCGAAAAATATAATTCAAATGCACAGTCATACCTGACAAACGTCTATATGGGGACAATGCTGTACATTAATAAATACTTAATCAACTGTCAAAAGCTGACAAGCAATCACCCGCCAATACCGCCTCTACTCATCGTTTTGTGCCACCAGGATCGGAGTGGTAGCACCGAATCACGATACATCACCAGAGATTTATAATATGCTCTGTGGCTTTTCAATCGGTTAAATTCACTCGGAAATGTCAACCACACACATCTAACCCAATCGAATCTCTTACGAACCATATATATCAAGACAATTGCAACAATCTGCAACCCGATTTCATCATTTCCTCTTGTAATAAATCTGAGTATGACTCTCAGCTCCAATCATATACTCTGTCCTTTAGATTTATTCGAGTCCTACAGTTAAAACTAGAAGTCCTGTCCTGAAATGCGCACAAATAGCACGTCGATTTGCGCGTTAACCTGCGCGTTATGACGATGGTAAGGCTATCAAATTTTGCACATACGGCCTGTGCACAAGCACAGTTTCAGCCAATGGACCTCCGGGTAACCCGGAGGTCCATTGGCAGGAACATTGCTTGTGTTTGCTATGGATAACAAGGAGAACCTGCCATGCTTTGGGTGCCATTCGATATGGCAATTGCGCGCAATTCCTACGCGCAATTAAGCCTATATAAGCGCACAGTTCGTGACAGGACTTCTAGTTTTAACTGTAGATAACATGCTTGTCTGATGACACGCTGTCATCCCATTTTCTGTCCCCATTTTTTCTGTCATAAAATTCAATCCAAGTAGTCGTAAAAATCCATACCCCTCCTTCCTTCAATCTCCTCACATCCACATATCTCTCTGTAAACCTCTGACTATTGCCTGAAATGTCTAATCAAGTGTTGTATTGGCCGTATTTCATGATACACAAAACATAATCTACACGTTGCAATAGCTCAACCCGTAAAACCGACGTTTTTATTTATTTATTTAATTATTGGAGTTTAGCTACATGTACCCTTTCTACAGCCAGGATCACCTCATGTCGGGCCGTTTTACGCGTAGAGGAAACCGGAGTACCCGGAGAGAACCGCCGAGGAACGGCGAGCAACTGGCAGACTCCCCAACGTGCTAACTCCACATAAACAGGTTTAGCATTGCGTCGCCTGAGTGCTAGATTGTCTTATGGCCCCTATGGGACTATATATTATCTCCCCTATGGGACATAGGCTATTCTAGCACTCAGGCGGCGATTGGTTGAAAGCAGGTGTACCATGGACGTGCAGTAAGACATTGTACACAGCGCCACCGTGCCCACCACGCGGGCAATCGGGATTAAGTGCCTTGCCTAAGGACACAACGCAATTACCACTGGCGGGGATAGAACCGTGAACCTCTCCGTTTGAAGTTCAATGCTGTAACCACCGAGCCACCGCGCTCACATAAAACCGAAGTACGCAGCTGAGTGACCAAACCACTTATATGGAGTCGAAGGTTTACTCACCTTCCATTGGATCCGTGTTTGATCAAACATTTTTGTTCTCACGAAACGAGCACCGTAGTTTATACAACTCAGCTGACCAGCCGCCAGTTAACATGCTCTAAAAACTAAAACGTTTCCCCCGACTTTTCGATAGATAACCTAATGTATCCAAAATGTGTAGAACAGTACTGCGATCATGTCGCGAAACCCTCACACCCCAGTGAGTCGAAATTCATAGAAAAAGTATTGCGATATCGAGATCGAATCACGAAAAACAAAGGAGCATACAGTTAAAACTAGAAGTCCTGTCACGAACTGTGCGCAGAGGGAAGGGTGTTCGAGGATTGCAATAGAAACTGTCGCGCTGGTGTTGGGACCAAGAGTTCTTTAGATGAGCTTTATCCAAAACATG
Organism: Pictodentalium vernedei; assembly: GCA_031216915.1. Taxonomy (NCBI): domain Eukaryota; kingdom Metazoa; phylum Mollusca; class Scaphopoda; order Dentaliida; family Dentaliidae; genus Pictodentalium; species Pictodentalium vernedei. Next base: position 66,376,684 of record CM062296.1, read on the forward strand.
CGCCAGCTTTTCAACCTTCACCCAACGCAGACGATATCAGAATTTATTATTTTAAATATCATTTTTGAAAATGTTTCCACAAATTTTAACAAAACCATATCACATGATATGATTTGGTAGACTTTTTTGAAAAATAATATTCTTTCAGCTGCTGAATTTGCACATTACGCGGGCGGATGAGGCCGATTGGGTGGATAAAGGGTTAAGGAGTACCTAGATGAATAGTTTTGGGGGATCATTGTTGTTCAAAGTGAAATTCAAGTCACTGGAGTGGATAGGGAGAACCGGGAAAGGCGAGGAGAAAACATGCCAAATGTATATCTTACAGGTAACGGAGACCCTGGAACATTTCATCTCAGAATGCCCCAAATATTTGCCCAGTTCAACAAGACTCCTTGAGAAACTAATGAAACAATGTGATAAAGACACGAGTGGCAAGTTTATGAGGAATGGCATGAAGGAAATGGTCAATATTATAGCTTGAGAAATCGAGAAAGCGCCAATGGGGATGTGAGGTGGGGGGTATGATAAGTTTGTGACTGAATGCTGGGAGGATAGTAGCGATTGTGTTGAAGATACTTCGGCGGGGGTAGGGGGGGGGGTTGATGTAGGACTCCGCGTTAGATGACAGCGACAAATCAGCGGAAGGCCAAATTATTATTATTATTATTATTATTATTATTATTATTATTATTATTATTATTATTATTATTATTACTATTATTATCATTACTATTATTACTATTATTTATTACTGTATATTATTTAATCCAGCGAAGTAGTACTTTACCAGCCTATCGAATTATATGGTATTAAACTCCTTAAACTCAACACGTTTGAACATGTATTTAGTTATATGCACACTAAATGCGATGCGAGCTCTCTGGACGTTGCGATACCGTAAAAAATATGAAACTGTCTTCTCAGTTTGCAAATTTACATGGTATATTGCGTCTGATGTGTGCCTCAGTTTACAACACGTAGAATTATTATATTTGTGAACAAAAAATGTAATTGTGACGAATGAGTACGTAAATTGTGTTCTACGATTCTATATACAGGACTGGTCGTATTCCACATGTTTGAAGTAATGTCCACGCATGTGTTCAGCGGGTAATAAAAATGACCATCAATAAAATTTTAATTAATAAACCACCGGGTTGTACCAGCTGCTTCATTAATTACAATTGTTGATGATTATTAGCGTTGGAAATATTATTGCATCCGTGAAAATATTGCCGATCCGTGGAAAGTGAACAGTCCACGGCGGACGTATTGTGTTCTATATGGGGGCACGATGACGTCGCGGTAACCGGTTCTCCTCAGATCACCGAAGTTAAGCAACGTCAAGCGCGGTCAGTAGTTGGATGGGTGACCATTTCAGCGACTGATTCGCGCTCCCGCGTTGTGTCCTTGGGCAATGCACTTAACCCCGATTGCCTACATGGGGGCACGATGACGCTGTGCAATAAGGCATACTGCACGTCGATGGTGCGCATGTCTTCTGCCAATCTAACCCTGCCTGTGCCGCGGTGCAGATTTCAGAGTTACGATGTTGGAGAGCTGACATCTGCTCGTCGTTGCTCGGTGGTTCTCTCCGGGTACTCCGGCTTCCTCCACATGTAAAACTATCACCGACATGATATGACCCTGGCTGTTAATGTATCGTTAAACCATAATAAATAAATATTGTATTATATGATATGACTCTTCCGTTTTGTTCACTTTAAAACATTTGATATTTTGTTTTCATATTAATGAGTGATAAATAAAGCCTTCCGTCAATTTCATTGGTCAATTTTAAAACTAGACAATTTGATTGGCTGAACAAACTACAACTGGGCCACATTTTCATAATTTGCATAATTAGATTTAGGAGCTTTCATTAGTCAATTTCAAAACTGGACAATTTGATTGGCTAAACAAAATACACATTTCCATAATTTGAGTAGGGAGAATTTACGTTATCTGTCCTATTTAGGGTGGGTTATATTGTATTAATCTTTTACCTACAAGAAAAAAACGCCATTCATTTTTTAAAATATTTTCACTTTTTGCGACCAAAGCATAGGTTATGACCCCTCATTGGAACGAGCTCGACGAGCTCGTTCCAATGATGGGTCATAACCTATGTTTGGAAGCAAAAAATGAAAATTTTTAGTTATACGAGGATGTTTTTTCCAAGTGCCGTCTGCAACTCAAGTTAGGTGATGGGTTAAAAAGTCATACTAAGCGGCTAATTTGTGCGTGTGTGTGTCATATGATAAATATAATATGACATGAGTGTTTTTCTCTTATAATATTTATTAAACTCGTCCGAATTTTCCGTTTGGGCTCCCCAGAGGCTCGCCAAAACGGAAAATTCTTAGCCTCGTTTCATAAATAATATATGAGAAAAACACTCATTCCATATCCTCTATCTGCATCATTCTGACCTTCGCTCGGGTGATTACTGTCATTGTTCGAAAACAAACTAAAAATCTGAGCAAAATATTAACTCTCAATTGTAACATTGGGAGGAAAGTCGATATTATTATTTTATCTGAACGCCCTGAATGTTCTCATATCATCTAGTGTGCATGTATTTTAAGTCTTAAACATTTAAATATTCAACGTAGACTTTTCAAAATTAAAAACAAAACATATTACATGGCCGCTCAATGGAACCAGCTCGCTTTCTCGTTCCATTGATCTGTCACGTGATTTCTTTTGTTGACGTTTTTGGAAACTATTCTTGTTCAACTGTTCCGTTTATAAATTTCGCAGTAGGATTTTACCCTTTCGTTAGATCAAGTGTAAACCAAGAATTTCAGCGAATATCACTCGCAATATAACAATATGAAATATTTATTTATTTATTGGTGTTTAAGGTCACATACTTATGCATAATGGCTAATGATGACCGTGACAGTTTTATGGGTGGAGGAAGCCGGAGTACCCGGAGAGAACCACCGAGCAACGACGAGCAGCTTCCAGCTCCCCAACATCGTAACTCCGCACTGCAGCAGAGGCAGGGTTAGATTGGTTGAAGACATGCGCACCCTCGACCTGCAGTACGCCTTAGTGCACGGCGTCATCCTGCCCCCATGTGGACAATCGGGGTTAAGTGCCTTGCCCAAGGACACAACGCGGGAGCGTGAATCAGTCGCTGAGATGGTCACCGATCCAACTGCTAACCGCGCTCGACGTTGCTTAATGCTTAACTTCGGTGATCTGACGAGAACCGGTTACCGAGACGCCACCGCGCCCCCCTTGAACAATATGAAACGTTTGAACGCTTTTGGTCTCAACACAGTTAATGGTCATCACCATCAGCATTGGTCATCTTTTGGACAATTTGAAAAAGCAATAATTAAAATAATAAATATTGATTTCATGTGCGTTAAGTGAAATGTTAAATGGAGAATTATAAACGAAACTGTATCTAATATGGACTGTTTTCGTTTCGACAGATCAGGTTCAACAGTGTGTTGAGCAAAATATCGGATATAGGATTTCAACAACATCAGGACTCGGAATCCAACCGAATTGCTCTGTGCTCTATTGTAATGACAGCTTTGCATTATCTTCATTCTGGGCAGCTGAGGTTGTGGGTCGCGGGTAATATCGTACATTATTTCCAAATGAAACAAAATACTGCGTTTTGATTGGCTGAGAGGTACGGTGTAACTTGCAATCCACTGTGGGTTTTTTACATCGTGGTTAACCGCGGTGTAAAAACAAGAATATACAATAGCAGGCTATATGGCTAAAAGATAGTACCGATTTTTAATTATTAATTCATACCTTCTGCTCAGTTAAGTTAGAACAAAAATAAAAATACAGGAAATTTAATATTCATGTACAATAAAATATTACAGATATGGATGTCATTGGGTATCCATATTTGTCTGGTTTTGTTTTAAAGAAACTTACGAAGTACACATTTACTGTCCGTTTTTGCCCACAATGTAGGTTAAAGTATTAAGTACTCCAAAATCCTTGGAAATAAATCCGTTATCCTTATGTTTTCCTCAGAGTGTATGAGTTCCCAAAACGGTGTAAATTCCCATACACCCTGGAAAACACAAGGATAACTAATAATACACAGCGAGTGTATCGTCACGAAAACACCGCGGATGACAGTGTTACAACAAGTACTTTATTGCGGTCAATGAAAATACAAGCCACAAGAAGCCAGTGCAACATTTTAGTTCATTAATCACGGTTCAATCTGAGAACTCACCAGGTCGTTATTTCAGTTTTTTTTAGATAAATGGTTAAATATTTACTTAGTGTAAGATTCATATCCTTGTGGTAATCCACGTTATGTGTAAACAGTACAGTACAGTCGCCGTGGACTGGTCACTTTCCACGCGTGGGCAATATTTCTATGGACGCAATAATAGTAGATTCCAAATACTAATTACAGGAATAATCATCAAAAATTTAATTAATGAAGCACCGGGTACAACCCGGTGCTTCATTAATTACAATTTTGCTGATGATGCTTTTTACTACCTTGCAAACACATGCGTGGATATAACTGCCCACGTGTGGATTACGACCAATCAACGGCGACTGTACTGTATTACATGTACTCTTCAGGTTGGAGCAAAGCGAACAGAAGAGGGTGTAGGGAGGGTAACTTCCCCTCTCCCTAAAACTTTTCGAGTCGGGAATTTTTCATCTGGATTGGAGTCATGGATATCAATTCGTTCTTGCTAGTAATCATAAACTTTGTAACGAAACTAGATTTGCCATTTAGATTAATAGCACACACGTAATCGATTATACTAAGGCGCGATTGTTGTCCCCGAGCTGGGTAGGGACTGCTCGGGTCTCTGCATGCCAGCTTATGAGAATGGTTCCCACCAATTAAATACTATATTGCTAATCATATGCGTCTTGAGTAGTCCATGCATTTATTACACGCTTGGTCTATGAAATCTCCATCTATAGCAACACTAAACCATGCTGAAATGGACATCCGTTCCGCACACATGTGCGGAAAGGAAATCGTTGACAGATTTGTTTTATAAAGCACAGACATTTTGCTGAAATTTTCTACAAATCGCGCACCGCAATTACAATTTGAATCACTAGCGATAGCTAAAAATCTTCTACTGAGTTCCAATGTGTTCTATGTGCCAGTAGGCAGATATAACACATTGGAACACAGGGGACGAACAGGTAACACGGGTTTCCTGCTCAAATTTGGTTGGCGATGAAATGTGTTCTTTTTGTTGATAGTTGTCAAATGAATTGTTGAGTGTCATTCCAATAACTGTTTTTGTAGACGTGAAAGCTTGTAATAAACACAGAACGACACGCGTTTGTGAACAGGTTTATCGATATGGCAAATGTGTCATCGCGGAAGGATAAAACTCGAGGTCTGTGGCCTCTCATTCTTCCCTTCCAAGCAGGCACTCGTGCCATATCGATTAACCTATTCCGTTCTGTGTATTTATTCACAAATATATTTGAATGTACTATTTAGTTCTGGAATAAAAATCCTGACTGATAAATTATTCTGAACACATCATGAAATCATAATTTCATTTAATCTGTGCCTTGATGATGCAGCTGAAATATTTTAGCCGACGAAATTCCAACTGTCACAGTCGGGAAAAATCAGATTTACTCCAGCCACAACCACCCTCGCTCATTGTCTCAACTTCGCGACGCTCATGCCACACAGATGAAATAACGTGGCTACACTCTGCAGGAAAATGTTATCACCTGTCAACCAAATCAGGTATGCCACCTTAACCCTTTACCCAACGAATCGCCCGCATCCGCCCGCGTAATATGCAAATTCAGCAGTTAAAAAAATACTATTTTTCAAAAAATGTCAACAAAACTCGTCGAGCTCGTTCCAAAGAGGGGTCAGATGATATGGTTTTGTTTAAATGTTTTGAAAAAAATTTAAAAATGATATTTAAAATAATAAAGTTTGAAATCGTCTGCGTTGGGTAAAGGATTAAAGTCTCAATGAACACGAAAATATGTACCATTCTACGGCAACACAGTCTTATATGTTTCGAACATATAGATTTGATCACAGATTATTAAAACATCAGATACCGAATGTAGCGGCCAACACCCTCCCCACCCCCCCCCCCCCAAAAAAAAACAAAAAAAAACCAAAATCTTGCGCTGTGCATATTATAATAACACAAGGTAGACCCGAATTTGAATCACTGCGTCTGTCCGGGTTCGTGTGAGGCATACCATGTACAACGTTAGTCAGTGAATATACCACGACAGGTCCCCTATAACCACGCCTTTCGGAAAACTGCCGTCGAAGAAAAAAAATGTGTTGACAAGTCCAAGTTTTAACATGTTTATAACATAATCACCATCAAATAGCTGATTACGGAAAACATCGTTCACAACAGGTCTAAGACAGGAATGACGTCAGAAGTGAACGCCAAATTGTAACGTTTTCAGTGACTTGATTTCGTAAGTAGAATTGAATTAATATTCTTTAATAAAATAGCAGGCGACATTTGCCACCCCCCCCCCCCCCCCCAAAAAAAAAAAAACAAACAAAAACAAAACTGTTCCTGAATAACTAAATATTTTCATGTTTTGTCTCAAAACATAGCTCATAACCCCCTCAATGGAACGAGCTACACGAGTCCGTTCTAATGGGAACCATAAGCTATGTGTTTGAGGCAAAAACGGAAAACAATACTAATAGTGTGGTGGCGATTTTCGTGAACAAAGTTGGCCAGCTTTGTTCTTTTAGTTAGACAAAAGTTTAACTTACTAATATAATGCAGTAACAAGAATTTCAAAGTCATAACGATTTCAGTACGTCTTAGTACACGGCGCCACCGTGCCTCCACGGGGGCAATCGTTATGAAGTTCCTGACCCAAGGCACAACGCGGTTAACCCTGGCGGGGATCGAACCGTGGACCTTTCGTTTAAGCCTTTGATACATTTGTACGTCTTATGACGTGCGAAATCAAACAACGCGTTGATGCTTTTGTACGTCTTATGACGTACGAAATCAAACAACGCGTTGATACATTGTGGTCATTTGTTTTGTTATTATTTTTCGATTTTTTAAAGTTTTAACCTCAATTTCTATTTCCTCCCGAATAGTTCTCAGCGACAACCGGTGAGCCAAATGTTATCGCAGCTTAAAATACTAGTATAATCCTGCTGTCAAGACTTCTTAACTGGTTGAGTGCAAGAAGCCACTATCAGAGCTTTCGAAATATGAGGATACCAGAGCAAAAGCCAGCACTTTCCTTGCTTATATTTCATATTCAGTCAAACACAAACATATTTTGTTTATATAAATTTGTTTTATTACAAATTATTGGAGAGTGCCCACAGGCACTCTCCAAAAAATTGCAATAAAACTAGTTTTGAATAACAAATTCAGACCACCAAAAATAATCCGGCCCTCAACAAGATAATCACTGATGTGAAAAAATATCTTGTTATTTGTACTTTCCGACGTTTGACGTCGCATTTTGAAAAATGTTGAAGAAACTGAATTCCCAGTGACGTTTGAACGTCAGAATAATTAAAGTCTTAAAGGGTTAAAGTCAAAGTCCATTACCGCTGAGTCCCATCGGTTTGAAGTCCAATGCCTCAACCGCGCCTGTTACGACCCGTAATGTAATAAATGCCCATAATGTAATACCTACCCATAATGTAATACAAAAACGACCCATAATGTAATAAAAACGACCCATAATGTAATAAATGTAATAACGTGTAATAAATGTTAGGCGCCCATAATGTAATACAATTTAAAAAAAAATAGATACAAATTACACTCATCCAGGCCCGTAATGTAATAAAATTCTAAGCTTGATTTTTGTTTTTTCTCTTTACTTCAGCAATGTGTGTTACGACCCGTAATGTAATAAATGCCCATAATGTAATACCTACCCATAATGTAATACAAAAACGACCCATAATGTAATACGAACCCATAATGTAATAAAAAACTACCCATAATGTAATAAATGAAAGGTAGACCTCTATGGTTGTGGCAGGACAGTAGAGGCTATCGAGGAAGTCGTTTGCGTGGGTGATACAAATAGAAGAGGAATAATGCCTGCCACTCTGAGCAGAGTATACCCTCCCCAGGTCCCGGAATACTCTCCATCGTAACCCCAACACACCCACACATGTTGCCTGTGTACGGCATAGGGGTCATTGGCAGCACTGACGGAGGCGCAGGGTGTGTCATAAGTAGCCTAATGCACTGCCTGAGTAAAGAGAAAAAAAACAAAAATCAAGCTTAGAATTTTATTACATTACGGGCCTGGATGAGTGTAATTTGTATCTATTTTTTGTTTTTAATTTTATTAAATTATGGGCGCCTAACATTTATTACACGTTATTACATTTATTACATTACGGGCCGTTTTTTATTACATTATGGGTTCATATTACATTATGGGTCATTTTTGTATTACATTATGGGTAGGTATTACATTATGGGCATTTATTACATTACGGGTCGTAACACGCGCCACTCAACTGAAATATTTAAGACGATTGAATCTAAATATAGGCGGTGTACTAGTTAAAGGCTAGACAGGTTCCAAGCTATAGCATCATCTAATTCCTCGCGGAATTTGACTGGTGGCTTGAAATACTAGAATGGAGGAAAAATCCAGAACCTCAAAATAGTGTTGTGCAATTAATGGAATACCAAAGGAAAGTCATGCCAGTATTCTCATCGTGACGTTTTACCTAATGTCCAGAGTCCTAGTGTCCGTCGTGTTGCTTGCGTAAATGTTTCATCTCCGTTTGACATGAGATAAACAGGCAGAACATTCACAGAAAGAGGGTTAATGTTTTCTCACTCCACTTTTCATTGTTTATTTTTTCCTGCTTTGAATACAAAACGTGATATGTCGTAAATTTATATCAATGGTTTATTTTTTTCAGGTACTCGAGAAACCGCTTTCATACACGCAATACTCAGTGCGGGGGTGGTGCATGCAACAACTCAATCCTGTAGTTCCGGTAATTTGACGGATTGTTCATGTGACATGTCTCATCATGGAAAATCGGATGTGGAGGGATGGACGTGGGGAGGGTGCAGTGACAATATAAAATATGGTATTTGGTTTGCGGAAACGTTTGTGGATGCACCTGAGAAAATGTTTCACACAAGTGGTCGAAACATTCGTAATATGATGAATTTACATAATAATGCGGCCGGAAGACAAGTAAGTTGAATGTATTAAACATGTGTGACAAATCGACATGTTATTACATGTTTGTCACCTTACAAGGGATAAGATGACAATAATTGCGAAATGTTGTTTACTAATTTTTGTTAACAGATACAGATCCAAGGGAGAAATGATGTTCTTGTTTATCACATAATCGCCATTAAATAGCTCATGACGGAAATATCGTTCACAACACATCTATAATAGCGTCACGTCAGAAGTAAACGTCGACGATATAACATTGTGAGTGAGTTGGTTTCGTAAGTAGAATTGAGTGTTCTCTTTTATGTCCTTGCAGTACAGCCTTCTTGGGCTGGTCGTGATCCACTTGTAGACAGTGATGCCCAGGTATTCAAAATTATCATCATCAACATTTTAATTAATGAAGCACCGGGTTGTATCCGGTGCTTCATGAATTAATTTTTTGATGATTATTCCTATAATTAATGTTTAGAATCTAATAATATTGCGCCAGTGAAAATATTGTCCAGACGTGGAGACTGATCAGCACGGAGGCCTTACTAGCACCATTTACCAAATACGAATGGCAGACATTTTGCGAAAGAGAAAATAGGTCATCAATAGGTATAATACTGTTTTACCTCGAAAACATTACTTATGCCACCTTACTGGGACGAGCTCGACGGTGGGGGGATCATAAGCTATGGTATCAGGGCAAACACGGAAAAAATAATAAAATTGGTTGCGCAGTTTTTGTGAACAACGCTGGCCAGTTAGGACACTTTAACAGCCAACGTCATATTGTGTCGGTGACAGTTTTACGGATGGAGGAAGCTGGAGTACCCGGAGAGAACCACGGAGCAACGACGAGCAGCTGCCATCGCCTTAGCATTGTAACTACGCACTGCAGCACAGGTAGGGTTAGATTGGTTGAAGACATGCGCTCCATCGACGTGCAGTACGTCTTAGTACACGGAGTCATCGTGCACCCATGTGTGGACAATCGGGGTTAAGTGTCTTGCTCAAGGACACAACGCGGGAGTCCGAATTGATTGCTCAGACGGTCACCCATCCAAAGACTAACCGGATTCGACGATGCTTATCTTCGGTGATCTGACGAGAACCGGTTACCACAAGGATAAAATGAATCGTAAATTCGTCACGATGTATTATGTAAAGGAGTCTGAACCTCATTCACCAAAAATCGATAAACCTCGGCTCAGATCGATTACAGTGAACTCCGTTCATGAAATTCCATATCCAATCTTAACTGACTAGAGATTCTCTGTTATTACAACAATAATTTGAAATTACTGAACAGCCAGCAAGCGCGGACCAATTGGTATTCGTTTCGACTCCAAAACAATGATCGCAAAATCGGTCTCTCTTTTTCTGGTCAGATCGCCGTCCGATTGCGATACACCTACACATGTGGATCGACAGGTCCTAAACAGAATATCGCCACATCAACGCCCAATCAAGAAAACAAACTAAAATGGCACGTGTGATTCAACGCTCTTGTTACCGTTTAACCCTTTACCTAACACGAAAAGCAGACGACACTTGCAAAAATAATTCTTGAATAACTAATTTTTTTCATTTTTTGTCTCAAAAACATAGGTTATGACCCCTCGTTGGAACGAGCTCGACGAGCTCGTTCCAACGAGGGGTCATAACCTATGTTTTTGAGACAAAAAATGAAAAAAATAATGAAAATTAATTGGCGATTTTTGAGAATAGCGCTGGCCGGTTTTGGCCGTTACGTTAGGTAAAGGGTTAAATTATGCGGTATGCTGGAGAATGAAGCTCACAGAGATCTTCGACCAAAACCCAACCGGTTGCGATCCGGAAACAATTTCTGGTCTGGGAACCTGATATGCAAATTTCCGTTAAATCCAAATGTTTTGCAGCAGTTTGGACATAGAGCATTGTCAGAGCTGGTCTTGTAGTGTAGCCGTTTGTTGTTTTGACCTTGACAAAATTGCTACAGTACTGTCTCCGTGGACTTGTCGTAATTTACACCTAGACATTATGTCTTCGAATGCGTTTACAAGTTAATAAAATCATCATCAACAAAATTTCCATTAATGTACCCGGTGCTTCATTAATTAATGTTTTGGTGATTAGTTCTTTAATTAGTGTTTGGAGTCTAATATTCATTGTGTCCGTGGAAATAGTGTCTACCTGTGGAAAGTGGTGACCAGTCCACGACGTTTGTACTGTATCAAGCTGATTTTGGTGTCAGTCTATACAAAAATCTCCCAAGGACAAAATACACACAAGTCGTTAAAATGTATCTAAGGGGAACTCTAGAATTCTAGATAGCGTCCAAGATGGCATCCGCTATGTATCGTGACAGATGGGAATGTAGTATCAGACGTACGCTTCAAATCGGTACATTGTAAACGCAGCGTGTTCTCCAAGAAGGGAGAAGTTTGTGTAAATTTCACAAGTATGGTTTGGAATGTGTTGAACAGCTTGCAGATATCGTCGTGGAAAAGGAGAAGGCTGTTGTAAAAACATGCAAACATTCGGAAAGGTCGTGGTTGAAGGGGAAGAGGAAAACGGCTGAAAATATGACAAATGTATTTTGTATTTTTGTATTTCCCAATGGAAATAACATGGATAAATTATTTATAGACTTTGGACGATGAACCGACGGTTCGTTGCCTTAAAAACAGGATTATGACACAAGATAATGAAACACAATTGCTGGTGGCCATTTGGATTGATAATACTAATTTTTGTCATTTATGGCGGCCATTTTTGCAGCCATCTTAGTTCGTTAGATACAATAATTACCAGTTACCAATAAATAACCATTTTAGTTCCGATGCACTCCAAATTACCGTATATTCAGAAATTCGTCGGCTGAGTGTTAGAATGTTCTATGTCCCATAGGGACATAGAACATTCTAGCACTCAGGCGACGAGTTGTCAGCCATATGACGAAAATCCATGATTTTGGATGCCATCTTGGATTCTGAAGTTTGCACAACACAGATTTTAAAGGATTTTGTTTTTGTTGTTGATGGAATATTTCTGCACAGAATGTCACCCAACTAGCTTATTAACAATTTCGTCAATGTCTAACCCTCCATCGACTAGACTATATTTTGCTACTCTCCACGTTTAGTGCATTGATTATAAGCTACTGCCGAACGGTGATTACTGAATGGCTATCACCATGGAATTTTTGTTTGTATTATTTACCAAGCTTAATGTTGCGATAGCATTCATCGCCGAATCAAGGAACTCTCTTGGCTAGCTACCCCACCCACCCCACCCGATGTTAATTTAATCTTTCGGACAGCAGACGACACAAAAAACAAATCACGAATAACTAAAATGTTTCTTTCCTGATATCTGGCGCCAAAAAACTGTGATCACACAAACGGCTACAGAATTTCCAGCGGATAGCGACACAGGCGCGATCCGTTCGATATTTTTTGTCTGTGTACATCCTGTAACACTGTGGAATCCCACCTGGGGGAGGGAGAAATAACAGACTATTAAATCTGAGATGCTGTTCTCATTTGGTGGGTGGGTGGGTGGGTGAGGGGGGGGGTGCGGTGTTCATTTCGCAATACTCTATTTACGAAATCCCAACCCAACAATGGGTCGCGATGGTTCAGTGGTTACGGCATTGAACTTCAAACCGAGAAGTCAACGGTTCGATCCTCGCCAGGGGTAACTGCGTAGGGTCCTTTTCCAAAGCTCTTAATTCCTTTGCCCACGTGGGTGGCACGGTGGCTCTGTGTACTAAGGCGTACTGCACTTCGATGGTGCACCACTTGTCTTCAACCAATGCTAACCCTGCTTGTGTAGAGTGAGTTCGTTGGGGAGTCAGACAGTTGCTCGACGCTGCTCATTGGTTAACTCCGAGTACTCTGGCATCTTCCACCCATAAAACTGCTCGACACGAGGTGCCCACGGCTGTCGAAAGTGCCGTTAAACTCCAATAAATAAATAAATCAACCCACTGAGCCAATGATGTAAGTGCATCGTAATCTGATCGCGATCCGATCGCACAAAATACCATTTTGAGATCACATTACTGTATGCCCTCCACAATGAAACCGCTCGTTCTAATGGTGTGTGTGTGTGTGGGGGGGGGGGGGGGGGGGGGGGGCACAATGATTTATATTTAGGTAAAAATTAGGTAAAAATTAAATTAGAAAATTGAATGACATTTTTGGTGACTAGCAGTGGTGTGCTATTACTATTATGTTAAGTAAAAGGTTAAATGTTGACTACTCTACTGTAACTCGGTGGAGTAATCTTCTTTAAGGACAACAGTTTGTGTTTTATCAATAAGAAATGATTCCATTTTGTTTAAGTGGTAGGTGGAATACCACGTTCTTGAATTTCCAAATTCTATCTGTTTGAATACTAAGAGTGTGGAGTACAGTGGAACTCTGTTAATTGAACAGCCATTTTCCCAATGAAAATTATTCAATTAACAGGAGTATTCAATTAACAGGGATTGTGTCACTTTCCTGTATTCTAGAGATAAACTAAGCATTTATTCTATTATTATCTTGTTTGGCAGAGCTCCATGAGCTCTGTCAGAAAAGATATAATAGATTAAATGCCTTCCTTGAATGTACTAATCCCAAATAGGTCTATAAACATAGGAAAACTGGGGTGAGTCAAGGTATTGTCTCAACACGGTGAAACATGTTTTATTCAATTTCAATTAACAGGTGCACTTTGTATTAAAGGTATGGTAAATGGTTTTGTGTTGGGAAATTATATTCAATTAACAGGGATATACAATTAAGATATATTCAAATAAGTGGGCTCCACTGTCCTGTGTATAAAAAAGCGGTCAGATAATATCAGACGCATTAGGACTGGGCCGCACAAACCCATCAACATTCCCAGTTAGCGTTTCTGTCTCCAACGCTTTATAGAAGCTCAAATGTCGAAAGAGAAATGCGAAGACATAACACTAAAAGCAATATTTTTCTTTGTTTCCTTCTTTCTTTCTTTTTTACGTTTTCCCCATTTGATTGGGATTTCTTGTTGATACTGTTTCTGTTAAAGCGTTTCCATCCACGGGTGAAAATGTGTTGTGACCAACTGAACTCGTATGGAAATTGTATTTTACTGGTAGCTGATTGTAAGAACGATTCGTTTTTATCACCTGGTGATAAATAATATACTTATCGGAATCTATAGGAGGTCGAGTCTCTATCATTTGTTTAGGACCAAAAACAAAGCAAGAATATTTCCAGCTATAGGAGCTGTTTTATGCTTAATAATGACAACCTTGGCTGGTTCGGAATGCATAAGCCTCCTCGTGCTCTCTCTCAACCCCAAAGAAAGTGACCCTTTCTTTTTATTATCAAATCATTTTGTTAAAAACATGTTAATCCCGCAAGAATTTTTGTTTCAAAATATCAAAAAATAACAATAGGTGATCTATCCTTGGGTGGGTTGAGGCGCCCGGACACCATTGACCATACAATCGGCCCGAAACTCATCGATACTTTGGGGTAAATGCAACCAAATGCCCACAAAATGAAATGCATCAGCAGCATTCCTTTCATTTTATTTCTAACACGCGCAAGGTGTTGTTTTGTCTTGACTTTTAAAATCGTTTAACAGGAGATATATAATGCTTCGTGTAAACCGCAGCTTAATTGCATACAAATCCCACAAAGACATGGACAGATAAAAGAATCAAAGATACCAAGTCATGGTTAATCAACGTTGGAACAGAATAATAAATCGTCGCCTGAGTTCAGGTGTGGAACATAGAACACATTGGAACTCAGGGGACGAAATGGCGATTTTTAGACGTGCTTCGGGCCCGTGGTGGTATTGGAAGTTAATCAACAACACAGAGGATTATGAGTTCTGTAAGAACCAGTTCCGGTGCACTTGTATTGTTATGTGCGAAACAAAGATGAGACGTTCGTCAGGTAATAATACTAATAATGGCGGAAATGAAAACCGTTACTTACTCCCAGTTTCTTATTCGAAATTCGTTATCAACCGATTTTATCGGTTGATAACGATTGTCGAAAAAGGAACTGGGAATAAGTAACGGGTGTCACGTCCCCATAATAATGAAACTTCAGCCAGCCACCGATTATCCCCAGTTACCGGGCGATAAAACCACGAATATATCTGCACACCCAACCTGTACAAAATTGTCTAACTGACGTTAACCTCCATACAGGTTACGTCGATCAATATTGCCGAACGGACACTCAGCTTACCTTGAACTTCAGATCAATCATTTCTTCGATTTGTAAATAATGATCTTCGGTGACATTGTATATTTTGGCGCGACATCATCGTGCCGTGTACCTTAAGTAGTTTATTGTTGCTGAAGACGAGGAAATGTTTCCATAAAAAGCACAGCAGCCATGTACCCGAGCTTACCAATATCCACAACTCTTCATACTTCATTGTATTTTCTCTTTATGCTCCCGATTAATCCTCCTCTGTTTAACCCTTTACCCAACGAAGACGATATCAAAATTTATTATTTTAAATATCATTTTTTTGAAATTTTTCAAAACATTTCAACAAAACCATATCATGTGACCCCTCGTTGGAACGAGCTCGACGAGCTCGTTCCAACGAAGGGTCACATGATATGGTTTTGTTGACATTTTTTGAAAAATAATATTCAATATTTTCAGCTGCTGAATTTGCATATTACGCTGGCGCATGCGGCCGATTCGTTGGGTAAAAGGTTAACTGATATGTGGCAAATTCTAAGAGAAAGTCACCCGACGTCTCTAATAATTTACATCGGGAGCGCTTAAACTCAGTGGTAAGAATATTGGACATCTGCGTTGTCTTCTTGGACTAGACACTTTGTCCTGATTGCCCACGTGCGGGCAGGTGTACTGCACGTCAGTGGTGCACTTGGTTTCAACCAATGCTAACACCGCTTGTGTGTAGTTAGTACGGTCACGTCCAGGAGTCGGACAGCTGCTCGCCGCTGCTCGGATGTTCTTTCCTGGTACTCCGTCTTTCTCCATCCCTCACATCCCGAACATCTGCCCTAACCGAATCAAACTGTTGATGGCCAGGCAATTGCACAGCCAAGCGCAGTACGTGATAATTAAATATGAAGTTTGGAAAACCCATCTATTAATACTACTGATTGTATTAATCCAGAAATAACTTCCAATATAGTTTTAAGTAAATCCCAACTATTTAATAGTCCAACTACATCAATAAGGCACCACTTCGTCGAAGGCATCCCTTGATGATGTAGTTGAAATATGTTGTTAGTCCGAACTTGATGCTTCACAGCCGGGACAAAACAGGCTCTTACCGCTCCCACTTCCTAATCGGTCATCTTTGGAACGCCCAAATATATAGTTGTCAGTTATCGTCTGGTTGTCTCAGTCCAAACGATTTGACAAGAACAAACATACTTTTTTTCTGAACTTATAGCATTTATAACCAATATTTTATTTTTTAGTGTGCATTTTGTCTCGTATTTTATATATTTTCTACAGAAAGTCGAGAATATAAGCTTGGCAGTCATTTTTAAAAACAGATGGAGCAGCGGGTGGGGTACGCTTGATTGAAGGTATATCCCAATTGAAAATAAGCGAATTTTAATAAAGGGTAGCCGCAGTAATATTTGTGGTTTTATTGCCTCCCACAAAAATGTCCCGTTATTAACTGCTGCCCTTGTCGCTAACTCGGCTCAGCATATGTATAATATCAGGACCGGGAGCTGCCAGCTACATAAGCCAGGGTCAAGAAATTAGCCCACCCTTACTTCACTGCTCGATAAAGTAGTAGCAGTAGAAGTAGTAGTAGTAGTAGTAGTAGTATATCTTTATTTAAGGGACATGTGCATCACTGACAATTTTCGTTATCTAAATCAAATGTACAAAAACACCCGGCCATTCAGGCCCATATGTCACCTGAAATAAAAATGAGTACCAAAATGCTCATTAACTTGATCGCTTACCCGCTCGCTCATCCACCGACCCCACCCTAACAGACCCACCCACCCATCCACTCACACACTCATTCGCTTTCTCGCTTACCCGCCCGAAAACGCTGACTGACTGACTGACTGACTGACTGACTGACTGACTGACTGACTGACTCACTCACTCACTCACTCACTCACTCACTCACTCACTCACTCACTCACTCACTCACTCACTCACCCAAACCCCAAAACCCACCAACCACTCATTACCTCGCTCGCCCACTCACTCACTCACTCACTCACTCACTCACTCACTCACTCACTCACTCACTCACTCACTCACTCACTCACTCACTCACTCACTCACTCACTCACTCACTCACTCACTCACTCGTACTTTTAAGTTAATAGTAACTTTGATGACCACTCCAACATGAATCTACAACAGAGACTACTATAAGATCTAATATTTACTGTTGCTGAAAGTATGTGGGATATATTATGGCCATCCGTTTAAAAAAGATAAAGGAACAAGCCCTTATACTATTTTGACGCAGAAGATTTTGAGAAACATAATTCTCTCTGCGTAATATATTTCAGGAATTCTACCAACATATAGGTTATTGGACTAAATTGTTATTCTTTTGAAAACGTTTCAGGGATCCCATTGAAAGTATTTTTTTCAGAAAGGGAAAACGTTTTTAATGTACTACTCAAAACAAGTAGGGGATATCCAAACTGATGTTGATATTTTCAGAAAATAGTATTGGATACACGTGATTGGAAACATCAATATGTTACAAAGTTTAGTATGGATCATGAATGTCACCGGCCCCCGAAAACTTCGTGCAAGTTTTTCGTACGAGCGCCGCGTTACTGTCTGTTGGGTACGTTTTGAAATTTTCATTTGAACTGGACGGGCTTTTGCGAAGGTCTCATCGTTCTTTTCATGGAAGAAACTCGTTCATCAATAGTTTCTGGTCGAAACGTAACTTTTGAGGTATGCGAAGACTGACACGTGACGAATGTTTACTTGCCGTTGGCATGTTGGAAGCTGGCAACTGACAGAATGTAGTGGCTCAAATTCTCAACGTTACTCAATCGGTGATTAGCAGGTTGTGGTCACGCTACCGTCAGACAGGCAGTGTTGATGGCAGACGTCGGTCAGGTCGTCCAAAGTCGACAACTGCTCATCAGGATCGTTTCATCCGAACCATAGCATTACGTAACCGCCATCAAAGATCCTCATACACTGGACAACAGCTGCACCGAGCGGCAGATGTGCGAGTCAGTGGTCAGACTATCCGAAATCGCCTGCAGCTGGAATTTGTACGCTCGACGACCTCGAATAATTCCACGTTTGACTGAACGTCACATCGCAGCAAGGCGTAATTGGCGTGGAGCACAACAGCGATGGGACAATCGTCGGTGGAGCAACGTCATGTTTTCCGATGAATCGAGGTTCACTCGTGACGTCCAGGACGGGCGAAATAGAGTGTGGCGGTGGCGGAACGAACGATACCATGACGTAACCGTTAGACAGCACGATCGTTCTGGTGGTGGATCGGTTATGCTGTGGGGAGGCATAACCACGGCAAGCAGAACAGCATTACATGTCATCCAAGGGCGTGACACAGGGCAGTACTACCATGACAATACGCTAACAGCTCATGTGGTGCAATTTGCGCGACGTCACGGCCGTCAATTCATTTTCCAAGATGACAGTACAAGAGCACACAAGGCCCATCCATGTCGCTATAGAGTTAGGAGCAGAAAATCACTACAGTGCATTGGCCAGCACTAAGTCCAGACCTTTCACCAATCCAGCACGTTTGATATATGCAACGCCAACAGCCTCTTACCTATTGTAGGATATCGCCGCTGCACTGCAGGAAGAATGGAATAACATCATTCAAGCTGATATTGGACGTTTGGTGAGGAGAATGCCATGCCGGATCCGCACTTATCTCGCGAACCGTGGAGGAGTTTCTATGGTATTGAAGTCTTGGACTGAATGTGGTAAATTCTCTGACTGACCGTCCATGTTTTCTACAGCTCAGTACGTGGGATGTGTGCTTGTCACACACCCAACTATCGCTGAAATCATTCACTAGATGTCACAGTGCAATGGCTAAACTGTCTTTGTGATGAAAATATAAATACATTTCTTAAAATATCTCACTTTTATCAAACATCCCCAACTTTTTTTAATAGCATATATATTTTTTTTAAATATTGTATATATGTATTGTTGTACATATATCAGGATTTGTGGCCATTGTTTAGTGATTTCTGTACTTCTACAGTCCAAACAAACACACTGTGACCTAAATTATTCGAAAACAAAGTGATGTCGTACCTTCAAGGCATAAAGGTACCAACTGCAATGCAGTTAGTACCAGTATGCTTTCAAAAGAATGCTGAGTTGTTCTTGCATGTAAGAGAATTCGGGTACGAGACATAGGGGCATGTTGGTGAATGATTAATAGTAAATAGAGATGGACGCACACAGTTTAATAGAGTGTTAACTAGAGTCGCGAACCGCGGTCTACCGAGCTGTAGACTTAAGTCGCCTGCCTATCGCAGCAAAAGAGTTAAATGGCAGTTTTTTTGTAGTGGGGAGTGAGAAGCGAAAGCCAGTTCCCCAACTTCAGACGTTACGGAAGTTCACCAATTTGTTTGCAATTATAATTAAATCGACCCTGTCCCACCACGATTTTTCTAGGTTTTTGGTCCTTTTACGCTGAGAACAATTTTATACATGCGATGCATTCTCTGCGTGCGTCACATATTTCCATCCTTTGACATTTCTAAAGAAAAAAGGTTCCAATATTCATGATATCCGATGTAATTCACACTTGCTTAAAATTAATACCCAATCAGTCTCGTCCTTTTAATATTCGCTCTGGTTTAACGAATAACACTTAATCGTAGCTATATATCCCTAATTTCGCGAGATTAAAATCAAAGGTCTTCGTTGATGGCGTGGCTAGAGTAATAGAACGAGAGATTTCGGGTTTATCGACCATATAAGTGACAAAGTGGTCAGTTGTGTTTCTGTTTTACGAGTGCTTATCGGCTATCTTTAATTTTTGTTGTACGACGTGACTATAGCTCGTCCACCAGTTCGGCGAGAAAATTGTATAATTGGTCCCATAAACAACGATAAACACAAAATTGACTCTCGGAGATGTATTGGGTGATTGTAATAAAAGTGTCTGACAAGTGAAATAGATTTTTTTTTTAATTTCGTAAAGCTCTCACCACGTGCACTTTAATAACATTATCTGTGGAGAACCGATAAGCTTAACCGCTCGCCTCACGAAACTTCCATATCAGTCCAGTACTATCTTCCGAAAACGATGTTTGACAGGAACGTAGCTAAGGGATTTTTTTTGGTGGTGTGGGGGGGGGGGGGGGGGGTGGGGGTGGGGGTGGGGGTGGGGGTGGGGGAGGCGCCATACCCTTAGCAACATTTACAGTTGGGGTTGGGATATTTCCGTCTCGATTTGAGACTTAGATGTCGTTTCGCTCGTGTTTGTGCCCATGCACATTTTCACGAGACCTAGGACCAATAACACTTTTACAATCGTATTTTCTAGAATTGCAGTTTCTACTTATCAATATATAACTGACTAAAGTGAATCATTAGCATTGTAAAAGATATGGCAATTTGCCAACTGGCAAATTGCCACTTTTTAAAAATACTAATGGTTCATTTCAACCCATTTAAAGCCGTAACTAGAAAATACAATTCTGGAAAATACAATTGTACAAGTATTATAGTACCGGGCCCAGATATGATAGTTGTATTTATTTCAAACAACAAACAGTCGGTCATACAAATGTGGTATGTATTACCTGACTCGGGCTGTCGAGTGCCCAGCATGGTACGTGTTATTTAAACAAGATGTTGCGACTCGAGTACTACGTGTACATTTTATATATGAATACATTTCAAAGAAATCTTGAATTTATTTAACAATAATCCCGACATACTAAAATTCCTTCAGCGAATGCATGAGGGCAGTTGGAATACACATGTATCTACTATAAACAAACAACCCGAACCAGGGTTCTTAAGGTACACCTGGTACTAGGAAATTCTGTACCGGTTGCGTTCCGAGCTATCGGAATGGCGGTAATGGTAAAGTGGCACCAGCACTTTATTTACAAAGATATTTGAAGTGGGACATGTACTTAACAAATGTGTTGGATTACTGAGAAAAACCTTGGTTGGTCGGGTGAAACTCATTCACAAAGAGAATTTACCTGGCACTAGAGCTGGGCAGTTTTAGATCACAAAAGGCCTTGTTTATCGGTTGGATTCAGATAGAATTAGTACTTGGTCCCGACCTACATACCTCTACAGATTAAGATTAATTGAACAGTCTATATTGCAATACAAAGTTATGATAAAAATGAACAAAAATAGCACCTGATATGCTACCGTTTCGCGCTTTGCTTTATACAGGTGAAATTCTATAGCGTAATGGTTAGAGAATCGAAGAGTATTTCGAATGGATCGCTACCAAGGACGTGGAACCCAGAGGAGTTAATAATACATGCGTACTTTTCAGAAATAGTTAGGAGAGAGAAAAAAATAGAGTGAGTGAGAAAGCGAGAGAGAGAGACACATAGAGAGAGAGAGATAGACAGATAGAGAGAGAGAGAGAGAGAGAGAGAGAGAGAGAGAGAGAGAGAGAGAGAAAGAGGACTCTTTACTATTTAGGCACAACTGAAAATTCCCTCATCTGATTTTTCTCTACTGCATCATTTATAGTCGAGAATAATATTCATTATTTCCCCATTAGACCAAATGAACGAGAAAACTGTCTAAACATGAGGTCAAAAATGCGCGTTTTTTTCTCAATGTAAAAATGCGTACAGTCTCAGACATAGCTTTGTGTCTAGTATTTATATCATGCCTTTAACGAATCTCCCGCATCAGCACGCGCAATTGCAAATTGGGCGTTGAAAAAAATAAATGTTTAAACATATTTCAGCAAACCATATCATGTGACCCCTCACTGGAACGAGCTCATCAACATGGTTTTGTTGAAATTTGTTTGACAAATTTAAAAAATAAAAATTAATTTTGATATTCTCTGCTTTGGGTAAGGGGTTAAGAAAAATCGGCCACCACTGATATATATATATATATCAGTGTGTGGGTGCCCACTTCCCCTCCCCCGTATTCGAAATGTTTTCTGCGTCCCTGGTCGTGACTGTGTCGTGATACGGATGGATTACTTTGTCCGATTCTGTAACCACTGTTCTATATTAAATTATATTTACTTCATTATATCATTCTAATTTCAGACAGTTGAAAAGCTGATGAAGACGCAGTGTCGTTGTCATGGTGTTTCTGGATCATGTCAGGTGAAAACTTGTTGGAGAGGCTTGCCTAATTTCCGAGAAATAGGGCACACACTAAAACGGAAATACGAACGTTCGGTTCAAATCGCGCGGCGGTCCATGAGAAAACTGAAGAGAAAAGACAAGGACAGAAATAAGAGACGTTCACCAATCTCACCAAACGAACTCGTTTACGTTCACCGATCGCCAAACTATTGTCGAGAAGATAAAGACAGGGGCATTTTGGGTACTCGGGGTCGCATATGCAATAGAACATCTGCGAAAGGTGACAGTTGCGACTTGTTGTGCTGTGGGCGTGGTTATAATACTCAGGTTATAAAATACTTAGAAAGGTGTCACTGTAAGTTTATTTGGTGTTGTGAGGTTGAGTGTAAAACCTGTGAAACAATAGAGGACATTCATACATGCAAGTAGTTCGTGAACATCGTAACATCGAGCATGGTTAGACATACATGTACACGTATGAAGGGACCTGAAACATCCAGGATGAGAAGCTATTCACTGCTGCAATGGCGACTAGATGAAGAAACGTTAGTTGAATTTTATTTACAAGGACGGGTGAAAATGTAAGCGGTAGATGGCGCCACTGCCACAACGGGGCATTTCGGAGACATACTTCCTGTGGAACCTAATAACTTCAGTACATAAGACAATAATCGATTTTTTAAACAACAAGAACCTCAGCATAGGTATGGGCTTACATTCTGAACGGGGGTGAGCCTGGGGGAGATATATCCTCTCCACTATAATGTTGCAGATGAAGAGTCTGGGTAATGTCCGACTCCTTAAACATTTACGTTTTTAGTCTCGCAAAAGTACGAAACCTTCAAAGCGAATCAACCATTGACCGTATTTACAGTTAAAACTAAAAGTCCTGTCATGAACTGTGTGCTTATCTTGGCTTGACTGCGCGTAGGAATTGCACGCAGTTGCCATATCGAATGACATCCAAATCACGGCAGGTTCTCCTGGTTAGTTATACCAAACACAGGCAATGTTTCTGCCAATGGACCTCCGGGATACCCGGAGGACCATTGGCTGAAGCATTGCTTGTGCACAGGCCATATGTACAGAATTTGATAGCCGTACTATGGTCATAACGCGTAGATTAACGCGCAGATCGACTTGCTATTTGTGCGCATTTCACGACAGGACTTCTAGTTTTAACTGTAGTTATAAACTAATCTCAAACCTATGCGTGTAAGACACATCACTACTAGAAATTTTGTTTGTGATATTTCCGTTATTTCCGTATGGCTATAATCTCGGTACATATTGTTATTTCCATAGCACATGGTAATGGAATTTACACTAGCACACTCGTCATTTAGGCATTATCTTCTATAAATTGCGCTATGTGCAATAGAGTAAAAAGCGAAATTTCCGCCAATAATACCCGGTTACCGGAGATCTTTGGCAGAAGTTTGTTTGTACTCCTTATGGTTTCAATATATTCGCCGCGTGGAAACTCTGCCCCACTTCTGGCAATCCACTCGCCTCATACTATATCAATGCATCCATTTTTTTACATTGCACATGAGTTGCATTAAGAATGTTGTATTGTCAGCGTATAACCTGAAGCTGTACATCAATCTTTTAAATTCTTAAACCACTCCTCCTTCCGACAATGGTAGATGTATACCACTTGGTATTCTGAAAAAAAAAAAATTAATTGTGTGAGTTATTTACTACAGTTAAAATTAGAGGTCCTGTCACGAATAGTGCGCTTATCTAGGCTTAATTGCGCGTTGGAATTGCGCGCAATTGCCATATGGAATGGCATCCAAAGCACGGCAGGTTCTCCTGGTTACTCATAGCAAACACATGCAATGTTTCTGCCAATGGACCTCCGGGTTACCCGGAGGTCCATTGGCTGAAACATTGCTTGTGCACAGGCCATATGTACAGAATTTGATAGCTTTACTATGGCCATAACGCGTACACTAACGCGCATATCAACGTGCTATTTGTGCGCATTTCATGACAGGACTTCTAGTTTTAACTGTACATGCTGCATATTTGGTAATTTCGAGCAGAACTAAAAGCCTGATGTTTTCTTGCTACGTGTCTTAGATTACTAAGATGATACAACATCCCATGGCCTCTCCTTGTGGTTTCGTCATTTGGTGTACAAATAAATTCTGGTTGCTTTGAAAGGTCTCTAGCAATAGAGATTTGACTTCAGTTGCCATCAAACAAATGGAATACCAATTATTCGTTCAGTAAAAGTTAAGGAGCGATGTTGGTTGTGATGGAATCGAAGAGTTTAACAACGAAACGTTTGATCTGTAATTTGCAACGAAATTATGCCATACTTGTACATATATGATGGAGAGGATTTACGGAACAAAGCCACGCATACATGCATACATTCACCAGAGGTGGAATTATGAAAGTCTCAAAACGCTTGTTACTAACAAAGGCATAACAATTACGTGGATATGAGGAAAAAAGCGCAACCTATTCGGAAATGTTGAATGCCACAAACAAATAAACGTTACTTGGTGAGAAACTTGTAAAACTCATTTTCACATATGACGAATAGGATGACAATTATGGAACTCTTGAGGAGATTTTTTAATACAAGTGTGGTGAGATGATAATGATATTTATTCATACATGCATAGAACGGTTGCTGGAACTACTGAAGTCATATATACATACACGGGTTATTTAAATAAGGTATTGTTGAAGATATTGTACATATACTGAATATAAAATGTAGTCCGCAAGTTTTTGAGATTTTAAAGACAAATTGTTTAAATGGCAATCTGCCAAAGTATTTCATATTACACTAATAGTCGAAATATGCACAATTCGTGGCACCCGACTGGATTTGGTTTCTTGAAGTATTCCGTACCATCTTCGTCGAATAAGGCAAAACTTATTTCAAAGGGGCCACAAAATAAGAAAAGGTTAGACAAGAAAAGTGCAGCTTCTTCATTTCATTGTTCTAATGTCATCATTATGGTCAAACATTTGATTTTTTACCACTTCAACATCAATACTGTTGGGCATCAAAGCCGGAGTATGTGGTGGTGTCCACCCACTGTATGACGCTTACTCATACAAGTTACGTGATGAAAAAATAATTTCACAAAGTGTGCGAATGTGCACGCATTGCCATAATGTGTTATATCTAAATGTAGGGAATTAAATAACGCATTGGCGCGTGCATTTCTAAAGCCAGTTCGACCTGTTCCTTCTGCTTCAACCATCCATCAAGCCAAAGGCTGGCATTCGGCTGAACAGACGTACGAAGAAGAAGAAGAAATAGTCTCAATTAGGGCTGTCACGATTTTTTAATTTAGGAATCGATTAATCGTCGCAAATAATCGATGATAATCGATTGATCTTACCTAGATGACCCCATCTCCTTCTCTTTGAAGGCGATAAAAATGATGTTGAAGTCAGTTGACCTACCTCAAGTAAACAACGAAGACGATCCTCTTTCAGTTACATTCAAAACTTTGATGTTCTGAACTTTTGAACCGTCAGTGTAATAATCAAGACCGGTCGGCAGTTGCGAACTTCGCCACTGCCGACCGGTCTTGATTATTACACTGACGATTCAAAAGTTCAGAACATCAAAGTTTTGATGAATATACCTGAAAGACAAATGCTTCCAATAGCTTCTTGGGGTTTAACATCGATGTTCTTAACTCTTTACCTTTAGAAACAATAGTTTATTCAACATATTTTCTTTTAATTATTAAACGTCTAAAGCGGGATATAATTTACCGATTATTCGAGAACGAAAAATACTAATCGATTTCGCCGTGACCGATCAACAATCGATTAATCGATTAATCGTGATAGCCCTAGTCTCAATCAAGACTAAACCGTTACACGTACGCCAGGAAGAGAACTAAGGAATATTTTTATTACTACATGTAGTAATATATGCAGGACTCCTATAGTTTTAGAGTAGGTTCCATAATTATTCATGAGCTATTAGCAGGTGAAATATAAATTTTCAACACGCGACTTGCAGTCGCGTATTGAAAATTTATATGTCGGCTGCCAGTCACCAATGGAATAATTATGGTGTACTTCAAAAAACATAGATATTCTTATACGCGTTACCTTTTCTAAAATAAATCTTTACATTTCAATCTCAAGTCAAAATGTAACTGCTGTGGAAGCGGTTACCAATTCTAACGATCCACTTTCAGCGTCGAAATTAGTCGTCCGCGACACAAAATAGTTCCCCCGCTTCCTCTGCAAGCAGCACAGAAGCGTTGAAGGATATTAATTTAATACTACAAATAATGCTTACAATAAGTTTCCACCATGAAATAGTAACATCTCTCCCTTTTATAACATTTAGCGAGTTTGTTTCGTGTTCGTTGACACTACCTTTACTATGATTCGCTGATTGTACCAACAGTGAAAAATACGATTTTTAAATAACGTAATCGTATATCTTGAGTCAATTAAGACAAAAAATACGACATCTACATTTGCCATTTCCTCTTATTTTCTGCGAAATAACACAATAAACGTTTACTATTGCTGCTGCCACTGACATGACACGAAAATATGACGGCATTGTAGTATGTTTCCTGATGTCTCATCCCACAAACACTCTTTTTAATACATCATTTCCCTCGTCTAGACCTGAGAATTATAAAGATGTCATTATTATGATCGATTCTTCAAACATTTTCCATCGGTCGAACCAATGGTAGGCCCGGTACGTCTTCGAGGTACCCCACCTACAAATTTAGAAACAATTTCACTAGCCTTCAGTCGCAGAGGATCGCAGATAGCTCTTCTCACTCACCGAATCAACATTTCAGATTATGAGTGAATGTATTGAAGAACTTGTGAACAAACCAAAACTTTATGTTCCAATAAGAGTTAAATCATCGCCCTTTGATTGGACGTGAGCTGGCGTAGTTTCTTTTATGTTCACGGCTACAGTATCAAATGTTACCGCCTGACGTCACCACGCGAAATATTTGAAACGACGTCGCCCGTTTCGTAATTGTTTAATCAACGGAGTGACTACAAGCCGCTTCATTTTTCTTGATTTGTCACACGTGCAGCAAACGGTGTTTCGGATGAAATGTTGAATAAATAACAAACCGATTTAGGATTTCAACTGAGATGGAATGAGTTTATCTGGTTTATTGGTTATTTATCCAGTGCCGTCGTGGGGTCCACGAGAGGGTGTCTTATTGGAACATATACGTTATTGCGATGAATTGACGGTAACATGGTCTGGGGTGTGCGACTCGGGGAGTATGTTCCACCTCGACGCTTCGCATTATGTTGACAAAACGCATTGTTTTTACCCCTATATGTAATCCAACTCCAGATCTTATGCCTCCTCGTAAAATAATTGTAGTTTTTTTTATAAGTGACAAAATTATAAATCCTAGTACCTTCAGAAACTTGGGTGTGTAGTTTGGCTCTTATTTGACCATGACATGACCTCTCATATTTCGAAAATCTGTTAGTCTGCCAATTGTTTTATTCGGAATATCAGTCGTGCGAGAAATAACGTTCTACAGAATGTGTGGCGTGTGCATTTATCCCTCCAAGGCAGGAGTACTTCAATGACCTTCTATGTTGGCTTCCCAGCAAGCAGATCAATAGACTGGAGATTATAAAAAAAACGAACACGTTACCCTTCTGTTAAAACATCTTCCTTTGTTTCCCAGGAGTTCAGAATTATTCTGTTTACACACAAGACACCTCAGATTTGGTCAAAACGTATGTGGCAAAAGGCACACTTCCCTTCTGACACCGCAACCTTCTGGAACAGACCTCATATGGCCTAGCCTCATGTGAGGTATGCTCCCTCAGTTGCAATGATTCAAGACCTTCTAATAAGTTACCTGAATCTGCGAGAGGGGACAGTTTTCGAATCAAAGTTAAAATTGTATCTATTTTAAAATCTTATTCCTTGTGTGGTGTGTGGTTTGAGAGCAATCATCATGTATTGATGAGGGGTGGGGGTGTGTGGCAGAAACGAGACGGGATGCCATGTTCGTTTTTAAAATGACCATGCTGTTGAAATAGTCAAAGTATCATTCAAAATTCAAATGAGGATAGTCCCGTGGGGTGGATAAGATAAATCTGCCTCGCCCATGTATATCACCCAGGATGCGTATACGGTATGGTCGTCTTGGAAACGTTAACAGTGAATCTTCGACATAAAACAATTGAATCGCCTTCGAGTTTTCGATGAATTAAGCACCGAGTATGACTCGGTGTTTCTTTCATTGGATACTTGCTGAAAACTACTGATTATTAGTTGAGAAAAGTGACCGCGGGAAACACTGTCCCCCGCGTGGATTTTGAACATTCCACGGCGGCTTTACTGTATCTCAATAGGACCGTGGTGGAAGGAATGTCTCAATCTATCATGGGGCAGATTATCATAGACAGATCTGTTTTTTGTTTTTGATTTTTCTGATCGATTTCGGTTTTGGTTGGATTTCAGAAAAAAAGAAGGCTTCGGTTCAGGTTTTGTATGTGTTAACCCTATAGACAACGTAACGGAAAAAAACGGCCAGCGCTATTCACAAAAATCACCAATTAATTTTCATTATTTTTTTCATTTTTTTGTCTCCAAAATATAGGTTATGATCACTCTTTGGAACGAGTTCGTTCCAATAAGGGATCATAACCTATGTCTTTGAGGCAAAAAATAAAAAAATACTTATTTAAGAATTTTGTTTACAAGTGTCGTCTGCTTTTCATGTTAGGTAAAGGGTTAAGAGCATATAGTATATAGAAAATAGCACTTCGAGCTCCTTATTTCGACAAAAATGCCCGCAATTATTTGCAGGACATCACTCTCCACAAACAGCCCTGTCTGTTGGAATCTCCTTTGGGTTCAGCATCACTTCATTTCAATCTGTTACGAGAGTCCATGGGCCAATTACTGTGTTATGACAACACTCTCCAAAAACAACCCTGACTGTAATAATCTCCTTTGGGTTCAACCTAAATTAATTTTGATCTGTTTAGAGGGTTCTATGGGTTCAGATACTAAGCCAATGGACAAAGACCCCCCTCCCCCCCTCGAAAAAAACCCAAACGAACACCCATTAGGGTAACAAATGAATACAGTTCATCTAATTCTGTTGGGTACGGATTGTTACATTTTCTCCTCTATCGGTCGAGTCAATAAGGGAGAAAACGTAAGAATTAGAACACGTCGTACTCGCCCATTTGCCTGATACACTATGTTACGAGAGTCCAAAGGGCCACTAGCCCATTTCCCTCCCAGTAAGATAGTTTGGTCAGTGTATGCAAAAACGCAGTAAAACCAGTTTGTCGGTTTTGCTTGGTCTTGCGGTTCGTTTTTCCGGAAATGAACCGGAAAATCAAAAAACAAAACAAAAAAAAAAAAAAAACAAACAATAAAAACGCCAGCTCTAATCACAGTCTCAGCACGCATACAGTAGAGTGCTGACGTTAGAGAAGAAAGTGATACGTGACAACCAGGGCGTGTCAATAATTTATTTGTTTTTTTAATATCTACCAACAATAGTTTTATTCTTGTAAATTATAAACAAGCTTTAGAATACACCGCACTGTAACTTCAAATCAGATAAGAATTTAAATGAGTTATCTGTAGTATTATCGGGCTATTAATGTGAGATGTGCGTGTTAAGTTGTATGGCGTGCGTCCGATTTTGCGACAAATAATTTAGTTCAGTTGTTATAATTTAATTCTAAGTGTTTGCTTACATTTTAACGTATCGGCCCAAGTTTCTGTCATTTATATCACAACAATCTATCATCTTTTGTGAACAACAGTTTTATAGACGAATGCATGGAGTCACGAATACGCAAGAGAAAATCTGGTGTGCCCAACGCACGTGAATTCGAACCTGCATCAATTACTGTTCAATTCTGCTGTTGGACACGCCCATGATCTTTTATTTCACAAATTGGTGGGGCAAAGCCCACCCATTCATACGATACGAAAATTACCCACCAACTTATAACATACTCCCCTCGACCAATAATGTATGAGAAAATCGGCTATTAACCCTTTGATGCCTGGTGGTATCTTCCATGTCCGAGCAATGACAAGAATTAGAAGGGTTCATATTCATTATTTGGGGGTAGAACAATGGAAATATTGATTTGTATACTCCACATGTAACCTTAGCAGCAATCTTACTTAAAGAAATTAGGAAATATCTTGTCCCTGGACCGGAAATGCGGTCTCGCCTGTTCAGAGTGTTAATAAATAAATATAACTATATCCCGTTAACTTTGAGGTTTTGATCTCCGTAAAACTCTGCTTCACGCAGGTTTACATAGAAACTGAGATGTCCATGTGGTCCTGGATGGGGCGCAGTCTCACAAAGTTTATCTTATTATCAGCCTCAGGACACATGGCGTCATTCATCGTGGATAAATACAACGCTTGGGTAACAATTCTTTTAACTCTTTACCCAACGTAACGGCCAAAACAGCCCAGCGCTATTCACAAAAATGACCATTTATTTTTTTTTTCACTTTTTGCCTCAAAAACATAGCTTATGACCCCTCACTGGAACGAGCTCGACGAGCTCGTTCCAATGAGGGGTCAAAAACTATGTTTTTTATAGTTTTTGACCCCTCAAAAAACTATGTTTTTGACGCAAACTAAAACAAATGAGTTATTCAAGAGTTTTATTTGCAAGTGACATCTGCCTTTCGTGTTAGGTAAAGGGTTAGGTGCATGATGATGTCGAAAACTGGAATCTAAAAGAGTTTTGTACAAATAAGAATACAACCAATTCAGTAATGTTTGACAAAGGTCAACATACTCTGTCAAACAAGTTTAGACTGGTTGTATTCCAAGTTGCAATGTGGGGGAAAAATGCATATTGAAATTTTGATATTTTCACATCAGAGTGCGGAGGATTAACCGTTTACCCACGTAAAGACCAAAACCGGCCAGCGCTATTCTCAAAAGTTGCCAATTAATTTTCATTATTTTTTAATTTTTTTTATCTCAAAAACATAGGTTATGACCTCTATGTTTTTGACATAGCCATAACCTATGTTTTTGAGACAAAAATGAAAAAAAATTAGTTATTGAAGAATATTTTTTGCAAAGTGTCGTCTGCTTTTCCTGTTAGGTAAAGGGTTAAATTCAACGGAGTCTCTAACTGTATTGAATTTGAGAGAAAAAGTTAGTAGTTATACTGTTTTTAGTGACCTTATATGGTATACAGTGACGGTCATGTTGCTGACATCACATATACCTTATTTTCTCACCAAACAAGTGTGTACAGAATATATCTTACTGTTTAATAGTTTATAGAATTATTACCTGTTCAATGTGAATCTGCTCTTCTCTGCCTTCATTTGGATGGGTAAATAAAAAGGAAGATCATATTTTAGGCTACAGCAAACCTCATATGGTATGAACGTGGAATGCACGTGTATCTTGATGAAATCCTCAGAGGTTTCCAGGAGATAAAATATATTGTATTATAGCCCAGCATTTTGGAAACATTACTGCACGGATGATACAGTGGTAACCACTCTCGCGAGGCGCGAAACGCTATTTCGCCATGTTTATTTCTGTAAGACGTCTTATTTTGTTTACTTAGACCTTATGGGATGCTGGAGATGTAAGTGTTAATAATGTACTGGGTTCACACCATATCAATAGAACAGGTCTCATATCGAACTGTAAATATTTACTCGACTCCTGTTTACTTCATATTAGGGCTGTCACGATTAATCGATTAATCGGTTGTTGATTGGTCACGGCGAAATCGATTAGTATTTTTCGTTGTCGAATAATCGGTAAATTATATCCCGTTTTAGACGTTTAATAATTAAAAGAAAATATGTTGAAAAAACTATTGTTTCTAAAGGTAAAGAGTTAAGAACATCGATGTTAAACCCCAAGAAGCTATTGAAAGTGTTTGTCTTTCAGGTATATTCATCAAAACTTTGATGTTCTGAACTTTTGAACCGTCAGTGTAATAATCAAGACCGGTCGGCAGTTGCGAAGTTCGCAACTGCCGACCGGTCTTGATTATTACACTGATGGTTCAAAAGTTCAGAACATCAAAGCTTTGAATGTAACTAAAAGAGGATCGTCTTCGTTGTTTACTTGAGGTAGGTCAACTGACTTCAACTTCATTTTTATCGACTTCAAAGAGAAGGAGATGGGGGGGGGGGGGGGTAATCTAGGTACGATCAATCGATTATCATCGATTATTTGCGACCATTAATCGATTCCTAAATTAAAAAATCGTGACAGCCCTACTTCATATGTTCTTGTTTTGTCCAAGTTATCGTATTCATATTCCCTGTACACGCGCGTGGTATTGATTTTTTTTCATATGCAACATGTATCTTCACATACTTAAAAAGAGTAATTTCTAATACCTACAGATTATCATGATAATGGGCCTGTCCTGTGATGTGTATCAGATCGAGGTGGTGTCCAGAATGAGTTGTGATCCTATTCTGGACACCACCGAGAATCTGATGCAAATCACAAGACATGCACATTTTTCATGATAATTCATTTATCTAACAATTCTGTCACACAAACATATAAAATCTTAAATAATTAATTCAGTTTTGGGACATAATGTTGGGCGAGAAAAAGTTTAAAAAAAACATATTTTATGGAACAATATTGTTGTGCACTTTAGCAAACAATGAGTAATGCGGTCACCGCAAATTTTCAAATTCGCTTTGTAATATTATTCACTCCAAATGTCACTTCCTATGATGATATGCTTGAATTTACAAGTGTGCAATATTTAATTGTGCAGATTCTATTTATTGTGTAGGTGGGGGGGTCATTTGTTATTAATAGTTCTGTCGCTAATTATAAGGAATTGTGTTTGGTTTTGTAAGCGATCAGCTGAGTCGATCACTGATACGCATACAGAATGCATTCATACGCCTGTTATGATAGCACGTCGCGTTCCCGGAAACGAGTCGTCTATATGGTACGGAATAAGAATACGTCGTCTATATGATACGGAATCGGAACATATTATATGATACGAACCGTTTCTCGTGGTTTTCAGGCCAAAATCTATATGATTGTGAGATCAAATTTCTGAGAACGCTTGCATTAATTCTGGTTATTATCACAATCGTAGAACCATCTAGGTCCATATTATTGCCCATAACGTCTACCGCAACTGTGGAAAAGGGTTTCAGGATGACCGCAAGTAAACTATTTTCTTTTTCTATTTTGGTACCGTACATTGCTATTTGAAAACTTTAACTTGTTTGTCACGGAGATTTCCAAGCTTATGAAACATGTAATCTATTAACAAGAAAATAAATATGACGAAAATATTCTTACGTTTCTCCTTCTGCCAACTTCGATTCTTTCAGCGGGTGATTGCATAATTATTATCTTATTGTCTTTTCCTACCCGAAATTCAAATATAGATTTTTATTACCCATCTACCCATCTATTAAACTTTAAACCCTCGTATTTAACGGAATCGTCGCTATGACATAAATCCTTCTGTCTATAACTAGTGATATACAAACCGGAACTTTTTCCCGTACCGTTCACACTAGTTCCTTTCCCATCGAGTTATAAGTTACGCATCGTCTGTCGCATAAAAGGTTTCTCCCAGCTGTTTTGCAAATCCGCCCAAATGTGTACATATATATTTTAATATCAGTAAATAGCCACCTAATGGTTAGGCGTCAAAGGACACCAACCGAAGAGAAACAGCAATGCGAATTTAAAAAAAAAAACACCTCCAATAGCAAAGAAACCGAATGTAATTTAGACTAGTTTCCCAAAGGTTGCTTTGATCGTTTATCGATCGATTTGATAAGTACCGCTTCAAACAAACATAACTGACTCTTCACTTTTGGATTTAAACATCGGAATTAAACTTTGTTTATTTAAATGAATTTTAATGCACGGGGATGTGCAACAAACACAGAACGCAATGTGTGTTTGAATCAGGTGGTGTTTTATATAACTCGTTGGAATGGCGTAGTCATATTTCGCTCGAGCCAAAGGCTCTCGCGAAATATGACTACACCATTCCAATGACGAGAGGCACATACGGACCAATAGACCAGTTCCCTCCCAGTGAGATAGTTTCATTGTTTTACGAACAAACACAACAGTAAAGCAGTTCGGTAGTTTGTTTCGTTTTTCTTTTTGCGGGTCTTGCCGTTCGATTTTCGGGCTTACCCGGCTGGTTTTATCTCCCGCCACTTACCATCTGGGTCGATCAACATATCCTCCTCCCAGTCCTTGAGACAGTCTAAGTATCTCACCAAAATATTAAGGAACGGTCGTTTTAATTATGTACTATAAAAGTTTGGGTTAGTTTATCTTTCGCAGCTTTGAGAAAGAAAATGTATGGGTAAAAAGGCTCCAACAAAAGCACTGTAACCTTATTGAATTTGTTTGTTTATCTTTTTCTTTATTTCTGTTTGTTTTGTTTCACGTCTCGAAATATTTTCTAGTGGAACTGCCCAAGAAAATACTGAAGTTCACAAGCGTATCCAACACTTCGCATGAACTATGGAAATGTTAAGAATGTTATGTCTGTAATTCTGTTACAGTTCGTTAAATGTTTCTGTTTACAGGTGTTTGTTAAATATCTCGATCATAATAAAAAATAAAGTGAATTTTTCTGTTTTGTGTCAGTTTATTTCAGGCGCGGTTTCGTCAATGACACAAGATATAGGATAAGGTTAAATGTGGTCGTCTGAATGGTAAAGGTTAAGTTGCGGTTGGTCAGTCAGGGGCTTCGATGCAACTCTAAATCTCTGATTAAACCCATATATAATATATATTTTACGACAGTCTTGAGAACACGGGCCTACACAGATACTGTCGTGTTTTTGAACGCTGTTTCAACATAATTCCACTGCTTATTTTTTATTTCTTCTACCGATAGCATCAAGAAGTCGGCATCAGTGGAATAAATAAAATGAGTCTTTAATTGGGATAATCAGTTTCATGGTGCAATTGAACTGAGGTTACGTCAGGTGATCCGAGAAGTTGTAACCCCACAAAATGATTCGAAATAGTATATAGAATAATAGGTCGGGGATTTCAGTCCGGCTGACTACATTCATTATAATAAATCAGTTTACAAATTTCCCACATGGATTGTTCAAACTAGATTTATTTCTTGAATATTCGAGACAGGGAGCTTTAACATTTGTTGAAAACTATAAAACTGTCATCTACACAGAAGCAGTTGACGATTATTTCTGTCATCGTCTGATATTTCCGTGGTATAAGTGGCAAGGACACCGACCGCATCGGAGTAAATTATAGTACAAGCTGCCACTCTACATTAAATTATAAAAATTGAAATGAATTATCGGTCGCTTTATTGGAGTATGAATGTGTAATGGGCGTGTTAATTTACGCACTTCATACAACTTGCACGCCATCCCAACACATTCCTACTGTGATAAAGTGATGTAAAAATTATTAAAATAGATTATCGAAGAAATTGCAGAAAGATAGAAATTATATCCCCACTGTGAAGATATAGAAATTTTCACTTTCACGGTATCAATCAAGATGGCGGCTTTCAAAGCATCCCATCAAGGTGAATACGAGCCATATTATCACTGGAGATGATCAATGTGTTCTAGAGACGTACGATGAAAAGACAATCTAGTGTTTTTGAGTGAATAACGGTCATTTCCAGCAATAATTCAACACCTATTCACCTTGAATTGATGCATGCAACCCGCTAGTCTAAACGTGGCCTGAAAGTCCGTAATATAAGTTTTTGGTTTGGTACGTCCTTTCAAAGGACGTATCAATCCAAAAACTTATATTACGGACTTTCTGGCCATGTTTGGACTAGAAACCCGCCAGCTAAATCAGATCGCAAAACGCTATCTGTTCCAAGTATCGATCAAATCAACTTCCGCGTATCAATGATTCAATGCGCTGTTTACTTTCATGCGTCAATTCAAGGTCGAAACGAGGGGAATTATCAGATTCTTATAAAATGCACATAATAAAAAGAAAATCTAATGTTTTTGAGTCGATACCGTACACTATCTCACTCGTGACCGAGAAAAGTGGTTATTTTCGCTCGCGCTAGCGCTCACGAAAAATAACCATTTATCTCGGTTACTCATAAAATAATTTTCGGTATCCACTCAAAAACACTAGATATCCTCTATGTATTAGCTCTCGTTTTTTTCGGAGTATGAATCTCGCACTTCATACACTATTTCACGTGCCATCCCACATTCATACTCTGATAACGCTACAAATAATTCATTTCTGTTCTTACAGTTTGAAACAGAAGATCTGTCACTGCATTTTGAAATATTTTTAAGTGGTATCGCGCTGAGTAAGTGCGCGCATGTCCCCGACAAACTGTTCATTAGCGCAACTCGATTCCAGTAGAAACACTGCGTGCCCAACTCTGTACAATTCTATACTGGTAAATATAGATCGTTCCTTACCTCTGCTGGGTTATATGTACATGTACTGACGTAAATAGATATTAAAATTCGACTGTATATATATAATGGAGATATTGGATTACTACTCAATCGCGGCGCCAAATAGTCCCCACTCGAAAAGTTTTTATAATTATCCATAACAACACAAGAAACACCTTCAAACTTCCATCACATGAACGTTTGCCATAACAGCACAAGAAACATCTGCAAACTTCCATCACATGGACGTTTGCAAGTGCCTCTTGTCTATTGTAGTAAAAAATTGTAAATAATTACTTACTGAAAAATCTACCCCACAGCAATTAGTAATCCACCCTCCACATACTGTAGTCTCCATAATTTATTTCTGTTTGATCGA
This sequence comes from Pictodentalium vernedei, assembly GCA_031216915.1. Taxonomy (NCBI): domain Eukaryota; kingdom Metazoa; phylum Mollusca; class Scaphopoda; order Dentaliida; family Dentaliidae; genus Pictodentalium; species Pictodentalium vernedei. The sequence goes on from CM062296.1 coordinate 66,413,919, forward strand.
TTCAGTTTGTGATTTCAGTACGGACCTTGCTAATTACGCATTGTATTTTGCATCGCACTGCGCAGACGCTTTTTGTGTATTTCATCCTTCTGCAGTAAGAAAACCGGCATTTTCTGCGTTAATTGTGTCAGGACTTCTAGTTTCGACTGTATAATAAGAGAATATCTCATTCGACGTGAATTGTATTGTGTATTAACTTTACACTGATATCATTTCGCGTTTACAGCATTATGTCGCACTAAGTGCAAGTAAAACATCGTTACGCATATTTAACATTTTACTTCATGAGCATAGAAGACTACTTGCACAAAAAAATATCTCGAATAACTAACCGTATAGAAGTAAACTTTTTATTTATTAAACAAAATCAAATACATATAAATAATGATAACATGTTCACAGATCTGTTACAGTTTGCTGACGGTGCAGTTGTTTCTCATTCGTTTCACCAAGTACGACGTTCCTCTTCTCCGAGTTCCCCTAATCCCACAGGGGAAGCCGCAACATTCGGAGAGCTAAACTGTTTCTCCTCCCACTTCGACGAATTTCCGCTTATGACGGCGCCTGAGTTGGATGTTTTTGTTCTATACAGACTATCTAACGGGCTCGTCGAAATACTGTTCTGTTCCTACAACTCGACTTGATCTGAATTTCCGGAGACACACACTGTGGTGATGATAATTTTATCTCACAATAGTCACCACAAAATGTGTTATGGAACTATTTTAAGAGGAACTTTTTCATTTGCCTTATCGACGGAAAGACGCAAATTGAAAAATAGAATAGCGTTCATGGAACTCCATATTGAGGTCAGTGATGACGTTACACTTAGAGAAAATTACGTCACTTTGATTCACTTTATTGAATACTGTCTTGCGAAGTGGAGCAACTGTGTGTTTCGTCAACGTGAATTTGGTTGTAACTTTTGCAACAATTACTGGTGAATTAATAAATATCCCTCTTGGTGTAAAGGTTTATTATATTTTTAAATATTCTGTTCATCGTTTATTGAGGTGGAGATTTCCACATTTCATAGCGAAAGCTAATCCTTTAACTTCAAGAGAGAAGCCTCGACTCGAGCGTTCAGGAAAATCCCAATAATAGGCTACAAACCATCCCAAGATGCCGAAAAATGTGCATAATTTACCTATTCATTGAGTTAACTTCCCCAGTGACATTTTAGAATGCCGTGCATAATAAATACACAACCGGGCGTTTAGTTGGCAGATACACTGTCATATACGGCTCAGAGAAAACAATATTGGGTTCGGCTTCGCCTCACCAAATATTGTTTTCTCTGAAGGGAAAAACGCGAAGCGATCGAACAACGATATTAATGCCGTTGTTTTGGCAACAGCAGAATCACGCGCTTGTATCAGGGGCCCTTGATACGGATTCGGAACAAGGGCCCAGATACATTAAACTTTAGTTGCGTAACAGTGCAAAAACGCCCCGATTGTGAGATAAAATCTCTTATTTTGTTTCTGTTTATCCACTTAATCTTTACTTATGCCATCATTAATTTCTCGTACAAACACACGGCTTTAACCTTTTCAACTCAGATGATATCTTCCATGTCAATTCAATATCAGCAATTGGAAGAGTCCATATTCATTATTTTGGTGCAACTAATAATTATTTTCAACATGCAGCCTTGGGGCTGCACGTTTAAAATATTGTTTGGTCTACCACACACATTCACTTAGCCGCAACTCCACTTAATGAAATTAGGACGTATCATGTTCATGGGTCGGAGAAGCGCCCTCTCGGGTTAATAGGCTTAAACCACAAAATTATACATGTTAACTCCAATTGTTCTGATAACATTGGAGGAAGTGAACGAAATACGCCTAGTAACGAATCAAGCTAGGCAACTCTATTTTGGTTAACCGGTAGAGTGCTAAGTTAGTATTGGTCATAAAAATTGTTCCTGCATCTTTGCCTTGATACAATTTCTGGTAGAGTGCCAAGAGGCACTGTCCCATAAATTGTAACAAGGCAAACCCATATAGACTAAGTAATTTCACTTCTGAGATAATGCGAAGCACATCCGCAGAATATGACACCTTTAGGCTGGGGTACCTCTCTTCATATTAAAGCCCTGATAGTGGCTTCTAGCACTCTACCAGTTAATATCGGTCGAGATGGGCGTTTTATTATATGACTATGTAATTTAACTGCTAGAGATCAGTACTGAATGACGATCTTTTCCTGGTCACCGGAAAAATCACAGTGCGGAATCCGATTCCGTATCATTATAGTGTAACGGACTATTTACGGTTGTATTCGAATTCGAATAATTACCTGTTCCGGTCGCAGAGAGTACTTTACTCCGAACAGGAATGAGTGCGCTCGAACGGCGGTTCGTGTTTTTTATCGTATTCATGATATATTTTATCGTGTCCATGCGCATCGGGGGATTCCCCGGAAGGGTGCACCTGTTACAAAAATAAGTGTAAACAAAAATAGTTATTTTTTACTTCTATCCAATTTACCAAAAAATGGTTGCGGGAATTTTTAATGCTAGCATTGGCATGCACAAATATCGTTTAAATGATTCACTAGGCATGGATGGGGCGTAACCACGCGTGTTTCGTGATCTTTATTCGAACCTTTGAACGAGGCCGTAGTTTCTCAATCCATTTTCTCTGAAAAGAGAACATGCAGTAGAAAGGATAATGACTGGATGATTTTTTTGGTGACAAAGGTCTTGCAATTGATCTTTAATCGAACCTCTGAAAGAGGCCGTAGTTTCTCAACCCATTTTCTATGAAAAGAGAAAATGCAGTGGAAAGGATAATGACTGGATGATTCTTTGGTGACAAAGGTCTTGCAATTATCTCCCTTTGACCGTGCCAGACCAACAGCGACGAATTCTTGTATGGAACGTAATATGGTTATGGACTGGGAATTAGAATTGCCGACGGAGGTGGAATGTTATTTCATTTCGACGTGAGAGTTGTATTTTATGTGTTTACTAAAGCAGTGTTACCTTGGAAACTGTGGAATCCCGCTGATGGAATTACAACCGCCCTAATTAAAAGAGACGTAAGCAGTAGGATTTGCTCATTCAGTGAGAAAATCTCCAAATTCCAAGATATTGAAATTCTGAACATGCATTTCTATCGTCAATTTGGTTACTGGAGTAGAGTAAAGACACCACACAGCCCCACCCCATTCCCCTTACAAGGGCATTAAATTAACATAACAGGGAACACCTACAAACAAAAATTAACAAAACTCTTTCTGGCCCAAAACATAGCTCTTGACCCGTCATTGGAACGAGCTTGACAAGCCCTTTCAATAAAAAATGTCATGATTTATATATATATATATTTTTTTTTTGGGGGGGAGGGGGACAATACCTGAAAGAAAATGAGAACTTGGGTGGCGCTTTATTGTATGGATATTACGTGATGCAAGGAATTAGAGATAAAGGGGGTCTCGATCGAAGTGAGCCGAACATTTATCGCCCGTTTCCGTTTTAGCATTCGAGTAGGAAGTCTGGAGAAGATCTGTCTCATTTATCTCAAAAAATAATTCAAACAAGGATGCGGATAAAATTCAGTCTCTATTTTGGCATCACTATCTCCCAGTGACTGCTTTTGGATAAATACTATCTAACCTTGTCAACAGGGAACGGGCGAAATACCGTAAATACCGCTCTGTAATTGGTATCAAGTTTAGACCGATTTACCATACCTGGAGAATTTCAGTATTCCGAAATTTCTGTATCGAAAAGTATTCTCGACTTTAGTCACAAAATAAGGGCCAACAACAGAAAATTATGCAAAATTTCAGACAAGAAGAGCCAACTATATTTTCTAAAGGCATTTGGTGTGACAAAGAAGCATTGAGAAAATATCCTGGAGGGTATTGTCTTTCAGATTTTTTGATCCGTCAAAGGATCAGTTGCGAGCCCCCTTGTTGCTTTCAAGATTCTGACAATTCTACGGCTTTGCCTGGTCTAAACGGTGTAGCACAGGTGGGAAGTATACCCAAATACTATTTGATATTGGTGTTGGTGCTTACATGTATGTTTTTGCCACAGAATACCGTATCGGTACCGAGATAACTCATTCCAACGTACAAATACCGAAACAGAACTCGAAATTCCAATACAGGCCAGCTCTACTCACAACGCCAAGGACGACTGACGTTGTAGTCATATTGTTTGTCTAAGATCCGCAGCGTTTGACTTCATCATTCCATGTCCAAAAATAACCTTCACAAGAACTGTTCTATCCTAGGAGCACATCTATCTAACACATCGTTCTGATATTCGAGGTTTAGGACGTTTAATGTCTTCTTTTCCAGGGGCGGCGGAACCGGAGAGGGGGGGGGGGGGGGGGGCTTCAGCCCCTCCACTTTTTTGCCGGGCTACGTTTTTTTGTATGCATATATTTTAACACAACCAATGACTGGTGAAACAAGGGGCGGATCCAGAGCCTCCCCCACATTTTCGCCAGCTATGTTTCTCCCGTTACGACCAAAGCTGATAAATAGACTTCACCTCTATGCTTTGGCGATGTTTTTTAACGGCTCTAGAAGTGTGAACTCTTTCAAATACAACTCCTGAAAAATCTCAAAATATCTACTCAGATGCATGGAAATGGGGGTTTGGGACCCTGGAATTTAAAATTTTTATACCGACGACCTTCCATCGCCCGATCCAGCCCCCCCCCCCCCACCCCCCACCCCACTTCGAAAATCGTTCCACCGTCCCTGGCATCGTCCTGATATTCGAGGTTCATGACGTTTGTTTGAAGCCTTCTTTTCGGTCTCCTCCAAGTGGTTTCTGGAGAATGTTTCAGATTTAACTCGGGTTCCAATCCATTCACTGACTCTGTTCGACTACAAAACATTTCAGTTGTTCGAAAATATCGAATCCCACAGAGTTTGGGAATTTCGTAGATTTCCTCTTCGAATATGGCAGCTTTCCGCGGATCGAGATTAACCGTATCCATTCTAGCACAAAATTAGTCGGAAAATTACTAAAAATGTCATTTTATGGGGTAGTGAAAATCGAGACACGTCTATGTTGCACATTATATTCTATTCAAAAAAGTAGGAGATAGACAAACTGATGTCGAAATTTTGGGAAAATTGTATTGGATACGCGTGATTGGACACATCAATATGTTACCAAGTTTAGTGTGGATCATGAATGTCACCGTTCCCATGAAAACTTCGTGCAGGTTTTTCGCACGAGGGCCGCGTTAGTATCTGTGGAGTCTCATCGTTCTTTTCTTGGTATAAACTCGTTCATCAATAGTTTCTGGTCGAAACGTATGCGAAGACTGGCACGTGACGAGCGTTTACTTGCCATTAGCATGTTGGAAGCTGGCAAAATGCAGACTGCAGTGGATCAAATTATCAACCTTACTCATTTGGTGATTAGCAGGTTGTGGTCACGCTACCCTCAGGCAAGCACTGTTGATGACAGACGTCGGTCAGGTCGTCCACGGGCGACAACTGCTAACCAGGATCGTTTCATTCATTGGACAGCAGCTGCACCGAGTGACATATGTGCGACTCGGTGCTCAGACTATCCGCAATCGCCTACACAGCTGGAATTTCTACGCTTGGCGACCTCGAATAATGCCACGTTTGATTGAACGTCACATTGCAGCAAGGCGTAATTGGTGTGGAGAACGACAGCGCTGTGACAATTGTCGTTGGAGCAACGTCATGTTTTCCGATGGATCGAGGTTCACTCTCCACTTCCACGACAGGCGAGACAGAGTGTGGTGGAACGAAGGATACCATGACGTAACCGTTTGGCAGCACGATCGTTTTGGTGGTGGATCGGTTATGGTGTGGGGAGGAATAACCATGACAAAAACAGCATTACGTGTCATCCAAGGGTGTATCACGGGGCAGTATTACCGTGACAATATGTGCCATTTGCGCGACGTCACGGCCGTCGATTCATTTTCCAAGATGACAATGCAAGAGCACACAGGGACCGTGTCACTACAGAGTTCCTCCAGGAGCAGAACATCATTACAAAGCTTTGGTCAGCACTAAGTCCAGACCTTTTACCAATCGAGCACGACTGGGATATGCCTGGCAGGCGCCTACGACAACGTCAACAGCCCCCTACCAACCGTTGCACTGCAGGAATAACATCTGTCAAAATGACATTGGACGATTGGAGAGGAGTATTCCACGTTGGATTCGCGCTTGTCTCGCGAACTGAGGAGGATTTACAAGGTATTGAGGTCTTGGATTGAATGTGGTAAATTATCTGACTGACCGTCCATGTCTTCTACAGCTCAGTGCATGAAATGTGTGCTTGTCAGACACCAAACTATCGCTGAAATCATTCACCAGATGTCACAGTGCAATGCATCAACTGTCTTTTTGATGAAAATATAAATATATTTCTTCATGTATCTCACTTTTATCAAATATCCCCTACTTTTTTAATAGTATATTTACAGCAGAATTTAGTTGCTCCAATGGCTATGAATTCCCCGATTCACGGACGAACGTGTATTTATATACGGGAAATCATCTCATAGTTACTGGCCTCTCGTACTATTTCGGGTTGCATTGCAGTTGGGAGCCTGTTCGGGATATGGAAGGATCGAATTCTAAAAGTCCCCCAATGCGGAGCTTCGTGGAAATCTTTGGGTAAGGAAGACGCCGGGTTGTCAACCCAATTCATTTCTCCCCGTTACGGTTACAAGGTAATCGCATCAATGACTGATGTACGTATTGATGCTTGCTTTCGAAAACATGGAATCCCAAGGCAACTAATGCACCGAAACGTTTTTCTCTGCTTCCTACTACAGCAGCCTTCGGAGAAAATATCAAAAGCAGGGCTTATATTTGGTCTAAATTTGTGAGAATCCATTTGGATTCTCGTGAAAATGATTGCGAGAATCCATACCTACTATGAGTGTCCCAGGATTCCAAGACACCACCATGGTTGAACCACTGTTGTATACTGATAACACATGTTAACCTTTTACCCAACACACTTTTTTTCAATTTTTAAAACTAAGTTTGATAATTTTTAAACAATAAATAATAAATAAATGATGAAATAATTAAATGAACAATATTTACCAATAAAATCTTACAAATATGGTTGTCGTTGGAACCGGCTCAATGAGCCGGTTCCAATGACAGCCATATTTGTAAGGTTTTATTGACAAAGTGTCAGGATATTTCAGGTCATGTTAGCTTTCTATTGGTTAATTTGTTGTCGCTGTGTTAGTTAAAGGGTTAAACTGACTCAATTTTTTCACGCGAATCCTAGCAGAGGTGCAGCGAGAATCTACATGGATTCTCGCCAGTTTTATTGCGCGAATCTTTATGCGAATCGATTCTCGGATTCTCGTCGAAATGTAAGCCCTGAAAAGAGCACACCTTCAAACATATGGTGGAAGAACGCCCTTCAACCGAGACCTCCAAATTTAGTCTCCATCAAATATGTCTTTGAGAAGAAACTAGAGACTAAGTCGCTACCGTTCACAAAAGTCCCGTCCGATGTTACTGTGTCCCCAGATGAAGTATTGAGGTTAATAAAATGTTCTTGCTCAAGTCAGACGCCATGTAGTACAAATAGGTGCAAAGGCAATGCTGCGAAAATGGCGTGCACATTTTTCTGCTTTTGCAACGCTACACTAGGAGGTGCAATGGACAAAGAAGGTTAGGAGATACATCAGCGATGAATAGCACTGATGAATATAATAACCAAACACCATAACATCCTTAAAATGTATATAGACTCGGATGCAACCTCTGGTATTCGCCTGGGGTGTTGCCTTGGCAGCAGTCAAACATTGCAGTCCACGAAATGACGATCTCACCATAAAGATGGATATTTCGCATTGTTCAAGGCTGTCAGACGTCCAGTAAACTGTTTCGTAGTTTGGAGATGTTACTCTCACACATTCCATCGCGAAAAAAAAAGTGGACGCCACTTGGAGGTTCAATGCCCTTACGACCGGACTATACCCTCCCTCAGACACACACTCCATCATCTTCCTTATTATCTGCCACTTAGAACACGATCAATATTGGTTCTAATAAGAAGTCATGGACTGCGTTTTTGAAGCAACAACAATCATTTTTTTTGGAAAGACCCTGATATAATATCAACTAAAGTGTATTAGGTAAATGGTTAAAGACTGGCTTTATGAACAGAACATTACATGTGTGTGGTCCCTGTTAAAACGGCTACATTTTTATTCAGTAGGATTATGATAATGAAATCATGATTGTAGATAAGTCCATTATATACACACACCTTTATATTAATTATCCCTATATAGGTACTAATTTGATAGAGCAATGTGCTTCCGAAGCGCAACGGACATTAAATAAACAAGTCACGGTGGGGAAAGTTTCGTGAAAGACTTCAGAGATAAAATCTTGTTCGTATGTTTGAATTCCGTCAAAAAGTCATCAAAGCAGTAAAAGGACACGAAGTGATGGTATTAACACGTTTCCTACTACAATGTTTGAATAGATAAATCCACCTTTGAAATCTTGTGTAGGAAAGGAAAGTCTATTATGAATATGAAGAGGTGAGCTATATTCAATTTTATATTACTTTCCTTTTTATTTTAATAAATTCCACTGCTTGGGATATGACGCACGTGACTATAGGCGTCACGTGTGCCGTTGGGCAGAGCATTTGAAATAAAATATTTCTTCCCTTTTTACTTTAACCCTTTACCCAACGAATCGGCCGCATCCGTCCGCGTAAAATGCAAATTCAGCAGTTGAAAAAATATTATTTTTCAAAAAATTTCAACAAACCCATATCATGTGACCCTCTCGTTGGAACGAGCTCGATGAGCTCGTTCCAACGAGGGGTCACATGATATGGTTTTGTTGAAATTTTTTTAAAAAGTTAAAAAAAATATATTTAAAATAATAAATTTTGATATCGTCTGCGTTGGGTAAAGGGTTAATAAATTCTATTGCTCTGTTTATAATGCACCGTGAAATATGAAGCACTTGACTATAGACGTCACGAGTTGGGAAATATTTAACTCATTCATATCTAGTGACAAAATAATATGCGGCTTTTACCCTACAAGTTCTGAATCGCCTGACTCCTGATTATCTGAGTAGTCTGGTACAAAGATGTGTACTATCTCGATCTCACAATTCAACAACATCGAACTCCCTTCAAAACAAACTAGGCGGCCTCGCAGCGGCAGGTACCCGTGCGTTTTCCGTGACGAGTCCCTTTTTTGGAACAGGCTGCCTGACCACCTTAAGGCACCACAGACGCTGGAATGATTCAAATAGGTTCTGAAAACCCACCTTTTCACCCTAGTTTTCGGTATTCGCTAGTAGTGTATCCCCCCCCCCCCCCCCCCACCCCGTGTCCCATTTCAAATATTTGCTACAAACTAACAGAGCATTGCAAAGCCGGTTTAGCAATGACACATCCCCATACTGCCAATAGCAGCCCGATTAATCAAAACGAAGAATCTCTACCAATGACAAGGTATTAACTCCCCGTATGCTGATGGAGGAAATTCCTACCTGGGACAGAAAATATCTTGGGGCACTTTTAACCACATTTTACCTTATGAATTGTATCAACCTTTTCTTCAATAATTTCTTGAATTAAATTGTTTCGACGTTGCATCAAATCTAGTCATTAGAATAAATATGATGGACAATACTCTTAAAATACTCAACGGGTTAGGAATTAAATAAGGGTCAGCTTGGTGAAAGTGAGAGTGCAATTAATTTCCAAATAACGTCATTTCGTTCAGTGCCTCGATATTGGCCATGACTCGTCCGGATATCCAAAGATTCATCCCGTTCAATACATGTAACTATTTCTTAAAACACACATGGTACTTTAATAAAGATAGATGCGAGGGCGCAAAGAAGAGTTGCAAACTCTATGCCCAGTTTGGCATTGTGAACGTCCAGGCCCAATTGGTATATATTGTGATTACCACGGTAATGGATTTGTTTGTATGATGGTCAGCACGTGTTCTTTGTGTGATACGTGTTTTCGTTTTCCATTTTGTGTGATGGAGGGCGCCTTGTTGTATCCTTAATGGGCAGGTGGTAACTCTGAGGTCGACGTCTAGACATGTAAAGGTGTGTTCTGGGTGCCTTCGTTAAAACTAAATACTTCGTAACTGAGGTTTGGACATTTTTTTCTCATTTTCGACCATGGTAACCTTGGGGACGCCTGTTTCTTACCTAAAGCATCACCACATGTATGTATTTTTCTGGAGTATAATATTTGTTATACCTGTACGTTAGCGCACATCAAACCTTAACAGTTTCACGTGAGACATTTTATGTTATTATGTAGGGCTGTCGCGATTAATCGATTAATCGATTGTTGATCGGTCACGGCGAAATCGATTAGTATTTTTCGTTGTCGAATAATCGGTAAATTATATCCCGTTTTAGACTTGTAATAATTAAAAGAAAATATGTTGAAAAAACTGTTTCTAAAGGTAAAGAGTTAAGAACATCGATGTTAAACACCAAGAAGCTATTGGAAGCATTTGTCTTTCAGGTACATTCATCAAGTCTTTGATGTTCTGAACTTTTGAACCGTCAGTGTAATAATCACGACCGGTCGGCAGTTGCGAAGTTCGCAACTGCCGACCGGTCTTGATTATTACACTGACGGTTCAAAAGTTCGGAACATCAAAGAGAAGGAGATGGGGGTCATCAAGGTACGATCAATCGATTATCATCGATTATTTGCGACGATTAATCGATTCCTAAATTAAAAAATCGTGGCAGCCCTATTATTGTGATGAACTGACGGTAACATGGTCTGAGGTTTGCGGCTCGGAGATTATGTTCAATCGAGAAACACGAGAAGCTTATTTACTAAACCTGCGATCGTTTAAAATTGCCTTGTTCCAGGCAGCTTTTAACGATCACAGGTTTAGTAAATGAACCTCACGTGTACCCCACCACTGGAAAAAATATCAATAAACCAGATAAACTCATTCCATCTCAGTTCAAATCGTAAAAAGGTTTTTACTTTAAGCAACGCTTCATCCGGAACAACATCTGCAACACGTGTGGAAAATCCAGAAGAATGAAGCGGCTTGCTTGTCATTCCGTTGATGAAGCAATTACGAAACGGGCTACGTCATTTCAAATATTTCGCGTTGTGACGCCAGACGGTAACATTTGTTGCTGGTGCCGTAAACATAAAAGAAACTACGCCAGCTCTTATCTAATCGGGGGGGGGGGGGGAGGGGGCTATAATTTTACTCTTATTGGAACCTAATCTAGTTTTGTTACTATTTTCTTCTGCATTTTTATGACTAGTCTGTCTGTTCCTAATCAATTTTCGTGTACCATCGTTCATACTGCGGATACCGAATTGTATGTATACTGTACTAAACAAGTTCGATCGATTTATTGACGTTAGCCCCGCCCACTCTCTGCCTCTACAAAAGCTACCCTCTTAATCGAGACATACGTGAATCATGAGTACAAGGTCCTTAGATAAACTACTCGGAAGACCCCCCCCCCCCCCCCCCCCCGTCTCCCTACAAATCGACGGCTCACTTGGGTGTTTGTGGACCTTTGACCTTTCCAACAGGCACAGAATCAAAAGTCACAGGCATGAGCTAAAGAGCAAAAGACTTCGAGAAAGCGCGAAATACTTTCAGGTGTAGGGAAATACCTCCGGTGCTTTACCAAATTACTTATAAAATATACTTCTCGGGCGGCAGAATAACCCCACCATTGAGACTCAGAATGAGGATAGTTATAACTTTTGGGTTCTACAGAGGGTAGCCACTGAACCGTTGAACAGATCAAAGACTAACAACGGTCGTCTTGTGAACAGAAAATAGACCCTCCTTGTCAATACACCATCTTTGACCCCGTAGAATCGCAGATTGATCCCAGTCGGAGTACAGCGAAAGGCCCAGCTTGTATATTGTACATACTTTGTTAAATCCTCCCAGAACTAAACCTCTCTTCTAATAATGTGTTTTCCATACTGATCTGCGTGTTAATCTACGCGTTATGACCATAGTAATGCTATCAAATTCGATACATCTGGCCTGTGCATACACATTGCATAAGCAATGTTTCAGCCAATGGACCTCCGGGTAACCCGGAGGTCCATTGGCAGAAATACCACCTGTGTTTGCTATGAGTAACCAGGAGAACCCGCCATGCTTTGGATGCCATTCGATATGTCAGTTGCGCGCAATTCCTACGCGCAATTAAGCCTAGATAAGCACACAGTTCGTGACAGAACTTCTAGTTTTAACTGTATATCTGCAAACCACCACATTACATGTATTTTCGGTTTATTATTTTGTCACTTTTCTCATTAGCCCTCACCAATAAGGTAATTCCGCCTTAATAGTACAATGTAATCAATATCAAGTCAAGTTGTTATCCATAGAGTACAACTGTATTTGTATCGTGTACAATTAGAACTGACGTTTTTGTATAGCCTGTGTCGGCAATGAGGAAATGACATACATGATTGGATATCACTTAGAAGACAAACAAGCGAGATATATAAGTAATACCACTTGAAACATTCATGTACAAGAGAATGTCATATCGAACATGTGATAAAGAAATATTGCCCCCCCCCCCCCACCCCTTCCCTAAAATGGCGTCAAGTCAAACAACTCGATAACTCGTCTAATTTGATGACTTATGACGGCGTGTTAGCTGGTATGTGGCTCTGCATTCAAGTCACCAACTGCCACGGTATTTATTTAGCATTGAAACTAGTAATACTGTAACGACTTTCCAATCACGCACAGGTACAGCAACTCTGTTGATGTGTTTAAGGTTACCTTTCAAATGAAATTAGTTCATCTTTAAATATTTGCCTTGTTACTATTTATGGGAGATTGCCTATATGCGCTCTCCCATAGATTTCAACAAGGCAAAGACACGTGAACATATTTTGACAAATAAACATAATTTAGCACTCTTCCAGTTAACAATGGTGGATCGAGAATTCCTAAATGAAATATTGCAAAATTAAGACTGAACCACTGATTTCCACGCACCTGGATTGCTGGTACGTCAGCCAGCGTAAAATGTCGCAACTCAACCTAACCCCACTCCCGTCCAAGATAGTGTCAGGTAAATCACGTAAAAAACTCCTCCCATTGATAATGAAAAAGCTGTTACGCTGTGACTACAGTCACAGCGGAACAGATTTCATTTCATCGAACGTCATGATCTGCTCACTAAGCCTGCTGAGTGGTTAAAAACCTTAATTTTACGCGTGGTTAAAATCTGATTACCGGCTCTATTACCTATTTACTTATAACATGCTCTTAATTATTAATCGCCTTTGCCATCTAAAACGGAGAAAAAACAACACTCGGGATAGTTTTTTTTTACATCTGCTCCGGCGGGCAGTACTACACGCTGTACGGGAATGTTTGAGTGACAGCTAGACACATCGTCAAAGTTGTATTGAATTTACCTTGCTTTTTCAGTCAAATTATTATTAACAATTCTTAAATTTTATTTTAAATAATTAGCTGTAGGTATTTTAAACTTAAGAAGTCATTGCACGTAGTATGTTTGAATGAAACACCGCGAAGTGTGAATGTATCGAAGTTGGCAAATTGCGTCATGTCAAAGGTCAAGTTTGATGAACTTCCTGCTATGGGTGTAATTTATTTTTAACCGCTGTAGAAGATTTACACTAGTAGTGGGGTTAAAAGCTAAAATTTAACATACAGGATATTCGCGGGTAGTAACAGAGGCGAGCATGACATGAATAACATGTAACCCATAGCTTACGTTGAATGAAAAAAATGTCCAAGGCCACAAGTTCATTAGCTGTCAATTACATCAGCTAGCTGTTTCGTAAATTTATTTATTTATTATTTGGTGTTTTAAGGTCACATATTTCTGCATAATGGCTAATCATGACCGCGACAGTTTTATGGGTGGGGGAAACCGGAGTACCCGGAGAGAACCACCGAGCAACGGCAAGCAATTGTCAGCTCCCCAACATACTGACGTCACACAAGCAGGGTTAGCATTGGTTGAAGACAGGTGCACCATCGACGTGCAGTGCGCCTTAGTACACAACGCCACCGTGCCCCCACGTGGGCAATGGGGCGAAGTCTCTCGCCCAAGGACACAACGCGGTTGTCGCAGGTGGGATTCGAACCGATGACCTCTCGGCTTGCAGCCTGCATCTCTATCAACTGAGCCACCGCGTTTCCCAGCTGTTTCTTAAAAGAAGACTTGCTACTCACATTTTCTCTCTACGTACTTTGTTAAATTTAGGAACGACAAACCTAAAAGTCTGAGGAAATAAAATAGTATTTTCTATTTTAATATATGTTTCCCCATCCCCTTTTCTACTATAATACACCTTTAGCTAATCGATTTTTGTTTGCTGGAATAGCAGTTATGCATCCCAGCATGGCGGTTAGTCAAAACTAAAACCTGAATCCTTTTCATTTAGTTCCGGCTTTTATGTGTTGCATACATAATACATGTACTCTAATGCGAACTCATGTCAACGTCTACAGGTACACAAGACACGTACTTTATTGAAGGTTCTTCGCTGTAGTGAAATTGGTATCAGCTATTTCCAGCAGAATGGGTCCTAGTGCCATGATGTTGCAGACCTCGCGTCCTTTTCTCGACGATTTAAACACAAAAACAGTAGTCAATGCAGGTATGCTTCTGCGGACATCATAGCGCGCTCTAGACGTCATTGGCACGGGAAATAGTAGTTCATATCTACAGGCAGTTTCATGTTACGTTGTTTATCTTAATGCGCCTCATATTTTATCTGTAATAGCCGTGTAGAGCGGATCGCAATATGCAATAGGCCTGGTTAGCACCTAACCGGGTTTCCACACATAGTTGTAGGCCTTCTTGTTGTAGAGAGTGCGGTGATTAATGTGTGTAATTAAAGGTATCGCAGAACTAAATATTGAAATTAGAGTGAAGCGCCTTAAAATGTTGCACTCGGAGATGATGCAATCTCTAAAAATAAACAGCCTTGGGAAAATCCACTGTTTCAATAAACGTTTGAAACATTCTATTGACATCTTGCATTATTGTTGAATATTCCTGATAAAAAAGAGGGTGATTTGATGACTTTTGGACCTAAAAAAATACAATATACTTATTGTGTGTTTTTGTAGGGAATTCCCTGAAAAATATGTGCACGTGACCGGTACTTCCCTTTGTGTCAGTTTTTCTCTCTTATTTGTTGCATGACCCCCTGTTTTCAGATCAGAAAAAGTTGTCTGAAGGGCTATACTTCACAGAGATATTTGAATGCCAAAATTAAAGTGATGCGATCATATTTTTTTCCTCCTGAACGTTATAATGGTCGCCTATGGGAAAATATTTAGTTCTGTGATACCTATAGGAAATATGTTTTTTGGCTTCCAAACCAGATTCAGTTATTATTTTGGGAGATTATTTCACACTTAAATATTTATTTGGGGACCACACCTTACCAAACCATTTTATTGTTTTGAAAAGTTACATTTTTGTCACAGTCAGCAATAAAAGCTATATATAAAACTAAGACTGTTCATGCAAGCAAATTCACGTCTTGAGCAAATGTATCCCTCAGGAGCACACTATAACCTCTGGCAGCTGCTAACTAACAGCCTATCTTACCCTATTAACATATTTATTTAAATCATGGTTTCCCCTCATATTACTAGGGGCAGGGAGGATTCAAAATCTTCCAACCCCCTCCCAAATCACCATTCAAACACAGACAGAAAACCTACACTGTCCTTTTATTCACTAGTATTTAGAAGTTTTTCTCTTCTATATTATGCTCTTCCATATGTTGGAAAACAATTCCTTCATTGAAAGAGTATCCTGGAAAACAAATTTGAGGAGGGGCGGCGCAACAGTGGAAAATAACATAATAAAATTACAAATGTGAGTGAATGGCATTTGTGCGAAGCTACCAATATAGTTGTCCTGTACTAGTGCTGTCATGGTTCCCATGATACAGCATAAATTTACAGTGACAGTTGTGAAATATTGCTCTTTCCCTGAACCAAGTCCTCCCTCCCACACGTATTTAACCCTTCTGCTGATGATAATCATTTGGAAAGACTGAACAGCATGTTTTTAGAGACTGTAGTTAGTATCATACACTTTCAGTTTTTTTTATGATTTACTTTGAGGCTTCAGCACTGAGTTATGTTTTAATTTAACAACCTTGCCCTGGCTCTTCCACTATATTTTTCATTGTATGTCATTCAGTACTCTCATGTAGACCTCCTACATGTGTGACTGCAAGCCTATCTGTCTGTCTGTGTGTCTGTCTCTTCACCAGACATGGTGTTTCTTTGCTTTTCACTTGCCTGGATCTCCATTTTCAATAATTGGCAGCTGACTAACTTTCACCCCCCACCCTCCCCCACACACACAGGTATATTAAACATCAAATACCACTATATTCTTGAAGCAAATGTCTGATTCATCCTCTTTGGAAACATGTTTTCAACAATTTCAATCTTTTTGCCAGAATGGGTGTCTGTGGGGATTAAAACAAAGATTATGAAAGTGCACTTATGGGAACTTACAGCATACGCATAGCACTATAGAATCAATATTTGATGGTTTTAGGCATCTTACCAGTGTTATGAGATATCACAGTAGCAGGTACTGGTCATTCTTTTGGAGAAAAACACTGTTTTTCGTTTTGCCAGTGCCATACCAATGACTCTATGTGCCTTTACTGAGAAAACTGAGGCATTTCCTTTACAAAAAATGCAAAATATTCATCAAATACAATGTGATATGTCTTCAGAGGCCAGACTGTGATTTAAAAACTTTTACAGATGGGACAGTTCATATCACAGTAGGTTTGTTTTGGGTCAATATCAATTAAATTATGAATTATATCATATATTTGATGAAAAGGGGCACACCGGGGGTCCTATTCAGGGAAAAATGTTACTACATCAAATGGCAGAATAAAATTTGACATCAGTTGTTAGGATAAACTGGTAGAGTCCTTTCATAGTGGTGAAATATACAGCTGCATCCCCAATTTTGGAAACAAAATTAACATCCATATTGTTCCATGGAGGTTGGGACACTGTTTTGCTTGCAGTATGGTTAAATGAGACAGATTTTTTCTAAAAATATTTTGTGCTGATGCAGATTTTAGTTTTATTTTGGGATCAGGGTAGTTTTTTAATGAAAGCTGTAAATTTTCATCCTTCTCAGTTACTTTATAAAGTAACAGGATAGAAAAATATTTTGGAGGCAATACCAGTTTTCAAGCCCACTGACAAAGTTTGGACACTTTTCCTTAAAAGAGCAAATTTTCCATGTTTTTGACTCAGCCAAAGCCAAAAGTTGGATTCTAATGCAGAAATGACTCTTTTATCTCATGGAAGTGGTAAAATGTCTCTTTGGTGGGGTTGGGGATGATTATAGGTATCGCAGAACTAAATATTGAAATTAGAGTGAAGCGCCTTAAAATGTTGCACTCGGAAATGATGCAATCTCTAAAAATAAACAGCCTTGGGAAAATCCATTGTTTCAATAAACGTTTGAAACATTCTATTGACATCTTGCATTATTGTTGAATATTCCAGATAAAAAAGAGGGTGATTTGATGTCTTTTGGACCTAAAAAATACAATTTACTTTTTGTGTGTTTTTGTAGGGAATTCCCTGAAAAATATGTGCACGTGGCCGGTACTTCCCTTTGTGTCAGTTTTTCTCTCTTATTTGTTGCATGACCCCTGTTTTCAGATCAGAAAAGTTGTCTGAAGGGCGATACTTGACAGAGATATTTGAATGCCAAAATTAAAGTGATGCGATCATATTTTTTTTCCGCCTGAACGTTATAATGGTCGCCTATGGGAAAATATTTAGTTCTGTGATACCTAAAACGTCTTTCCTTATTCCTTGGCCATACTTCAAATGTTGAACACATGTATAATCTACCACTGCATTACAGTCACGATATTGGCTCTCTGTTTGAAAACCATTACCCTTCGAATATCCGTTTCCGCCCAATACCCGATTTCTATCTTGGTCAGCAGTACCATTAAGAGCAAGAGGGTGGCTGGTAATAAGGAGGTGCCTAAAGAGAAACGTCATTATTTATTGGGATAGATCGGGGTATATTATTATCCTGACAACTGTTTATCAGTTGTTCGAAATGCAGCTCCATCGCATTTGCGCCGATTACTCTTTTTTTCGCTCTGCGGCTCCTACCAGTCGCTGTTGGTATGTAGTACCCCCACTACGGCCTTTAGCACCTATCATTGCAACTATTATTTTTTTATCACCGCTGAAGTTGCATATCTAGACAATACCACTTGCAGTTAAGACACTGTTAGACAAGCCTTGCAGCCTACCATTGCTAATTCCAATAAAATGGGCTTCCCTCACGGTGCACAGCCCACTGAACACACGCATGCACCCGCGAAATGCGGATCAACGACGGGCATTCTCGCCTAACAACCACGCAAAATAAGCTCGAAATAAGCCCACCACTTATTTTTAAAAATCCGTTCCATGATTACATACCACATATCAATAAATAAACGAAATCCATGTGGCAAACGGAATGGCATGGGGCGACGAATAGCAAGCTCCATCGCTTCCGACCTTATATTATTGATCAATATCCATCTACTAACCTCAATACAGACGACTCTGTTATTTTGAAACTAAAAGTTATTGTGATGAATTGACGGTAACATGGTCTGAGGTTTTTGGCTTGTGGCTTGTGTTCAAACGAGACGCGAAGCGTCGAGGTTGAACATGCACTCCGAGCCGCAAACGTCAGACCATGTTTACCGTCAAGTTATCAAACTAAGGTTTATGTTGTAATACGACCCTACCCACAGCCCAAAACCTACATCGTGAAACACGAGAAGCTAATTTACTGAGCTTGTGATCGTTAAGAGTTGCCTTGTTCAAGGCACACAAATTTAGTAAATAAACCTCTCGTCTACCCCACGGCAGCAGTGAATAAATAACCAATAAATCAGATAAACTGATTCCATCTTAGTTCAAATCGTAGATTTGTTTGTAATTTAAACAACATTCGGAACACTGTCTGCTACACGTGTTAAAAAATCCAGAGGAATAAAGCGGCTTGCTTGTCAAATATTTCGCGTTGTGACATCAGACGGAAACATTTGCTATTGGAGCCCTAAACATAAAGTAAACTATGCCAGCTCTCATCCAATCAGAGGGCGAGGATCTTATTCTTATTGGAACACAATGTCATATTGGTCACACAAGATGTACACGATTTTTATGTTAGAGGGAAATTTGCGATCAGGATGTGTTCCTTACCGGGAAGGGTTGACAATGGAGCACATTCTTTTGAACTGTACATATTTTAATCTTGTCAGACGGCAGTTATTTAACACTCACGCTACCGAAAACGACTATTGTCAGCTATTCTATGATGAATATGTGTACACTCTGCTAAGCGCAGATCAAACCTACATGTACCATATGAGAAATTGTTGGAAATGGCTCGGAGAGCCATATCCAACAATTAATCAGATGATAGAGTGTCAAGTATGTCATGCAATTCATTAAACATCCTCGCATACAGGCGTACCTAGAGGTTCTCCACATTTGGCTAAAGTCGGCGTAGGATTACAGGATTAAAGCTGTGCCTCTTAGAGACCTACTTTACAACACAAACGCCACTCGAATTATGTTGTTTCTCAATGAAATAACCCTTTTTAATAAATTGTGTGGTTTTTATTCTTTTAAACTCATTTATTACATTATTCGGGTATAACATGTTATCTAACGGTCCATCCAAATAAATAGTAGTACTGGTGCCATCGCCAACCCGTCCCTCTCGCTGTATTGTAGTCGTCGAAAAGAGATGTGTAGTGTGAGCTGGGAAAAGTACAGCTGGACTGCATAAGAATATCTCAACATAAATCGCGTCGCAAACGTAGGATCGGGTTGCACAAGAAACATCTGGTTAAAAACAAGTAAACCAGTTGAGAAAACGAAAAACCTATCCAGCTTCATAAACTATCTAGCGCAAGAACATTCGAAAATCGTCGTATATGGCACAATTACAGTGCTGAGGCAAAACAATGTACTATTATTGTACGATCGAGGTGACAGCTAGACAGAATGGTACTAACTAGCCAGACTCGTAATTACGTCGAATTTATATCAGCCGTGACCAGCACCGAATGACGTCACGTGCGGGGTGATGCCACACACCTAATTACAGCCTTAACAATTTCGAGAAAAATAGATACTTCCTGCCGCTCGATGTAAATCTCTAACAATAAATCAGCACATCAGAGCATTGTATATCTACATGTGTGTTAACTGCAGAATACACTGAAACAATGCAAATCTCACTCTAACAGATTGTATGGAATTCGTATTTGCATCGATTGTCTCAGGAGCAAAGGTTAGGTGCTAATTCAACACCGCTACTTTGGCAAATTTGGAACGAAATATTCCGACCATACTACTGTTATTCTCGCTAGAATTTCAAGAAGTAAAATGACGCTTTCCTGACTGATTTGAAGCGAGTTTGGTTAGTCTCCTGATCTAATAACTTAGCGACTAATTAGACGCCGGGTCATAATAGAGGATCAATAGACTACTTAGTCTATTCAGGACTCCACTTACCCAATCAACCGGTTCCTCCACTGCACTATGTAAATCCCACCGTTTTTATTTTGTGCTTTTAATGCATAGCTTATACCTTCTCTTTTGAACAAGTATGAAAACTTTTTTTGATATACAGAATATACCCATAGTAGCTTGATGTACCAAATGTTCACCACTCGTGGAGAAGATACTTTGGGTATTTTTTATTTATACCGTGATCGTCAGCTTATTAGTCGCTACTATGTGTTCTCAATTTTACTGAGCACCAGACGTGCATACGAGCGAATCTGTTTTTGTTTACACCAGCATCGATGCGTGGTACTTCCGCTGTCAATTTTATCGTTGAAACGAAATGAAAAAAACAAAAACTGTGCCTTTTTCGTTTTAATAATATACTATTTCGAGTTATGCATGCTTTATTAACATGACACAATGCATGTTTGTTAATTTTTGGCATCTTATGAGGTAAACCCATGTAAAACGTAATAAATAATTGCCACTTCCATTTCCCTCTTCGCGAGGCGACGTGCGATAAATTTATACAAGTTTGCATTCAGGTCGACGTCACCAAAAGCCGGCTTGGATGTAGTTCAACTGAAGGTGTAAATATTTATTGTTGAAATCCCATTCCTGGCGTGTTCATCACGGTTGGTGTGTAGAGCTAAAATTTATAGCATAGACTTTTCATATATAGTAGAATAGGTAATAATGTTATAAAAACCGTTTACGCAACGTAACAGCCAAAACCATAGGAACGAAATAGAAAAAAAGAACAACAATAACTTGTTACTTCTCAAGTAGCAGTATAATGTGATATGGTCCAATGTGGAGATCGATTGAACGAGAGCTCGCGAATTGTTGCTCTATGTTTACGGCCCCAGTAGCGTATGCTAAGTGTGGCGTCTCCTCGCAAAATACTGGAAATAACTTTTTCTGTTTCGCAGTTATTTCATCAACGGAGTGACTTACAAACTGCTTCATTTTTATCAAGATTTGTCACATGTGCAGCAGACTATGTTCCGAATGAAGAGTACTGTTTTAATTACAAATCAGTTCTTGATTTGAACTAAGATGGAATGACTTCGACCTTTATCGGATTTACTGATTATTTGCCCAGTGACGTCTCAGGGTACGCGATAGGTTTAATTATATAAAATGGTAAAATAGTTATCGTTGAAAGTTTCCTTGTTCATTTTACAATGTGCTTTTTTGGGGTTATGGGCAGGTGTCTCATTGGAACATATTCGCTATTCTGATGACCTGACGGTAACATGGTCTGAGGTTTGCAGCTCCGCGCGTTTGTTTAACCTCGATGTTCCGCGTGTCGGTTGACCATAAACCCTGAACTGCAGATCTCAGCCCATATTACTGACTCATCTTCACAATAAATTATAATATTGATGACAGTCAGGCTGCGAAGTGTAATTGACATAAAGGAAAACAATAGTAAAATGCCATTTAATTGAAAGAAAGTCACAAACATCATAACCAGGAAAACTTGGATGAAAGTGTTGCACGATCCACGAAAAAGTCATTTTAAGTCGACAAGAATATATTTTCTATCAGTGAACAATGATAACACACATGACAATCCTGACGTTCTGCAGCGTGTTCACCTAGCGCTTGGTAACGGTACAGTATGGCTGCCGTGGATCGGTCACTTTCCACGCGGTGGGCATTATATCCACGAAAGCAATAATATTAGATTGCAAATACTAATTATGGGAATGCTCATCAAAAATTTAATTAATGAAGCAACATGTACAATCCGCTGTTTCATTAATTAAACACTTTTTGATGAAAATTTGTGTTACCTCGTAAACGCATGAATGGACATCACTACCCACGCGTGGATTTCGACCAGTCCACGACGCCTGTACAGTAGGGTTATGTTTCCACTTCTATAATGTGCTCTGACGCGTACTGAGACAGGATATGCCTTTATTATTATTGTGCTCGACCGACTGTTGTCCTTCTGGTGACAAAAGCAATGTCTACTGGAATATTGGTTCAGCCGGTTGTTACCAAGTATTTTGTGATGATTGATTAACCGAATTTTACTATCTTCTGGAATTGTTCGAATGTTAATGTAAAATGATGTCAATTGCTGATTTTCATGGACAATTTTCGCAATTTAATCGGAATGCTTATGTATATCATTTTGTTCAATTCGTTTGGCACTTGCGGTGTCACTATAGCTGAAAATTATCCTCGACGGCCGCTCATAGAAATGACGTTGAAAAATGACGCGCTATTCTTTCAATTGATCGATTCTTCGCTCGAAAACCTTTAATTCGACGTTTTAGAAGTATTCTCACTCCTGAAAAAGGAGTCGTTCACCCATGGGATATGCATTAGGGGTGTGAAACACTGAAATAACACAAAATAAAAAAAAATTGAGGGCTGGACCATGTTGGGTTGATTTAGACTTTTGCCTGCTCCCCGCGGCCAGCAAGAAACGCTGAGAAAGCTTCGGCGACTCCCCTTCGCAGTTTATTGAAATGCAGTGGATTTATCTGGGTAATGACGTGTTTATCACTCACATACATTTTTGTCCTGAATGACAAAATCGCAAAAAGAGAGACGTAATACACAATGTTCACTTTAATAATAAAGAAAAATCAATAAATTTCAGAGAAAGTGTACAAAAAACAATAAAACACAATCACCATGACACTGATACAATAATATTATGATACAGACAAATTATCAACAACCCAGAAAAGTTCAAAAAATTTGTTTGACTACCAAAGTGAAAATAAGTGAGAAAATATTTATAAAAAAGTTTGTCTAACCCAAGAAGATTTTGAAAATATAAACAGATATGTTATCATACACGAAATGCAAGAAATGTTGCAATGATGACAGAAAGCAGCATTCGTTACAGAGAGTTTACTAACGCCATAGAAAGTTGTCATTCTGTCAGAAACTTGAATTTTGGCAGAGTGCCGTGTCGTGTAATATCAATTGTGAATAGCAGAATCGACAATTTACAGAATCAATTTATATCAGGATGTTCATTTAAAGGTTTTAAAAAATTATAGAATGTCCAGTATTACTTAGAATACGAGACCCCAGCACGGATATTTTAGAACACAAGATATTATAATATGCCCTAAAACTTTCTTAATTTCATTTATTGTTCAATATTGATGCATGAGTACACTCTGAGGTCAGTTGGGTTGAAAATCATCCCAAGTCAACTGGGTTGAGTAAATATGAACCTTTTGGGTTCACATTTACTCAAACCATTTTTGATTTGGGTTGATTTTTAACCCAGCTGACTTTAGAGTGTGCTGAATTTCCAGCGGTTGGATTTGGTGCCACAAACTTACTTCCGATACTCCACTCAATCCAGCGCATATTAATTTTAAAGGGGCAATAAGTCGCGACTAAAAAGACAAATAAGTTGACTATTTCACAAAACCACATTTTCCGTGATTCAAAAGTATCATCGTAATTTACATATCATTTGCATGAAGGTGTTCAATTCAATTAAATTAATTACAGTGAAGATGAGAATTAATCAGACATATAATTTCATACTGGTGTATATTTTATGGTGATCATTTATTCTTCCCCAGCCATTGTTCAACCCCATTGGCTGATACTAGAAATCATTGACTAATGACATAGATAGATGGTCGCTTACCAGTCGTGATTCGATATTAAATTTTTAACAAAGTGCACAAAAAATCAATCTTTGCCGAGGATTACTGAAGCAGAGATCCAGTTTAGTAAATGATGATCAGAAATGTCATGTCAAGTTGTGATGATTTTATATCCTTTGCATCACATTATGTTGTTTTTTTTAACCCTTTATGTTATGCAACGACTAGAACGTACCGGTGATGTTCATAAACTTTGCCAACCCAATTCTATTTGTTTTTCAGTTTTTGCACAAAACATTGCACATGGTCCAACAGTGGATGAGCTCTGTAAGTTTGTTACAATGAGGGGATATAAGATATGATTTCGAGGTAACAGTTATTTCTCTTGTTATTCGGGAATTTGTGTTGCATGTGTCGTCTGCTATTCGTATTATATAAACATTTAATGAACTGTAAGAAGCCACCTGACTCGCAGTGTTACTACATCAAAGTTGGCTCTGGTGTCGCACATTTATTAGATTATTGTGAAGGGTATTTCTCAAATGACGTGATGATAAGGGTTATGGGATAAAATTAAATATGTTCATATTTGTAGGTATTTACAACAAGAATGTCTTGATATTGAGAGACTCGGAACTGTCAAATTTGTTAACTCATTTTGTGATATTGTCTTTGGATGAAAGTTTGGGAACCCCAAGTGCACAACCAGTGTACCCTCCCATGCTTCGTCCTGTACATGGATGTTTGATTTTATTTGTAACATGTTCTTTGTTTCCATGATAATAATAGTAGAATCATGTGTCACTGGTATAAATATATATTTTCTACCATTTACCTAAAAGCAGAATTGCATAATGCAGTATCAGTAGGGAAAAATTCAGCAATAAAAGATTATGTTTCACTATTACACTAGCAATAAAAGTCACATGACGTCACATTTCTTTGGTCTGAATTTCAGACCTGCTTTTCCAAACCTCAAGAACACTGTTTCTTTCTAAATTGATAAATGCACTTTCAAAGTATTTTCCTAGGACAATTATATCACGAAAGTAAACTAATACTTCTTGCGAAGTTAACGGGATAACACATCTGACAGGCTCAGCATTTCTAACATACAGGCCTTTGTGGAACATGACGAAATGGTTGGTGTCATTTATATCATGCATTACTGATGTCCTTCTTTTTGCGAGAACAGTGGGTGAAATAGTCATTTTATGATTGGTAATGGTCTTAATAGCATATCAAATATCTCAAATATCTGGCGAAGATTCCTTCAACTAAACTGACACAAAACTATGAGAATTTGGAGGTGTAACTATATTTATACACACTTCAACTCGAGAAATAGTTGTGTCTGAATCCGCAGAACCATTATTTGTTTTCCAGATAAAAGAAATCCCTTCCCCCCATGCCAACATCAATGGTGTTGTTTCTCAGATCACCAATACAACCATTTTCGGATAGAAAATCTGACCTAATGATGACTAATTTCTTTTTTAGTTTAAAATTTAGTCAATTTTCTGTTGTAAGAAATTGTGCTAATTTAAACTTCTTTGCATATTATGGCGACCTTTTTTGGTGTTTGTTGTGTTTTATTGCGATTGCAGTTTCTCGTGACCCTTCTACTTAGTATATGTGTTGTCATTTGGCCCGCTTTTTCCACGTGTGACCAAACAATACATATGTGAACTTGTACTTGTAGAGTTAAAGTCGGCCCCAATATCCGAAGTGTAATAGTCTGTGTTTGAGTTGGTTTCTTCAAACACACTGAACAGTTGGCTTTCAACATGCAGCTGGTGGTTATTTTTGTCTACGACTACAGTACTTAATCCTTATATTTTGGATTTTGTTTTTAGATGAAAATTAGATGTTGTAAAAGTTTGTGTTAAAGTAATTTTATTAGATTACCTGCTTCAAAGAAGTTTTGAGCTAATGTATTGACTGCCTTGCCGTCACTTGTATGTGTCCAATTTTGTAAGGGTTTGCATTATGCATTTTTATCAAAATGCAGTGGGACCAGGGCTTTTATATTGTATATATGGGTTGTAGGGGACTATCACAACAGTATCCAATCCTAATACAGTGACTTCTTTCCAATTTCAATAAAATTGTCGTCCCAAACAAACTTAGTCAATTTCTATTTGTTTTGCTTCATCTTCAATGACATGTTTAGGTATTTACCCTGCTGAATGCGAAGATTTAACTGAACTTGTTTTATTTTTAAGTCAAAATATGCATGTGTAACTTGGAATTAGTCAATTTTAGGTTATATATTTGTGTCAAGGTTTTGTTTTTATGTGTCTTTATTATTGATATTAGAGACTTCTGTTAGTGAATACATTGCAGTAACATTCAATGCTCATGTTTTGTATTCTTCAGGAATTTGATCGGGATTTTGTAGCGAAAACTTTGTTATTTTGTGACAGTAAACATTGCTCTCTACGTCAGCTTTTATGCACATCGTGTTGTCTTAACTCCTCACTGAACTATATGTTTTACTTGATGGACATCTTTAGACTTTACGACCTTGCATGAACAAATTGTATGGAATTTTGTTTTTCCGTCAAATAGTTCATATCTTTCTGGATATAGCCAATTCTAGGTTGTAAACGTATCTGTTAAGGTCAGCTTTTGTGGGTCTTTCCTTGTGCCTGATAAAATTCTGGTTGTTAGAATTAGCTTTTTGTCAGCTTTTGTACAGATTATGGGGAAATAATTTCCCACATTACATTATACCCCATTAAAAATTGAAAATATCCATCATTTTGGGGTGATATAAACAATAAAAATGCAGTTTTAATCAGCTTTCTCCATACTGGATCGACTGCATCAAGCATGGAAGTGGGAGAGCGTCTGCAGTAACATCACTCCTGCTACATTAGTGCCACTTCGTTTAGAAGAACCTGAGCGCATGCGTCACAGAGGTGCATGTGTGTGTGTGGGGGTGGGGGTGGGGGTCAGCATATATTTATTAGATAAAATGAGTTTGTCACACTGTACAATAAACTGATGCATATCCATCAATTACCAAAGTCACTTACAGTAGATTGGCTTAACAGAAAGCAGGGACATAAGACAAATCCCTGTGGTAATATTTCACATGTGTTTTTCCAGTTAGCAGCAAAATCAGTCAAAGCACGCAAGACCATTACCTCGAAAGTGCGTGCTGCCTGACTTTGACATAATCCGAGAAACAAAATAGATAGCGAGTACGAACTAGTTTGATGCTGTGGGTATTCAAATATAACCCCGATCAAGCAAGGGAAATATATGACTGGATGGCGTGGCGACAAGGCAAGTTAAAACACCCGTAAAATAGTATCGAAACTAAATATTATCTAACTTATATGATCTTACATCAGACTTGACATATATTGTAATATCTTACCTCCTACAAGTATCTGGGAATTTCATTGGTTCAAAGACGTCACATGCAGACTGCATATAAAACCATATACTGCCTGTTAACATCAATATACGCTGACAGCCATGGGTAATCTCCCCTTTATTCATTGATTATTCAAAATGGCGGCAGCCGATAAACGCTTCAAGTTGAAAGATTGTGTGCCAGAAGCCCATATTTGGTCTGAAGTGCAGGTTAGGCAACTTAAAAGGCTTCATATTCTATAGATGTGTGTCTTGTTACCTTCGAAATGAAACTGTTTGGTATGTATGAATTTGCCTTCTTACAATTTTTGAGAGAGTGCCTGTAGGTACTCTCCCATAAATTGAAACAAGGCAAAGACACGTGAACACATTGTGAGAATTCTCTCATTTAATTTTAATCGCTGTTATTAGTTCTGTGCATCGATGCAGCAGTCGGTAAGATATATTCGTTACACAGCTTGTTGGTGGCCTAATATGGTATATATAGTGTCAGTTAATTCCATATTGGACTCGAGCTTCGCTCTCGTCCAATATGAAATTAACTGACACCATATATACCATATTAGGCCACCAACGCTCTCGTCCAATATGAAATTAAGTGACACCATATATACCATATTAGGCCACCAACAAACTGTGTAACTAATAATATGTTTTACCACTTACCTAAAAGCAAAATTTCAAATAAAAGTATAGTAACGAAACCAAATAAAAGATTATGCATCCCTATTGCAGTGGCGATAAAATTCACATGACGTCACATCTGTTAGGCCTGAATTGCAGATTTGCTTTTCAAAACCTCAAGAACACTGTTTCAAAACTGTTAAATGCACTTTCAACTTATTTTCCCCAGACAATTATACCATCCAAATAAACTAACTCTTGCCACGTTAACACGATAACATATATAGCAGGCTCAGCACTTTTAACATACCTTTCTTGAACTTGACAAAATGGTTGGTGTCATTTAGAACCTGCATTACTGACTTCCTTCTTTTATCAATAACAGTAGATGAAATAGTCACTTTATGTTTGGTAATGGCCTCAATAACATCAAATATCTCAAAAATATGGCAAAGATTCCTTCAACGTAACTGATACAATGCCATGAGAATGTGTGGGTATAACAATATCTATACTAACTTCCACACGAGAAATAGTTGTGTCTGAATCAGGAGAACCATTACTTGTTTTCAAGATAACATAAATCACCTCCATTCCAACATCAAAGATGTTGTTTCTCAGATTAACAATACGACAATTTTCGGATAGAAAATCTAACCCTGTCTAATCTGACAATTTTAGAATCAAGCTGCAATTCTATATTAGGGTAAATCTTCTTCAGAATGGGTTGTCAGGAAACACCTCTGAGATGAACAAATGAAATAGCACTTTTTGAGGAAAATGCATTGAAAAATAATTTTCATCCATGAGGGTAAATATTGCTGCTGTGTCAACAATGGTTCAGACACGTGTTTGTTAATTCCAATATTTAAAATTAATGTTGCGCCCTCGACCCTCTTTATCACAATATAGTATGAAGATTTTGAGACCTTATTGTCTAAAAAAGTTTGACCAATTTCTTTTTTAGTTTAAAACTTAGTCAATTTTCTGTTGTAAGACATTGTGCTAATTTAACCCCCCTTGCATATTATGGCGACCTGTACTGCTTTTATTATGATCACAATTTCTCTTGACCCTTCTACTTAGTATACGTGTTGTTATTTGGCCCGCTTTTTCTCCTCCCCAGGCCAAACAATATATATGTGAACTAGTACTTGTTAAAATCAGTACCAATATCCGAATTTTAATAGTCTGGGTTTAGTTGGTTTCTTCAAACACACTGACCAGTTGGCTTTCAACATGCAGCTGGGTGTTATTTATCACCACGACTACAGTACTTAATCCCTATATTTTAGATTCTGTTTTTTAATGAAAAATAGATGTTGCAAGAGTTTGTGATAACCCTTTACCCAACGTAACGGTCAAAACCGGCCAGCGCTGTTCTCAAAACTCGCCAATCAGTTTTCATTAGTTTGTTTTATATACTCATAAACATAGGTTATGACCCCTCGTTGGAACGAGCTCGTCGAGCTCGTTCCAACGAGTGATCCTAAATTATGTGTTTGAGACGATAAAAATGAAGAAATTTGTTACTCAAGAATTTGTTTTTGAAAGTGTCGTCCGCTTTTCATTATCGGTAAAGGGTTAAAGTAATTTTATGAGATTACCTACTTCAAAGAAGTTGTGAGTTTATGTGGTGACTGCGTCGTCGTCAGTTGTATGTGTCCAATTTTGTAGGGGTTTGCGTTTATGCTTTTATCAAAAGTTAGTGGGACCAGGGCATTTATAGTGTATACAGTACGTGGAGAGTGTATTACCACTAAATCATCCGCAGAGTGGAGAGACCACCCGAAGAATAATTGCAAATTTGTTGCAAAGCAAAACCAGCACGAGCAAAGGTTCAGCCAATTGACCTCCGGGTTAAACCCGGAGGTCCATTGGCTGAAACATTGCTTGTGTTTTTGTCGATATGTACAAAATTTTAAAGTTATAGCTTGGGTGATAACTCCACTCCGCGGGAGATTTACTTACAATCCACTCTCCACGTACTGTATATGCGAAGGTGCGGACTATCAGAACATTATCCAATCTAAATACAGTGACTTTTTCAACTTTAAATACAACTGTCATACCAAATTTAGTCAATTTTATTTGTAAGAATTAGCATTTAGTTAAGACCTTGTATGAATGATAGGAGCCTTAATTTCCCATTAATGCGTATTTACTTCAATTCAATGACAGATTTACGTATTAACCCTGCTGAATGCGAAGATTAAACTAAACTTGCATTATTTTTATGTAAAAATAGTCATGTTTAACTTGGACTTAGTCAATATTTGGTGATAAATTTGTGTTAGGGATTGTTTTGTTTCTGTTAAGGTTTTACTTCTGTGTCTTTATGATTGATATTATAGACTTTTGTCAGAGAATATTGCAGTAATATTCAACTCTCATGTTCTGTATTCTTCGGGAATTAGACGGGAATTTTGTAGCCACAACTTCGTTATTTTAAGACAGTACAAAACACTGTTTTTGTCAGATTTTATGCAAATGCAGTTAAAACTAGAAGTCCTGTCCTGAAATGCGCACAGATAGCACGTCGATTTGCGCGTTAATCTACTCGTTATGACGGCGGTAAGGCTATCAAATTCTGCTCATACGACCTGTGCACAAGCAAAGTTTCAGCCAATGGACCTCCGGGTAACCCGGAGGTCCATTGGCAGGAACATTGCTAGTGTTTGCTATGGGTAACAAGGAGAACCTGCCATGCTTTGGATGCCATTTGATATGGCAATTGCGCGCAATTCCTACGCGCAATTAAGCGTGACATGACTTCTAGTTTTAACTGTAGTGGTGTCTTAACTTCTCACTACACTATATGTTTTAGTTGATGGACATCTTTACACTTTATGACCCTCCATGCACAAATTGTATGAAATTTTGTTTCGCCGTCAAATAGTTCATATATGCATGGACATAGCCAGTTCTAGGTTGTAAACTTCTGTGTTAAAGTGAGTTTCTGTGGGCTTTTTCATGTGCTTGAAAAGATTGTGGTTGTAAGAATTAGCGTTTATGTCAGCTTTTGTGCAGGTTATGGGGAAACAATTTCTCACATTACAATCTACCTCATTACAAATTGAAAATATCCATCATATGCGTGTAATATAATAAATAAAAATGCAGTTTTAAGCAGATTTCTTAATACGGGATCGGCAGCATCAAGCATGAGAGTGGGAGAGCGTCTGGGGTAACATCCCTCTTGCAACATTTATGTCACATGATTCAGAAGAACCTGAGTATGTGTGATCGCAAAGGTGCACTCAGAAGTGTGTGTGTGTGTGGGGGGGGGGGGGGGGGGGGGTCAGCATATATATATTTGATAAAAGGAGTTTGTCACACTGTACAATAAACTGGAGCATATCCATTAATTGTCAAAATGTATTACAGTAGATTGGCTCAACAGACGCCAAATATTTCTGGTAATGTTTCGCATGTGTTGTTCCAGTTAACAACTAAATCAATCAAAGCACGCAAGACCATTACCCTGAAACAGCGTGCTGAGTGACTTTGACATAATCCGAGAAACAAATTAGATACAGGGTACGAACTGAATTGATGCTCTGGGTATTTAAATACAACACTGATTAAGCAAGGGGAATATATGACTGGATGGCGTAACGACAAGGCAAGTTAGAATACCCGTAAATAGTATTGGAACTAAATATAATCTAACTTATACAGTTAAAACTAAAAATCCTGTCATGAAAATAGCACGTCGATATGCGCGTTAATGTACGCGTTATGGCCCAAGTAAAGCTATCACATTCCGTACATATGGCCAGTGCACAAGCAATGTTTCAGCCAATGGACCTCCGGGTAACCCGGAGGTCCATTGGCAGAAACATTGCATGTGTTTGCTATGAGTAACCAGGAGAGCCTGACATGCTTTGGATGTCATTCGATATGGAAATTGCGCGCAATTCCAACGCGCAATTAAGCCTAGATAAGCGCACTATTGGTGACAGGACTTCTAGTTTTAACTGTAAGATCTGTCATCAGACTTGACATATATTGTAATATCTACAAATGAGTAATATCAGAATAGTATATAATTTTCTACTGGTTTGTATGTTACGATCGCCGTGGAGTGGCCACGTTCCAGGGGTGGGAAATATTTCCACGGATGCAATATGAATGATCATCAAAAATGTAATTATTGAAGCACCAGATAAAACCTGGTGCTTCATTATTTAAAATTTTACAGATTATGATTTTTATTACCTGGTAAATGCATGCGTGGACAAATGCTGGACATCACCGCCTTCGCGTGGATTATGACCAGTCCGCGGCGATCGTACAGTACAAAGTGGCCAGCGTGGAAGAATATGACCACCAAGATGACTGATGCCAAGCTATAGTCCAATGAAAAGATTCGGATGCAAACGAATCGTGCAGCCGATTTGAATGAAATCGAATAACAATTTAAGATTCGAAGTCGAATCGAACCTCGAAGCTTCACAGGGCCCTGGATTTGCGATATCATCATATGACATTTGTGAACCCAGGTCACTAAAATCGATCTAAGAGATGAGGTTTACTGAATTATATTTTAGTGAACAAGGTCCAGAAAGTTGCTATAGGGACGGATTGGGCATACTTTTTATCACATGATATGTATTATAACCTTCTACCCAACGTAGCGGCCCAAATGAAAACTCCTCCCAATGAGAGAGATTAAGCTAGATTTTCGAGGCAATCAATTGAAAGTTTTAGTTATTCAGGGAATATTTTTTGCGAATGTCGTCTTCTATTTGAGTTAGATAAATAGTTCATTAAATCAATGACTTCAAAAACAAAGAAGACTAATTCAAGCCTCCATTTTGAAAGTAACTCAATTTTTATTGGGGTTTAACGACACTTTCGATGGCAAGGAAACCTCGTAGCGGAACTAACTCATTTACATTGTTACAAGTTAAATTCTGTCGCCAAGTACGTGTATTTATTAATTACCTCTATTATGCACTATGTATATATTATAATGTGACAAAAAGAAACAGACATAACAAATATAAAGAAGTCGAAATAAAGAAACATGTGTAGCTGTCTCAGTTATGCAACGCCTTTAATGTTTTGGGCGTCGACAAAATTACCACACGAAATAAAAATACCTTCATCCAGTCGGTGGTTGATAAATACACAGGCCCCGAACTTTATCCTTCCTCGATTGCACAAGTGCCATATCGATTGACCCATTCACACACGCGTCGTTATGTGTTTACTACACGCCTTCACGTCTATAAAAGCAATTATTAGGACACTAACATTAGCAATTCATTTGACAACTATCAACAAAAAAACCCCACATTTTATGCCAACCAAATGTGCGAGGAGAAACCGTGTTACTATTTTGTCCCGGGAGTTCCAATGTATTCTATGCGTCTACTGGCACATACAACACATCGGAACTCATGGGTCGATTTTCAGCTATAACTAGTTATTCAAATTGTAATTGCGTAGGACGATTTGTAGAAAATTCCAGCGACATTTCGCTTACATTTAAAAATACTCCATCAACAAATTTTCATTTTCCGCACTGCTTACTTGAAATGAGAGGCCGCCATGCCACAAGTGTCACTTCGATTAACCCATTCACAGGCGTGCCGTTCTTTGTTTATTACACGCCTTTACGTCTACATAACCAATTATTAGAAGGACACTCACCAATTCATTTGACAAATATCAACAAAAACAACACATTTTATCACCAACCAAATCTGTGAGGAGAACCCGTGTTACCATTTCGTCCCCTGAGTTCCAATGTGTTATATGTACCTACTGGCACATAAAACACATTGGAACTCATGGGTCGACAACTTTCCGGTATTGCAAGTGATTCAAACTGTAATTGTGTTGGACGATTTGTAGACATTCCAAAGACATTTCGCTTTCATTTAAAAATAGTCCATTAACAGATTTTCATTTTCCGCGCGGCTTACTGTTGCTGTAGATGGAGATTACGTAATAAATTTATTTTCCATTCTGTATTGTGTATTACTCTTGGTATATGTAAGGACATCCACTTTGTGTTGCGGCATTTACAACCTTGTTTCCTGTAAGAAAAAAACATATTATTTTACACTTTATAGTTTATGCCGGTGTGACAGGAATGGAAGTCCGTAGGAAAATTTGTCCCTCTGGACTATTATTCCGCGGAATTATAGTCTTAGGTCTAACATTTCTAGGAATAGTAGTCCACCGGACTACTATTCCTAGAAATGTTAGACCTAGGACTATAATTCCGCGGAATAGTAGTCCAGAGGGACTAACGTTCCTACGGACTTCCATTCCTTTTACACCGGCATTCCAAACAAAAATGCATATGGCACAAGAGGCTAATTAACTACCTTCATTTTGATAACGTCATGAGATGATACCTACATATTATAACAACAATCGACTTAAATCATCGATGTTAACAAATCCAAATCAGCCAGATCATAGAAGGGGAAAACGGTGTTCTTGTCAACGAGGCCCCTTTCAGTAAAACTGACTGTTGTGATAATGTGTCTGTTTTAGACAACGTGTATTTAAGACTTTTGTTGCACGCCTATGCTTTTATTTTCATAAAATACACGCTTTTTCTGCAAAAGTCGAAGCAAACAATCATTTTTTAGTATTATCCTTGAATATAATGCACTTTTTGATCCCGAATTATATCGATTGACAGAAAACACACTATTATAAGGTATTTATGTCCGAAAAGTGTTAAAGAGTGAACAATTTGGCCTTTGGGGCGGTAACAGAAAAATAACAAGGTGAGGGCTGCTCCCTGGAAGTTGAACTGGTTCCCAGCGAAATGGTCGATTGACTCTTTAACTGCCACGGAATATTTCTGTTTTTACGTTTTGGTTAGTTTGACAAAAAATTGTGTTTGTAATAATTGTTTAGTAAACTGTAGGCGTGTAATAAATATAGAACACCATACGCATTCGAACTGTCATTTTTTACCGCACTCGGCTTCTCGTTCAATATTATCCCTCCGCCAAAATCGATCTCACGCGGTAAAAAGTAACAATTCGAATGTCATTCTGTCTGTGAATACAACACTTCAAATATAAACAAAACTAAATTATATTAATCATCTACGTCTTGATGTAAAAATACGGAGAATCCAAGCGGAAAATGTTTATCTTAATGCAACTAGGAACGCGTACAATTTAGCCTTGTCTGATTAAATTCATTTAACTCTCTAATGCAAGGCTGAATTGGCTATATTCAGCCTTGCATTAGAGGAACAATTTTCAGGTTTCGTTTGTGGTATTTTAACCCCAGTCGGCAGAAAGTTAACTACAGTTAAAACTAGAAGTCCTGTCACGAATAGTGCGCTTATCTAAGCTTAATTGCGCGCTGAAATTGCGCGCAATTGCCATATCGAATGGCATCCAAAGCACGGCAGGTTCTCCTGGTTACTCATAGCAAACACATGCAATGTTTCTGCCAATGGACCTCCGGGTTACCCGGAGGTCCATTGGCTGAAACATTGCTTGTGCACTGGCCATATGTACAGAATTTGATAGCTTTACTTGGGCCATAACGCGTACATCAACGCGCATATCAACGTGCTATTTGTGCGCATTTCATGACAGGACTTTTAGTTTTAACTGCAGGCAACTCTCCATAGTTCTTCATATTGGAAATACCCATCGCGTAATGATATCTTACAATAACGGAAGGATTAACCTCAACTGTATGTTGATATAGTTTCTGGAAACACAGTCTCTATCACGTTTCTAAATGATTCCCTACTTGGATATTGTGGTGTGAAGAAGATTCAGACATAATATTGGTTCAGCGTATTCATCCCAAAGGCATTCCATCTCTGGTCTGATTCCCGGATTGCAGTAATGCAGTCGTGCCGAGATTCTGAGTACAACACGTGAGCAACCTTTTAGACAGGTTTTATATTCCGTGTGAATACTACTCACGAAGAGAAATCATGATTTGTTTACAGAGTTGTTTATAAGTATTTGTTTTTTATTAGTTTTATTTCAAGAAAGTGTATTTATACATTTAGTTTGCGTGGGTGTTTTATGGATGGATTATAGGGTAAAATAAGGAAGTTTAGGCAATATGTGTTTCCGAGTTTGAACTTATTGACGTTAGTTGCCTTTTTTCGTGTGTCTTGTGTTTTGCCGATTTCGGTCATTAGGACATGTATATTATATTTGTAAACATGAATGGTAAGTGCTCGACGGGTGTCCAGAAGTGGGTAAGCATGGCTAATAAAGAGGGTCAGGATGAGACAGTCGACGGGTGCAGGTACAGGTGTGGGGGGGGGGGGGGGTGAGGATACAGAGGCGTGTAGACAGTGTGATGTGAGGTATGGTGGTTGTCGGTCAATAGACAGTAGTGGGATGTGTGCGAACTGCAGGGATATCTTACAGTTATTAGAGAAGTGTGCTGGATTCGAAGCGGAAACTGCAGAGCTGAAGGACAGGTTGTGGAGGGTTGGTGTACCTGGAGCACACCGTTGACGGTTACCTATGATAGTGAGGTGGAAGGTGGATATGGAAGGTCGTTGTTGACTCAAGGCGGAAACTGGGAGGCAAGAAACCTGGGGGAAGAATGCTTGATGTGAGGGTGTGACTGGGGAGGGGGGTGGGGGTCCAGTAGGAAAACTTTGAAGGTGGAGTCCAGAGTCGGCATAATTCTGCCAAGGCTGCCAATGCTGCTAAGCGGTGTTTTAAAGAACAGGTTCAGTGTTTTAACTTTCGATACCCCTGGGGATGAGATGGGGATATTGTGAGGGGAGAGGTGGTTGCTGATGTTCATAGGACAGATGGCGCAAGGAGGACGGTGAAGAGGGGGCCGGAGGCACTCAAAACGCGGCGAGTTGTAGATGAAATCGGAATTGGGGGAAGAAGAAGAAAATTAGTTGCAGCGTGGAGTTTCACTCTACGTGGGATTGGCAATGTGGTTTGTGGCCCTTGTAGTTCTAATCGAACAGTCCTGTGCTTTCCTGTGGCGAAGGTGAGGGATATGAGCGAGCGGGTAGATGGTATTGTGGCAGAGTCAGGGTCGGATCCGGTAGTGGTGGTCCATTCTGGGGATCAACAGTATGAGGGAGAGAAGGTCAGTAAGTTTCGTGGAGTCGTACAGAGGTTCAGTCAGCAAACTGCTCAGTAGGAATGCAATAATAGGTGTATCTGGGATCCTTCCTGTCCTATGGGGTGGGGACGAACGGAACTCACGGATTTTGGCGCTGAATGAGGAGTTGTGTTATCTGGGAATACACTTTATCGACTACTGGGACACGCTTTGGGGCAACGCGAGCATGTAGGGGCGGGGTGGGCTGCATTTTACCAGGATGGGAACAGGTGTATTGGGACACAAAATTATACGGGTTGGGGAGCCTTTTTTGGAGAGGAGCGCGATGGGAGGCCAGCGGCAATTACAGCAAGAGTGGACACATGTGGAGTGAACAAGAGCGAGGCGGACATAATGAGTTTTGCAAGGCTAGCGCCAGAAAACAATGTGATCAGTAGGTGGAAGCCAATTAATCTCGGAACCCTGAAAGTGGGTTATAGCAACATTCAGGGTCTCCACCGTAATATAAGTGAAATTGCTACATTGATCGAGGCAGAGGACTTTGATGTCATGTGCTTAGGGGAGACCTGTTTAAGAGACAAGGAACGAGTACACCAAGTAATGAGGTGCATGTGGATAGGTGTAGGGCGAAGGCAAGACCAGAAAAGGAAAGGGGGAAGGGTAGGAATGTACATTAACGAGGATTTAAAAACCGTCGTTGATCACAGCTCCGAAAGATATCAGCACCTAGGCTGAGGTATCGAAAGAAATCGGATGGGTACAGATCAATCTAAAAACACAAGCATTGCTCTTGGGATTGTGTTCTGTGCAGTGTAGGGAAGCAAACCCGAATGGAATGACTCGATATTCTCAACACTAAGGCCCAATATCATGGAACTAGAAAATAGGGGGCTCGGTATTATTTTGATGGGTGACTTTAATGAACGCATAGGTGATAAGGAAGAAAGCATACAGGGCGTGGATAAGAAAGTCAACAGAAATGGAAGGAAGCTGTTGAACTTCACAGATTAGCTCAGTCTGAAGATTCTGAACAGGGACGCGAGGTGATGGGGAAATGGACCTGGGAGAGGAACGACAGAACATCAATAATCGAATACATTCTCATATAATATTAATTTATGGAGGAGGGAGGGTGATAGGGGTAGAAGTGTATGATGAGGGTAAAAAGGAGTTGGATAGTGGTCACATCTTGATTACAAGGACGATCAAAGCCCAAAACCTCTAAAGAAGTGAAGGAATCTTTAAGGAGTTTTAGGAACTCAAAAAGGTTGCTGAATGGGCGAAGTTCAAAAAGAAAAATTGAAACCAAGGCTTGCAACTGTAAGGGGGCCTGTATCCAGAAAAAGGCCGACGCCATAGTTGCGAGCCTAGTGGAAGCAGGAAATGACAGTGTCGGAAAGATTGGGGTGCCAACGCGGGGATTTAGTTACAGTGTGAACGAAGAACTGAAAAGGGCCTTAAAGGGAAGAAACGCTAAATGTTCTGCATACAGGAGAAGTAGAACACTCAAGGGGGAGGAAAGCAACGAGGCCGAGGTGGAAAAGGAAGAATACCAACAAACACGAAATAAAGTAAATAAGATTAACGACGATAATAGAAGAGTCCGAAATAGCAGTCTTATTAGGACGATAACATTGACATGGGGGGGGGGGGGGGGGGGGTGACGAGTTCGAACGTATTTTTGAAATGGGTGAACACACGTAACAAAGGAAGTAACGCACAAAGTATCAAAGTCGACGGCAGAGATACAGACGATCAAGATCAAATCGCACCACAACTAGCCGAGCACTGGGAAAAGGTAAACGATGAGTGATGAGGCATAAGGAAACCCATCGGTTGTATTTGAACCAGGTCGAGGAAGATCTATCGAACTTCATGTGCAGCGAAATTAAAACCGAGGAGTTGCGAAAGGTGATCTCAAAATTAGGGAATGGAGAAACGGGAGGGTGGACGAAGTTTCTAACGAGTTTCTCAAAAAAGAGGGAGATGAACTCTATGGAACCCTAACTGCCCGATTCATTTTAGCCATAGCAAAACAAGAGGTTCCAAAAGAGTGGAGATAAAGCACAAAGGGGGGGGGGGGGGGGGGGAAGGGGTGGTGGCAAAGATGTTTTGGATAATTATTGAGGGATCTCTGTCAGTAGCAACGTTGGAAACGTTTTCTAAAAGTCCTGTATGGGAGATTAGAGAAGGTGATTGTGGGGAAGGGTTCTTTGGGAAAGATTCAGAATGGCTCCAGGAAGGGTAGGAGAGTCACTGACCATCGTTTCACGCTAACCCAAATGAGAGAATCTGCGAAAGCAAAAACATGTTTATGACATTTTTGGATGTTAAAAAGGCATACGGTAGAGTATAGGGGGGGGGGGGGGGTATGTGGCAAAAGCTTGAGGCTCTGGGCTTGGGAGGCCAGTTTGTTGAAATTATGAAAGCATCACACAGAGAAGTACAGAGTGAACGTAGCCTGGGTAACATAACAACAAAGCGGGTGCTTATGCTGATAGGCCTAAAACAGGGGTGTATCTTTTCGCCAATTCTTTTTGCATTGTACATCAAAGGTTTAGGAGACGAACTCCTGCGTAGCGAGGGGGGGGGGGGGGGGGGGTAACCGTTGGGAACTTGAAGATCCCAGGCCTATTTTAATGCTGGGGATTGTTTGTGAAATATGGGAACAAATGGAAACTCGCACTAAATGAAAGCAAACACAATGTAATAGTCGTGGGCCGTAAAGCGGACCCTACTCGAAGGTGGAGAGCGGGGAAGTTATGTATTCCAGAAGGTAGCAGCAAACTTAGTATACACTAGACAGATGACTACGGGTATCTGGGGGTAAATATATACATCACAAGAAGAGGCATCTACCGAAAAAATACAAATAAATTGAGTCTGAAGGGGAGGCGAATCCTTGACCAAATGAAACTTGTGTAAACAAACAATTTCAATAAGGTTTTCGTGGAGAAAACCTTTTGGGAAATGGTGGGTCTGCCAAGTATAACATATGGTACGGAAGTGGTACCCTAAACCAAACGGCTGCAAAAAGAGCTTGGAGACCCTGCAGAACGATGCAGGCCGACGGATAACGGGGTCGAGCAATGCCGCAGCATTACAAGCAATCGGGGGCGAGCTTGGGTAGACGAAGATCAAGGACAGGATAGATTTAATGAAACTCAAGACAGGGTAGTCGGTAAAAGTGATGGAGCTAATAGAGAACTACTCGTTGGAGATCTCGTACCTAGACGTAGGGGCAACCCTGGATAATAAAAAAAAATTGCCAGAGAATGAGTCATTGAGGATGATAAGCTTAATTGGCGACAGGGGATCGAATCAAAGAGTTTTGTTTTTTTTGTTTTTTTTTTTTTTTTTGGGGGGGGGGGGGGGCTGTGTGATAAAGAGGAAAAGCCTGGTTTTGAAGGGTACCTTGATGGCACCCTTGGGGGCCACTCTCGTTCAAACTGAGGTCGCGGTCCCAGGAGCTGAGGGGACAAGTTGAGAAAACCAGCGAAAAGGCGTGCCAGATGTGTAATTTAGGCGTGGTGGGAACCCTGGAGTACTTTCGTCTGGAATGCACAAAATACCAGTCTAAAAGAATAAGATTCACTGGCAGTATAATGGGGAAGTGGGATTGGAAAATGAAGGACATGTAACCAGTGAGTAACTCAAAGGAAAGGGTTAATACGCTAATCGGGGATATTTGGAAGATTGGGGTATGGGATGTCATCAAGCAGTTCTTCTCCGAGTGTTGGGAAGAAGCGTGGGGATAGAGAGGCAGATGGAAGCACAGGGGTGACCAAGGTCTTCTCACCCGAGAACCGCGACAAATCAGCGGCCGACCAAAATGTTCTTATTATAAACTTATTGTTAAATGGAAAAAAAATCATGTTTGTTTTTCTTATTATTCTTCTCAGTCAACTGGTCAGTGGATGTTCTCAGAAACTATACACAGCAGCATGATGACATTTGAACAGGGGTGTATGCTCGAAGTTCCCTTTGACTTCGGCTGTGTCATTTTCGATGAATG
The DNA here is from genome assembly GCA_031216915.1 of Pictodentalium vernedei. NCBI lineage: Eukaryota > Metazoa > Mollusca > Scaphopoda > Dentaliida > Dentaliidae > Pictodentalium > Pictodentalium vernedei. The sequence goes on from CM062296.1 coordinate 66,455,192, forward strand.
TCGTTGATAACCATGGAAACGCCAAAATAGGGGGTTTTGAAATAAATTAATTACGTCTTAAACCAGTGGCACTTTTTTTTCGAAACGTGCGGGAGGTGTTAGAAAAAGAAGATTGCCTATAACAATGAAAGAAAAACGAACTGGCATATTCCCAGCATGCGGGTCAAAACGAGGCTCGAAGTTATGATTTGTAAAAAAAAAAACTTTCTAAGCACATTTTCCTTAATAATTTTGCGGTCAATAGGTCGATAGGTCCGGCATTAACAAAAGTTGTTAAACCAACGCGTCTGCATGCTGTGGGTGAAAACAATGTTTTCCTGTAGGTATTATCATGCATTTCAGAGCGAGGCTAATTTTCCAAAAAGTGACCAGTTAAGGCATTTGGTGCCATATGCCAATAACTGTTTTAGCTAGCAGGCTGAATTTTTGGAGGTATATAGTATGTACCATGTCCAAAAAGGTTACGATCAATTTTAGCCGAAATTTTAGTCGATCGTTGTATAGCCATGGCAACAACAACCGAAAATGGACCAAAAACATCTTATTTCAAATCTCTTGTATCTCGGAATCCCAGGAGCGATGTTTTAAATAAATGTCAGCAATTGGTACCTCATTTTATACCGTAACAGAAAGTTGAAAAATCTGAAAACACATTATCCCTGAATTCTGTTGTAGATGAGGGTGGATGAAGGTACCCTCAAACCTGTGTCGAAAGTCGTGAAAATGACAAAAGGCTACTTTAACGTTTGGCAACGGTATAAGCTACAGTGTGGACGATATACAAACAAAAAATCATATTTTGGAGCCGGTTAGGCAATTTGGCACCAAAACCAGGGACATTATGTGTAATCGATGCTCTACAGTAGTCTGCAACACTGACCAGATCCATTCTAAATTAATAGAGCCCGAATGACTGGTACTCTCGGTTTCCACGCGATATGTGGTGTATTCACGCGGTCACCACACTCGCCTCAGATACCCATACAAATTCTAAAAAATACAAGTTGCTGCAATCAGTCGTCTGGGAACGGTTCGTGTATGTCTGAAGTGCTATTTTAATGTCCAAATGGCACATTTTCGTTAATCTTTTCCCGCAAAAAAACATACTCACCGCCGATTTCTTTTGACTTTTAACTTCTGACGATTATCTAAGGTTTAAATGTAGTGTCAGGATCCCTGGGCGACATTCTTAAAGAATTAGTGTCGATTTACAACCATCTCTCCATCCGTCACACTCAATTGTAAATTTCAACGGCACCAGCCCAGAGAGTAGGCAGTCAAACAATTTCCGCACATTCCCGCCGTGTTTTTCGCACCGGCTTGAAAAAGACCAAATTCAAGAAATTATCCCCTCCCATTAAACGCAAAATCTCAGCCAATTCTCCGCGGATTTCCATGAAATTAACACTCGTCGTTCTCGAATTATTTCTGCCTCACTTCCCCTGCCACTATTTTCGCAGTTTGCCATTTCGAATTTGAAAAGAACATATACGGACGCGTGTGGGGTTTCCACGGGGCACGTACTCGGTTTATGAAGTGTTTAATGAAATTTCCGAGTTCAGCAGAGCTTTTAGAACGGATGAGGAATATTTGGAGTCGCTGTTCTGACAAATGTTGCCACAATCTACTCTACATGTTAAAGTTGTGTGAGCTAAATATGAAGGCCAAGCTAATTAAAAGCCGCATTGGTTTGGGTAACGAGCGCCTCGGTCAGGGGCGATGGAACCGGGGAGGGGGCGGGGTGTGTTGGGGTTTCTTCAGCCCATCCACTTTTTTTGCCGGGCTATGTTTTGTTGTATGCATATATTTTAACACAACCATTGACTGGTGAAACAAGGGGTGGATCCAGAGCCTACCCCATCTTTTCGCCAGCTATGTTTCTCTCGTACTGGTTCAGTTTCGATGGATTTCGGATCATTATTTGCAGTAAGTGGCAGCAAACGCTAAAATGTATAAAGTCTGTTAATAAATTGGTTAACTGAAATAGATCGTAATCTTACAGACATACAAGTACCAAATCCACCCCCAGACAAGATAATCTACTGACAGTGTAATTGTTGTAAACGTCTTGTATAGTATACAGATGTGATCTATTTATCAGCTTTGGCCGTTACGACCACAGCTGATAAATGGGCCTCACCCCTACGCTTTACCGACGTTTTTTAACGCCTCTTTAAGTGTGAAATCTTTCAAATACATCTCCTGAAAAATCTCAAAATATCCACTCAGATGCATGGAAATAGGAATTTGGGGACCCTGTAATTTAAAATTTTCATCCCGACGATCTTCCATCTCGCGATCCAGCACCTCCCTCCCCCCCCCCCCCCCCCCACACACACACAGACACACACTTTGTAAATCGTTCCGCCGCCCGTGTAGGTGCTGTAAACATGTGTAGTTACGGGGCGGGGGGAGATGCCTGTAGTTGGCCATTCTCTATTAAATGACTTCTTTATAATTGCCTTGCTATTTCTGTTCCTCCAGATAGTTAAGATTACACTCTTGTGGTATGGGATGAACCATAGTTGGACGAATTATTCAGTTTACATTCTGTGTCTAACCTTACTGTTATTGCGATTTTTTATCATCATATGTAGAGGTTAATCTTTTGAATTTATAACCCGTCAGTATAGATATATTATGGTTTTCCGTAACAAGCACTACTTGAAAGCAGAATAACCAGATATTGTAGGCCCTTGTGGTGATTAGTTTTTGGTTGGTGGTAACCCCGTCATGAAGCTATATTATGCTCTTTAACGTCTCATAACATGTTCACAGATTTTCGGAGACAATTTTGGACCAATCTGCCCGAAACGTGGTGAATGTTCACCACCATGAGAACCTCCGCACCAGCGAGTATAGTTCCGGCCGGATTATTTTTGTCCGTCCTAGAATTCTGTCTTGAGAGTTTCTCAGATGTTTACAGGGCGATTTCTTTGAAACCTGGTATAGATTTTTGCTATTCTGGAACCTGTGCTCCTGTGATTATAGTTTTAATCGGATTTTTTTGCCAGAGATGTGCCCACTTTCATCTTAGAATGTCTGAATTTTGTCCTGGGATTTTCTCAGGTGTTGATGGGTCGATTCCTTTGAAACTTGGTGAGGATGTTTACTAGCATGGAATCCTGTGCACCTTATATTATTTTATCAGACTGTTTTGTCCAGAGTTATGTCCCTTTTTGTCATGAATTCCTGATTTGCCTAGAAGTTTGCCTGTAGCTTTTCTCAGTTGATTATAAGTCGATTTCATTGAAACGTGGTAAGATTATTCACTACCATGGGTATCTGTGCATCTGCGATTATAATTTTGATCGGACGTTTTCCCCCAGAGTTATGCCTTTTTCATCTTAGAATGACGGAATGTCTACTGTTATAATGAGATATTCCAAACAAACGCGGTCATCTATAGTAATGATATTGTGTGCACTCAGTACAACTAGATAATTCTTTCCATAATGTAGCTTAAATTGTCAATCAATTTAGTCTATTATTTGGGGGAGGTATTCTAGCATTCCACATGGTTAACTTTAACAGATTTTGTGCTGCAGATAAAATATAAATATTTCATCCACCAATTGTTGTTGGATCGCCGTTTTTAGTCATTACTAATGAAGTGTTAATGGAAACAATGATGCAATACTCGCTGTTCGGGACAGCCAAAATCCCAGTGAGAGACTCCCTCTCATCGGTGCTTTGCAGTCTCCAGTGCATATACAAGCAGGCATCCTCATTTGTCAAATCGTTTTTTTTCCCATCTTGTAGTTTCTGCCGAAACTAGCTTCTGTAAGTTCCTGTCGGAACTAGAAATTCTTATTAGTTCTGCAAAACTAAGTGCTGTAACTCCTTTAACCCAGCTTGAGGAATAACAATTTACAAGGTGGGTAATGGCTTTAAACCATGCTATTTGGGCTGCTAGCTCATTTTCGCGGTTAAGTCTGTAATGCTGGCTTAAGAGCTTTGGCTCAATTTTGATAAGCCCTTCTTATGAGCTTCAATCCATGTAGGAGCTATGACCGTACCTCAATAAGAAATTAGATTCCATTTTATAAATTGAACGATTTTTAGCATTATTTTATGATATGAGTTTTAAAATAAAGGTACATTGACACTTTTCTAAATTAAAAATTTATTCCATCAAAATTAATTCTGATTTTCTGCATGGAATTCCACCCCAAAAGAATTTTTAACCCAAGTCGGCCAAATCCAAAAAATTAGAACCTGTGACGTAGAAAAAAATAACCACTAGACCATCAAATTGAGCGCCGGTCCTAAAACAGAAAAGTACACAACGTTGGTCCCGCCTCGCAAATCGCCAGATGTCTTGAATTAACCCCTGCTATTCTTATAAGTGTATCCGGGATTGATTGGAGTGCTGCTTGAAATAAGCAGTAGGATATTTCCGTTATTGGGTCACACTGGACTGACTCGGGAGTCACAAAAAATGTTTTTTAAGAAACAAGGAATTAATAGACAAAGGTATTATTCCGATGAATCCAACAGAGAACTACTGTTAAATACACGATGCAATATGCAACATTGTAGCACGAGCTCGCAAGACATTTCCACACCCACCCTGTACGGTTTTCACTGCTTCTGATTTGAACGCTAACTTTTGGCAATGTACATTAATAAGCATAACTCTACTTTACCACAACTTCATTTCTTTCAGTGAGCACAATATGACGATCCTGTGAGAAATATGACATCATAGTTTGCCTAAATGTTCCAGATATGTCTAATGATACAGTCTGACTAATAGTGTAACAGCTCTACTGCGTTACCTACAGGGACAGAGTGGTCTAATAAGAGCTTGTCGTGTGGTATCGGCTCTCCCTGTAGAGGTTCAGTAACAAAGAATTCAAGCTTGTAGATGAGGCTGGGTTTATATAGAAGCAAGGATTACACTCATCCACGAAGACTTGCTATACCAGAGTAAATCCTGCCGGGGAGGTGCAATAGGTGGCGATAAAAGATGGACCTATTGTAAGGTCATGGACGCAGTTCTGTAGATAGACTATCTAGACTGCCAAGACGTCATTATCTGAGTCAGAATCGACGACGTGTGGCTAACAATGTATTTTAATGGTGTGCTTGTTTATATGCGATATATTAAGAACAAATTAAATTGGGAACTGTTTTGGATAAACTTTGAAAATCAAAAAACGGGCTCAATTACGTTTCAACGCGGATTACCCTTAATATTTGTGCCAAACTTTGTGAATGTACTTTAAAGACTGTGGAAATGAGACGCTAAGTAATAGGTTTACGATCCCAATAAGTCATCCCAGCTTCGTTGGATGACTTAATTAGACAGGTGCCCTGATAGCTTGAATACCCGATAGAGCATATTCCAAACACATGTTCTTCGGTCAGAATACAGTGACAAGAATTTCGATTGCGAACGTCGGTAAAGGAACATCATATATATATATAATACAAGTGGATGATCAATCTACTGTTCATTTAGAATGTTATTTTTGGAAGCAATGGCCATATCACGGTGAAGAGGTTAAAACACCAAGTACAGTCATACGTATAAAATAAAAAGTGTTGAGATTAATAAAACTGTAATAAACTGAGAGAAACATTTTGATCGTAATATCCCGAATATATAAAACAAAGCCAAATACATATTCAAAGATAGCGGATGCCACGGCGAATATGACAGTAAAAAACGTTACGTAAAGTTCTGTTAGCAAAATTATCTCGTAGGCGCTGACATGGAATACATTCTTGTCGCATCGTCTTGTAGGGCCGCTGTGGATTGGTTTTCGTCCACGCGAGGGCAGCGATGATCACGCATGCGTTTACCAGGTGATAAAAATCATCAGCAGCAAAATTTTAATTAATGAAACACCGGGTTGTACCGGTGCTTCATGAATTAAAGTTTTGATTGTTATTCTTATAATTAGTGTTTGGAATTTATTATTATTGTGTCCGTGGGAATATTGTCCACCCGTGGAAAATGACCGGTATACAGCGGCCATACTATACTTATTTATTTATTTATTGGTGTTTAAGGTCACATATTTCTGCACAATGGCTAACCATGACCGTGGCAGTTTTACGGGTGGAGGAAGCCGGAGCACCCGGAGAGAACCACCGAGCAACGGCAAGCAACTGTCAGCTCCCCAACATACCAACTCCACACAAGCAGGGTTAGCATTGGTTGAAGACAGGTGCACCATCGACGTGCAGTACGCCTTAGTACACAGCGTCACCGTGCCCCAACGAGGGCAATGTGGGTGAAGTGTCTTGCCCAAGGACACAACGCGCTTGCCGCAGGTGGGATTTGAACCGAGGACCTCTCGGCTTGCAGCCTGCACCTCTACCAACTGAGCCAACGCGCACCCGCCATACTATACACGCCAGTAAATAGGAATGTGTAAACCAGGAATTTCCCAAATAATATCGCGTCTGGTCAACCCGATCTTTCCTACCAATATCACCGGGCCAGACAACAAAGTCAATTTTAAGATAGAATGCATGAATCCAGTTACTGAGTGCTTCGACCATTCGGTTTGTTGTGAAGCTTTCGCGTACGAATTTTCTGCTGAAATACAAAACCACTGATCATACGTCTGCGTTTTAAATTTATATGTTTCGTTCTTTCAATCACTTTTAACCCTTTGAACACAAGAGACCACTTTTCCGGTATCGTTACATGGTTCGTCATAATTTGATGAAGGAGGTTGGCTGCAAAGTGTGTACGTGGGAGGACCTAGGCTGCAATTTGAAAATATTAATTGGTCTGCCCCCATATAATGAATATGGTATCTTCCAATTGCTACAACCAAACTGACAAGCTACAGTACGTGGAGAGTGGATTGTAACTAAATCACCCGCTGAGTGGAGTTATCACCCAATCTATAACTTTCAAATGTTGTACATATCAACAAAAACACAAGCAATGTTTCAGCCAATGGACCCCCGGGTTTAACCCGGAGGTCCATTGGCTGAAACTTTGCGTCCACTGGTTATGCTTTGCAACAAATTTGCAATTATTTCTTGGGTGGAATCTCCACTCTGCATGTGCTTTAGTGATAATACACTCTCCACTGTATATACCACCAGGGTTCAAATGGTTAATTCGCTGTTAATTCGCAGTTGGTATCAACATCGCGTTGAACACGTAAAATTGGATAAATAAACGCTACTGAATACGTAAACGTTTTTCTTCATGCAATTGTCGATATAATGATGGTACAAAACGCCACTGTCTAATTTATTTCGAAAAACTAACAATTGCAAATTGCTTCCATGAAACCTCACTGATCCTATGTTCCTTCGTGTCCGCCAAATATTTCAATCAACTTACTTGTTCGTCGTCAGTTGTTTCTTGTTCGTTGAATCCAGTTACCCACTTCTCATTCTGCAAGCGCAATTTCTCCGTCTCCTTTTGAAGGTTTCCTATCGCCTGAGGGAAAACAAATGTAGAGTGAAGTGGATAGCATAAAAATGCTTACATCAGATCATCCTTAGTAGTAAGCAATGCCACAGGCGTCCCGCAAGATCGTGCGGAGTATCAGGGAACCCTTTGAATTTGAAAATTTTATCATTTTAAATTTAAATTTAAATTTTGAATGTTCTGGCGTATTAATATAATAATAATTATTATTATTTATTAGTGCTTAACGCCACATCAGCAGCTAAGGATATATCGGGGCGAGAAAACGATGGAATGTAACCATGTCAATGTCAAGTATGAAGTAAAAAGATTGAATAAATTAGAAAATACTTACAATAGAATTGACACAGACACAACTGATTTGAACAGTAATGAGTAATGAGACAAGGAGGTGAATACCTTATAAATCAACCAGATGATTTGAGACTTCAGTAGTCTATATTTTAAGAATGGAAAACATTTAAATGTATTAAAAGGAGTGATTACTTTCAGAAACGATAGGACAACTGGGTGTCGGCTCGAATGATAAATCATCTCTTAGAGAACCAACTGCGAAATGCTGCCCTCTGACATGATTGAAATCAGTCCAATGTAAAACAATGTACTCCACAGATAACACCTGCTGACACGGAACACACTCTGGTCGCAAATACCCTCTAACAAACAGGAATGTGTATGGTTTGTGTGACCAATATCACATCGTGTCAGAATTAGGTGATCAACTCCACAAAAGGTTTCAAGACGAGTATTGATCAAAAGCATTTCGTGGAAAGCGATGGTGCTTGTGATTTGTTGTTCCATCCCACTCCGTCTGCCACAAGGATTTGATGTATTTTCTGACATGTGACTAATAACCACTGAATGAAATCTTGAAATCAGTGAAAGGCTTATTTAGAGCCTGCTTTGCTGCACTGTCGACAATGGTGCTGCCGGAGATACCAACATGTCCAGGTAACTAGTAAAACACGATATCATATTGTCGCAGGCATAAGAGTATGCAACTTCTCTCGAAGTCCAAAAAGAGAGGGTTCTTCAACCCGGGGTTGAGTAAAGTTAGCAAAGAGGAAAGAGAGTCAGGTAAAATAATTGCCTTCCTTTCCTGCACATTCAAGATGTTTTCAAGCGCAAGTTGTAAAGCATCAACTTCAGCTGTGAAAAGAGAACAGTTATTTGATATTCTGACCGAGGTGATTTGATCACGAGTAACAACGGCTGATGATACTTTGTCGCCACCTTTAGGTCCACCTGGATAGATCTTTATATATGCACGATACTTTGACTTTGTACCAGCATATTTGTTATTTAAACTGCAATTAATTTGTCTCAGATTCTTTTATGAGGAAGCAAGGTCTAAAATATATTTATTTATATATTGAAGCTGAACCCATATCAGCAGCAGCTAAGGCTATATCTCGGTGAGAAAATCATGTATTGTCAGTGACGAAGTAAAATCGTGGATTAAATAGATGTGAAGTATTTATTGTCCTCTTTATTTTCTACCTTGATCACAGCGTTCTTCTTTTCTATGAAATGAGGCAATTTGTTATACGAAGACGTTCGCAACGGATCGTACTTGCCGATGTGAATCTCTAGATTCAGTACTTAAGAAAATCTCCAATTGCTGCTTCGTTATGATACTGCACCAAAGAATCAATGACATTTTCTTTCATGTCATGGAAGACGTCGGACATCAAAGAGCTTTCGATCACATTTCTCATGCGAGATTGAAAATAAGCCGTTTTCTCCTCAGATCGATCTTCTCCATCCTACACTGTAATAGCAGTTTCGTTTTGATAGCAACGAATATCGCTCGATAAATCCAACATATCGTTTAAGAAATTTTGGGATGAAACGTTTTCATACCCTTGGCGTCGAACATCTTGAAAAAATCATTTGTTGGCCTGCTGTTGTTCTACAGGAGTAGAACTTTTTCGCGTGGCTTCAGCTAAGATTTCATCTCTGTCACCGTTGTCACCTTATTTCAAGTTCGGTCATCGCTACTTGTATGATAGTCGTGATTTGATCTTCTTTTTCCCCCTTCTTTTTGTTCAACTGTAGTCCAAGGAATCAAATTGTTTTTCCGTTACCACTTTGTTTTTCCACCCATTTGATTCATATTCTCCCCATGTCGAGTTAGTAAATAGTCTTTCAACTCGAGTCCGTTTAATGAACGTGCACCTTTCAAGCTCTGCTCACGCGCTCTCGATTTCAACTTTGGTAAATGTTTATGACTGATCCTGGTCCGCACGCCTCTGGGCAATTGAGGTTTTGTTTGATAACGAGACAATTTCGCGTCGCCGAGGGGAATTCTTACCGCCAGTTTGCAATTGAGATAGATTGCAGGCTTCTTATGAATATGATATTTCTTTAATTATCAAAATTGTTTTAATGTAAGAAAAAAATTATTTAAGTTAATTTCTGTTTTAACATAAAGGAAGTAAAAGATAATTTGATAACATTTTAAATTAGTCAAGACATGTTTTATATTATATAAGAAATAAAAATATAGAATAAAAATAAATTACTTTAATAACATCTTAAAACTTAATCACAAAAAAATCAGAAATGCCAACGGTAAGAAAAATCGAATTAAAAAGAATCATTCCAAACAAGAAATATTAAGGTACATTTGTTTATATGAAACCTCACCCTATCCAATTTAAAAAGGTCCAGGTGATGAAATTTTGAATATGAATATGACAATTATAACAAGAGATTAATTTTGGACGAAGATCAAGTCGAATTGTTTTTAGATTTACAGTACGTGGAGAGTGGATTGTAACTAAATCACCCGCAGAGTGGGGTTATCACCCAAGCTATAACTTTCAAATTTTGTACATATCGACAAAAAACACAAGCAATGTTTCAGCCAAAGGACCTCCGGGTTTAACCCGGAGGTCCATTGGCTGAAACTTTGCTTGTGCTGGTTATGCTTTGCAACAAATTTGCAATTATAGCCTGGGTGGAATCTCCACTCTGTGAGTGATTTAGTGATAATACACTCTCCACGTACTGTAAAAAAATCGTGTCTTAGATCCGGAAAAAAAGAAAAGGAAGTTTTGTGTGATTTCATTCTAAACTAACTCAAAGACAAGATATATCCGAAAATCGATGAAGATGTCGTAGGGACGAAACTCTCAAAAATGTGGAAAAAACTGACGAAAATAAGCATGGTCATCAGTTACATAAAATTAAAGAGGGGGAGCGTGACAGCTCGCATGATAATAAAAAAAACGACTTGACATCTTAAAAAACCCACAGTTTGTTTTGGACATTGCTTCTACCAAAACGTCAGAGAAAAAAAAATCTTTGGAGTTTAAAAAAAAATATACTAAAATAAAGCCCCGGTGTAGTCCGCATACAATGATGTATACAGATGGATCTAAATATGGTTACAAAGTATCATCTGTTGTTGTTACTGATGATTGAGACTACCAAACAAAAGTCGAATATTCACAGCTGAAGTTAAGACTTTACAACTGGCACCAGAACACACCGAGAATTTACAGGAAAGAAAGTCGATCATATTTTCTGATTCCCTTTCCTCTTTGCTTGATTTCCTCAACCCCAGGTTGAAGAACCCTCTGATTTTAGAAATTCGTAAAAAAGTTGAGATCTCTCTTGTCTGATCAATATGCTATCGGGTTTTGCTGGTTACCTGGGCATGTTGCTATCTCCGGTTATAATACCAGGGAAGAGAGTGCAGCAAAATAGGCTTTAGACAAGCATATCTCTGATTTCAAGATTCCATTCAGCGATTACAAGCCACATATCAGTAAATGAATCAACTCTGTGTGGCAGTCGGAATGGAATGGGGCGACTAATGACAAGCTCCACCACTTTCGGCCAACTCTTCGTGATCAATATCCTTCCAGTAACCTTTGTAGAAAAGATCATGTATTTTGAAGCGATGTCATATTGGACACACAATACTTCCTCTTTCCTTTCTGTTAGAGTGTGGTATGCGACCAGAGTGTGTTCCTTGCCAACAGGCGTTGAGAGTGGAGACAGTCGTTTACATTGCATTGATTTTAATCATGCCAGTGAGTAGTATTTCACTCTAGAATCTCTAAGAGATCAGTTTTATCACTTCAGCCCGCACAATATTCTCTCATTTCTGAAAGTAATCAACATTTTCAGTGAATTTAAAAACTGTTTTGTTCTTTTATCCTAGATTCGTCAACTCTCAAATCATCAGGTTGATATATGCGGCTTTTCAGTTTGCTTTTATCACCACCCATTACTGTTCACACCACTGCTGTCTTTGTCATTTCTAGTCTTCTTATTTTCTATTTTTATTCCATTATGTTACAGTTAAAACTAGAAGTCCTGTCATGAAATGCGCACACAAATAGCACGTTGATATGCGCGTTAATGTGCGCGTTACGGCCCAAGTAAAGCTATCATATTATGTACATATGGCCTGTGCACAAGCAATGTTTCAGCCAATGGACTTCCGGGTAAGTCCGAGGTCCATTGACAGAAACAGTGCATGTGTTTGCTATGAGTAACCAGGAGAACCTGTCGTGCTTTGGATGTCATTCGATATGGCAATTGCGCGCAATTAAGCCTAGATAAGCGCACTATTCGTGACAGGACTTCTAGTTTTAACTGTATGCCATATCTTAACCGTTTCTCCTCACGATATAGTTTTGGCTGCTGAGTGACCCTAATCGCTATAAATAAATAGTCGAGTAGTGATCAAAAATATCTGGTCGGAAGCGATGTAGTTTGTTATTTATTACACGCCTGTTCTATGAAACCCTACCTACAGCAACACTAAACCATGCAGAAACTAAAAATCTGTTCCGCACATGTGTGGAACGGAAATCGTTGACGGACTATTTTTATAAAGTAGCAAAATTTCACTGGAATTTTCTACAAATCGTGTACCGCAATTACAATTTCAATCCCTAGCGATAGCTAAACATTTTCCCCTGAGTTCCAATGTGTTCCAAGTGCCAGTAGCACATAGAACACATTGGAACTCAGAGGACGAAAGAGTAACGCAGGTTCCCCTTGCATGTTTGCTTGGCGACAAAATGTGTTATTTTTGGTGATAATTATCAAATGAACTGTTGAGTGTCCTTCCAATAGTTGTTTTATAGACGCGAAGGCGTGTAATAAACACAGAACGACACGCGTGTGTGAATGGGTTAATCGATATGGCACTTGTGCCATCGCGGAAGGATAAAATTCGAGGCCTGTGGCCCCTCGCTCTATCCTTCCGAGCTGACACTCGTGCCATATCGATTAACCCATTCACAAACGCGTGTCGTTCTGTGTATGTATCAATCCATCCCAATTCGTCTGCGACACAGATTTGATGTATTTATAGATACGAGTATGTGGTTTAAAATAACTGAAAGGCATTTTAAAATGATTGAGGGGCTTGGTTAAAACCTGTTTCCTCACTGTCTGCCCTGTTGTTGACGGAGATACCAACATACCACGATATATCAGGCATGAGAGTATTCAACTTCTCACAAAGTTTTAAAATGAGATCTTTCTTCAAATTGGGGTTGATAAAAGCAAGCAAAGAGGAAGGAGAGTAGGAAAAAAAAAATAACTGACTTTCTTTCCTGTCCATTATCGATATGTTCAAGTTCTAGTTTTTTAAGCTTTTACTTCAGCTGTAAATATATAGCTTTTATTATCTATTCTGATTGATGTGATCTGCTCACCAGCAATAATGGTTGAATCGATCCACTGGAGAGATTCTTTATATGCACTATACTTGATCTTTATTTCATATTTCCGCTCAAATTGCAAATAATTTCTATGTTTTTTTCTCGTACAGCGAAGGTCAAGAATAGCTGTTTTTCAGATGTCAAGGCGGAACATGTGGTTCAAGGTTTTCATTTATCATATCTGACTCTGTTTTGGCAGAATCCATATAGGGCTCAATTCGAATTACCAATGGGGGAATATATTTCTGGTGACGGTTAAACTATTCTACATTTTGAGGATCTGAGAAACAATTATAACCGGGGTTTCATGGATGAGCCAATAGTTTGGAAACATACTGGGGTGGCAGTTTAATCCTACGCTTCGCAAGAGACGGCTCGCTCAACAAACATTAGATCATTTGGCGACGTGCTAAATGCGCCCAGCATAAGCCTGATACCACTGTTATGAATTGCATCAAGTGGTTTGAGGTATGACTTTCTCACAGGACCGTAAACCATACAACCATAAAATATTTTTGATCAAACAAGTATTATACAGGTGGAGTAATGTTTTCGGTCAGCACCCCAATAAGTGTTACCAATCACAATGAGGAGGTTATGTGCTTTTTGAACATTTCACCTTTAGTTGGTTTATTTGAGAAGTAAAATTCAGTTTACTGTCAAACAATAAGCATAAGAAATTTTCACTTCTTTAACAACATTAATAGGACATCCATCTATTTTTAATTCCAGATCAAGCTGATGCTTCTGGAGCTAACAGAAATGAACAAAAATTATTTTAGACTTTGATAATTTGTAACAATATTCTATGGCCCATTTCTGTATTATGTTTAAACACAGTCGATAACATTCATATTTTTACTGCTTTAGCAGATTGAAAAGTCATCTACATATAATGAAGAATCTACATTCTCAAGTGTTTTGATGATGCTATTAATTTTCACAGAAAAAAGAGTAACAGATAATATACTATCCTGAGGAACCACCAATTTCTGGGCGTGAGGATCAGTAACGTACATGTAGATGCAACACGAACTTGAAACTTACGATCCTTTAAATATTTTTTTTATATAAAATTTGGCATGCGCCCTCTCAATCCCAAACGTCCGCATTGTATCATACACCTTTTCCGGGTCAAAAATGGTGACCACATAATCTTTATTACACGCCTGTTCTAAGTAATCGGGGGCGCGGTGGCTAAGTAGGTAGAAGGCTGCAAGCCGAGAGGTCTTCAGTTCGAATCCTACCTTGGGCAAGACACTTCACCCCCATTGCCCACGTGGGGGCACGGTGACGCTGTGTACTAATGCGTGCTGCACGTCGATGGTGCACCTGTCTTCAACCAATGCTAACCCTGCTTGTTTGGAGTTAGTATGCTGGGGAGCTGACAGTTGCTCGCCGATGCTCGGTGGTTCTCTCCGGGTACTCCGGCTTCCTCCACCCGTAAAACTGTCGAGGTCATGATTAGCCATTTTGCAGAAATATGTGACCTTAAACACCAATAAATAAATAAATAAATAATAAATTCTATGTAATCCTCATCTACAGCAACGCTTAGACATGCAAAAAATCAAAATCTGTTCCGCACATATGTGCGGAACGGAAATCGTTGACGGACTATTTTTAAACAGAAGCGAAATTCCACTGGAATTTTCTACAAATCGTGCACCACAATTACAACTTGAATCGCTAGCGATAGCTGAAAATCGTCCACTGTCGCAGTAGGCACATAGAACACATTGGAACTCGGGGACGAAATAGTAACACGGGTTCCCCTCGTAAATTTGAAACTGACGATCCTTTAAAACAATTTCTATAAACAGAGGCATATCCCCCCTCAATCCCAAACTTCCGCGGTGTATCATATACTTTTTTCCGGGTCAAAGGTGGTGACCACGTAATCTTTCCTGGTAAAGGCATTTCTTAAATAGATTGGTCGATTCCAGAAACCAGACAAGTCGATCATTCATAATTCTTTCCATGGTTTTGCACAGACAACTTGGTAACGCAATATGTCTGTGATTGCTTGGATTTCTGTGATCTTTATCAAGCTTTGGGATGAGAATTATTGTTGGTTTTCGCTAGGAAGGTGAAAACTGTCCAGTCACCCATATTTCATTGCAAATTGAAAATACAAGTTCAAGTGGTGTTTATGGCAGATGTTTTACATTTTGGTAGTGCTTTTCATCGGGTCCACAAACAGTATCCCCTCCTTTATACAAAGGGTTATTTAACTTTTCAATGGGGAAGGCTCATTGTTATCCTCTACATAGTCAAAGGAATATTTGAGCTGTTGTCTTTCTTGTTTATTTTTTTATTTTAACGAATTCCATCTTATAAATTGCAGACGACAAATGTTTCAAAAGAGTTGAGGCCAATTTGTCTGATTTTGTTTGTTTATGTTATTGGTATGTCGTTTTTTCCAACTGTTGCGTAGTTAATTAGTTTTCTTTTCCTTTAATTGTTTTAATCATTCCCCAAATTTTGTTCATGGGTGTTTCTTTGGTTAAATTCCGAAACAAAAGTTCCCAAAGAACTTTTCTTTTTTTGTTTGTTTTGTAAGTTATCTTGTTTTGATCAATTTATACGCAATTATTCGTAGTTGATGACACATTAAATTCCCCTTCTGTTTTCTTGCGAACTCTTTTCGCCTGTTTGCAAGCATTATTAAACCATGTTTCGTTGAAACGTTTTGGATTTGTGGTTGTTAGGAACTGCTGTGTTTGCAATGTCAAGCAATACCTGAGTAAAATGTTCAGCACTTTCTTCAAATTTCCCACGCGTGAGGCATACATCACAAATCGATGCGAAAATGTCCCATTCAGCGTTTTTAAAGTTTCACTGTTGCACCCTCCCACTGTCTGTCGGGACTTCACTTTCCAACTCAATTGGAAAGTAGTCAGTCACGTACAAGTCATCTTCAACCTTTCCAGAAAACTCAAGGAAGAGAGGACAGGCAATAATAAGATCAATGAAGGAGTATGAACCAGAGGCGGGATATAGGTAAGTGCCTGACCCATCATTGAACAAACACAAGTCGTATTTTGTAATAAGCGCATCTACTGTTTTACCTTTTAGGTCTTCTTTGTTGCAGGAATCACCCCAACGAGGAACACCAGCATTAAAATCATCCAACAAAATGTATGGAGTTGGGAGCTGATGAATGAGTTGCTCAAGATCAATCTGCCGTATGGGCTTTTTTGGTGACATGTAAATTGAACATTACATGTACGTGACAGTCTTGTCAAAAGTTGGGAGTACTGCTACAGCTTGTACAGTTGATTGAAAAGGTACACAACTGTGAATAATGTCATTTCTAACCAAGACTGAGAGTCCATGAACATGATGGACATGTTCATCTGCCCAAGCGTTATCCGAGGTACAATGCTTGAAAACAGAATGATCTCGAGTGTCTATTTTATTAAAGAGGGTTTCCTGCAAACAAACGGCAGCAGGTTTATATGTTTGACTCAGAAAGCCCAGTTCGTTAAAATTAGTTCTAAAACCTATTGTATTATATTTTGTGTTGTTGTATTATCCATATCTACTTGAAGATTTAGAGGGTGGACGTATGTGTGAAACAACATCTTTCTGTGGAGACGTTTGTCCTGGGGACTTACGCTAAGGTGAATTTAGACGATGTGCATTAATGGATACGTCTTCGACGTCATCCCGAAAATCCACGTATTTAAATGCATCAAACATATTTTGGTAACAATGTGCTGTAACATGTTCTGTCCGATTGTTGTTTCTGTTTTTCTTCTTTTTTTTTTTTTTTTGATTTTCTGACTCTTGACTCAGATGTTGTTCTAGCTTCGTTTTTTTTCTGGTCTTTTTTACCTTGGTTTTGTTTTTTTTATTCACCTTTATGCTCAGATCTGAGTTCTTCTTTCTTATTTTCGTGTTCAGATTTAGGAGTATTAATCTTGCTCTCTTCTGTTTTCTTTATTTCTTGTGCAGCAGACTGGGTTTGTGGAAATGTTTGTTCAACGGAACTGATTGTAAATGGGTCTACCATATTTTATAAAATGGTTTCCGGACAAGTAAATGCAGTTTGATATTCGGCAGATGTTGCTGTTTTTTTTTCTTTTTTGACATCATTGTATCAGACGGAAGCGATAACTTTATGCCAGGCATTGATATCACAATGTCTCTGACCACTTTCAAACTAATATTTTTTTACAGTTTGTTTTTTCAATGAGTTTATTTCCGTACAGGGTGATGACGCTAGTAATTGGTAATTACAACTTTTTAAAACATTTGTGCATGGGTCTTGATGTTGTTAACCATATCTTTGACGCTTGAAAGGCCGAAATGGGTTTGGGATATAAAAGTCTACCCTGCTGTTCATGTAAGCTATTTTAATTGATCTTGGCGGCTATATATAATAATATATATGTTTGTTTTGATTGTAGTATTGCATTGTTTAATTTCAATTCATTTAACTGCCTTTACACCATAAGGTTTTAATGCATTCGCAATCTCTAATTCACTCATACCTGTCGGTTCTTTTGTTTTAACAACACCCTTACTGAAATTTAGAGGTAGAAGAGGGAAAACATTTACCACAATGTCAACAATTTTATCAATTCTCATTAGATTCTGTGCCTGCATTTCACATTCTATCAATAATACACCCGAATTTAATTTTTTAACATCTTTGACAACACCGGCTATACCATTTGTTGTGTTCTCCAAGGCAAACGCATTACTGTTCGTCACCAGTTTGCCTTCTTCTGTCGAATATAAAATGAAACATTTTGACCTGTTTTGTGTTAATGGTGTGTCATTGTTATTATCTGAGTCGGAGTCGTTTCCTTTCCAAAGATGCACCTCCATCTTTGTTTTCTATTATTTGTGGCCATATTTTGAATTAATTATACTGCCCATGACACCCACCCTTACCTTGAGTCCAACGAGGGGGGGGGGGGGTGTATGTCGCGGATTACTGGCCAGGGTGGCGCATAAACATGCTGCTGACGGATTGACCCGCCCAGTGTGGGTAGTGCCAGTTCGTCAGATATCGGTCATTCAGCCAAATATTTTACAAAACTGGTGTAATGCAAATGGTAATGCGCAACTAATCACAGAGAGTGCAATAAAAAGAAGCGGTTCAACGATTCTGAAATTCGTTGAAAGTCTGTATACGTTGGCAATGATAAACGTGTGTTAAACTAAATAACTTACTGAATGATCTCCCAATACCTCCTTTTGGGGGACACCCGATTGGACAGACCGGGACCATCTGACCATCTCCAAAATCGAGACTGTCATAACAGACACAGTTTGTCCACAACTGCCAGGATTTCTTCCTCTGTGGCCTTAGGGACGTAAATCACGGAAGAACAGGTGCCTACATAGCAGGACAGTACAATTCTGAAGGGGGGGGGGGGGGAGGGGGTATTCAGACATTTCGCAGCAAAATGTGCAAGCCTTCCTCCAAACGCCACCTGAGGATCTGTCAGTAGGGCCTACTCGACCCATCCCCTGTGGACATCACCATGCATCCCAACCGAGGACGTATCAGCCGCGGGCGTACTGAATACTATAGTGGATTCGATTACCAATTTGAAATCACGCTTGATACAAGGGGGGATTTTGGGTTCTTCCGAAGAGAGCTCTGTCGCTCCAATCGATTTCAAAGTCCGCAAACCTCAGGTCTAGTTACCATAAATCCATTACAATAACGTATATGATTCTATTAGCCCATACTCAAAGCGCAAAACCAGCATTGTGAAATGAACCAGGCAAATTTTAACGATCATAAGCTTTGTGAATAAATCACTCGTGTACCCAACGATGTCACTTGAGAAATAATCATTAAATCGGATAAGGGTCGATACCACTCCTTTTTATTTATTTATTTATTTATTTATTTATTTATTTATTTATTTATTGTCAGGTCACACATTTCTACACAATCTATTTTTCAGTTAAAATTGTGAACTGATATGTAATTTAAACATTTCTTTCGGAACCCCGTCTGCTGTACGTGTAAACAATCTAGAAAAAATATAGCGGTTTGCAAGTCACTTAGTTGATGGAATAATTGCGAAATGGACAACCTCAAATACTTGACGTGGTGACATTACATTATACATTGGAGACGAGAACATGGAAAAAAGTACGCAAGTCCTCATACATTCAGAGGGCGAGGATAGCAGTATTATTGGGAAAACGGGTGCTTATATAAAACCCACAATTGTCGAGTTCTCAAATAAATTCAGTTAGAACATGCCGATAAATTAGTTTTCAGAGGTCTTTTACCGCTCTGTTCAGGACACATTTGTGCATTGATTTTTTGATTGAGTGGAGTCTGAGATTGGGCAATTTTGGGATGGTAATTGGGGACACAACCCGTAAACACCCACATTAAGTAATGGCGCAGTTTATTTTTTTCTCAGATACCACTTCCGTCAACAGATCTGGTTTCTCTGCACTCAAAGGTTTCAGGCCTTCTGGGAAATTTATCTACTGCGAGACAAGACATCAGTAGTATATCATGCACGTGTCGTGCCCCATCAGCAGGACCCCGGGCAGGACGTCATGTCACGTGATCCAGTGGCGCCATGTTGTATTGTCATGGTAGCTCTGCTTCTATCTATCTATCTATCTATGCAATAGTTTTCGTTCATCCGACCATGTTCGTTTGTCCCGGAGTATACTCCAGTAGGACAGAAGAGCCCATCAGCTGGAACAGCGTTGTTTATTGTTACTATATTTAGCTTTTCTGGTCTGTTCTTGTTAGTTCTGACCATATTCCGAGGACTTTGGTTGTTTCATTTATCTTGATTTCCCAATCAGTTCACTTTACTGGCGCTAATTAACCAGGGGCAGCTTCAGTTTTAGAAGGCCAAGCCCCACCCCCACCCCAGCAACCTCCATCCTCCGGTAGCTACGCCATTGTATAAAATAAACAGGTAAAAGCGTAAACACATTTCGAAGAACTAAACTGTGACACAAGAAAACCATTCATTATTTTGCCAGTCGACTCAGTCACCTTCAGATTTATATAAAATCGGGTTTATTTTTGTTTAATACTTTTAACAAAGTGGGAAGGGGGCGCGTTGGCGTTCCGGTGGTCGGTTCTCGTAAGATCATCGAAGTTAAGCAACGTCGAGCCCGATTAATCATTGGATGGGTGACCGTGTGAGCTCCCGCGTTGTGTCCTTGGGCAAGGCACTTAACCCCAATTGTCCACATGGGGGCACGATGACGCCGTGTCATAAGGCGTACTGCACGTCGATAGTGCGCATGTCTTCAACCAATCTAACCCTGCCTGTGCTGCAGTGCGGAGTTACGATGTTGAGGATCTGGCAGCTGCTCGTCATTGCTCGGTGGTTCTCTCCGGGTACCCCACCTTCCTCCACCCATAAAACTGTCGCGGTAATCATTAGCCATTGTGCATAAGTATATGACCTTAAACACCAATAAATAAATAAATAAATAATAACCAAGGGGGGCTTGTTTACATTTATATATAAACTAAATCATGTTCGCGAAACATAATTATCAGAGATAAAAAGGTTTGTTGGAATACATAATGAATAAATAAGCATCAGTAGGTAGGTACAGTTAAAACTAGAAGGCCTGTCATGAAATGCGCACAAACAGCACGTTGATATGCGCGTTAATGTGTGTGTTATGGCCCAAGTAAAGCTATCAAATTCTGTACATATGGCATGTGCACAAGCAATGTTTCAGCCAATGGACCTCCGGGTAACCCGGAGGTCCACTGGCAGAAACATTGCATGTGTTTGCTATGAGTAACCAGGAGAACCTGCCGTGCTTTGGATGCCATTCAATATGGCAATTGCGCGCAATTCCAACGCGCAGTTAAGTCTAGATAAGCGCACAATTCGTGACAGGACTTCTAGTTTTAACTGTAAATGTTTCTCATTGAGAGTTTTCAATACTGTTATCGTAAAAGAGACTATTACTTCCATTGCGAAAAGCCGACGACTGCAAATTACTCCTTGCTTATCAGATAGGACCATGTGTGCGGGAACGTAAAATTTAGCGTCAGGCTTATCGTAATTGTTAAATGGGAATTAGACAATTGTTCGAGATACGCGTACGTCTTACAGGTCGATTTATTACTTGACAAGTGGCAGCATAGCTCCTAATCACGAACCCATTTATAAAATCACCGTTTCATATCTTCCTTGGGTGGCAACAAGTAAAGATACGTTCCGCGCTTCACTTTTTCTCTTTGTATTCAAGTGTAAATTATGCAAACAGATACCGTATAATATCTTCCTTGAGTGGCAACAAGTAAAGATATATTCCGCGTTATTACGCAACAAGCAAATATGAATTTCACACTTTTGCTAAAACCTCGCTCTGGTAACAGAGGCAGCGGCAAGTTAGTTTATACACCGTATTCACACATCCATCCACTCATTGGCCCGAATCATTCAATCATTCAAAAGCGCGAGCCCACCCCCCCCCCCCCCCCCCACTCCCCGCCTCAATACCCAATCGACGTCAATCAAACATCAGTACCGCTAATGAAAAATATAATCTGTTTATACCTTCCTTGCCTAGAAAGAAAACCCCACCCCCGCCCCGCCCCACGCCCGATCCTTCCAGTGTGAGTAAATATCTTATCCCCACCCACTTTTGCAGCATATATATACCATCTCCCCCACCACTGACCTGTATGCGGACCCTGATGTAATGTGTACATTGACAATCCAGAGGCGAGATGCAGGATGTACGCACCCACATATACACAATGATCATAATCTCACAACATATACACATATACGCGCAATGTTCAATATCAACGCGTCTTTAGGTGTAATTGCTCTTCATGGTTATTTCTACCCCCTGCCCCCCCCCCCCCCCCCCCCCATCTGCAAGTTTATAAATGAGAATATTTGGAATCATTCTTACCTGCTGAGCCCATTGGGTTCTAGAGTTTAGATTTACAAACTTCAAAACATACGCCCTCTCAACCCCCCCCCCCCCCCCCATGTTAAAAAGATCTTTTAAATTCCCATACTTCCGCGTTGTATCATATCCCTTTTCCAGGAGAAAGATGGTGACAAAATAATCTTTTTTGGAAAAGGCATTTCTTATAAACGTTTCAAGACTAACCAAATGTTCTCTTGTACTTCTCAGGAATCTGAAACCACATTGAACATTAACAAGTAGATTGTTCGGTTCCAGAAACCAGACAAGCCGATCATTGATCATTTTTTCCACCGTGTTCCACAGACAACTTGTTTATGCAATAGGTGTGTACAGTTAAAACTAGAAGTCCTGTCATGAAATGCGCGCAAATAGCACGTCGATCTGCGCGTTAATCTACGCGTCATGACCATAGTAAGGCCACCAAGTTCTGTACATATGACCTGTGCACAAGCAATGTTTCAGCCAATGGGCCTCCGGGTAACCCGGAGGTCCATTGGCTGAAACATTGCCTGTGTTTGCTGTGGGTAACCAGAAGAACCTGTCGTACTTTGGATGCCATTCGATATGGCAATTGCGCGCAATTCCTACGCGCAATTAAGCCTAGATAAGCGCACAATTCGTGACAGGACATCTAGTTTTAACTGCAATTACCTCGATTGTTGCGATCTTTATCAGTCTTTGGAATGGGAATTGTTGTTGCTGTTCGCCAGGAAGGCGGAACTTGGCCAGCCACCCATATTGCATTGCAAGTTGATACCACATGTTCAAGTGGTGATTGTGGCTGAGGTTTTAAAATTTGATATTGTATTTCTTCGGCTTCAGTGGCAGTATCCTGTGCATTATGCAATGAGTTATGTAACTGTTCCACAGAGAAAGATTCATTGCAGTCTTTCTAAATTGTCAGAGGAAAAGTTGGTCTGTTGTTTTTTCTGTTTAGCCAATTATTTAGGGTAAACATTTGCTTGTTAGAAATTGCTTACCCTGGACAAAAGATGTTGGGTGCTATGATTCTACAAACGCTTCCATGGTAACTTGTAGGTTATAAAGTGAATTCTTCCGAACTCGATTTTTCAAATGTCTTGCGTCAACTACGTTGATATTTGTTCAAACGCCCCTGACGAATCACCAACAATCTCTTTCACGTCCACCCAGCGTCTGCCGCTGTGTCGAAATGCATAGATTTTACGGTCTCGTTGGCTTCTTGGACATTCTAAGAGACTGTTTCCTTCGGAAGTGGTGTTCATGATTCCTAAGAGATTGCGCTCATGTTTTCCGTTGAGGAGGGAAGGGCACCCACAATCATCAAAATGAATGGAAAAGATGACACCTCTGTCAATAAGTGGGTACAGATGTTTGCTCAGCTGAGCGATTGAGTGCTTTGGAAGCGCTGCCTCTGAATAGAAAACAACACTTTGAATTTTGCATAATGGAAGATGTTATTTACCCAGTGTGACTTATCATATCATTCTTCGGTGCTCTTCGAATAGCATGTTGCTGAACCAATTGAGAGAGTATCTGAACGGTGTGCTCGACGCAAAATTGATATTACATCCATGCATACTGCTGGAGGATATTCCTATCTAGGAGCGCATTTCACTTGCCACGGTAATAAGAATAATTTAGGAACATTTCATCCAATTTTCATGCTGTAAATTGAATGGAAATTTTCGCCAGTGATGTTCTGAGTTAAATTTAGATTTAGTCTTGATCAAATTTAATTATAGCAGCCATGACTAAATTTGATAAAAACTGATTTGAAAACACGCAGTTATATTAAAAATAATTATCACACCCTAGTGGTACAATCCATCCATTAAACACAGCCTAGAAAGGGTGAATGTAGTATAAAAAACAAGAAACACTGTATATGAAACCACTACAAAACATAGTGTTTGTCAAAATTACAAAAAATGTAAAAAAATAATTAATTTGGTCGATATAAATTTAAAAGAACCGTTAAATATTAGACAGTTCATTTGCGTATAAAGCCAGGCGCGTAGCCAGGTTTCTATAGCAGGGAATGCCCTTGCCAGATTTTTTTTTTTTGGGGGGGGGGGGGGAGTGAAATTTGAAAGGCCGTTGTGTCGGGTTTCTCCTTGTCCTAACTAGGGCCCTCCGGTAAATTGGTCTTACTATTTTTATTGGCCAAATATAATGATGTGTCCATTACATACGTGATAGTTAAACAAACTTACCTGGTTATCGACGGAGATTTCTAACACTTTGACTCTCTCTAGTAACTGTTCATTATGCAGACGTAGTTTCGCAATTTCATCATCAATAATGCACGCCTCCTAAAAGACAATGTGTATGCCATTGGATATGTTTTGGAGGTAAACATTTTGAAAAAATAATAGAATTGGAATGGAGATTTTTTCTGAGTGGTGCTCAGGAAATGTGAACACTGCGTTTGTTAACCCTTTACCTAACATGAAAAGCAGACGACACTTGCAAAAAAAATATTGAATAACTATTTTTTTTCATTCTTTGTCTCAAAAACATAGGTTATGACCCCTCATTGGAACGAGCTCAACGAGCTCGTTCCAACGAGGGGTCATAACCTATGTTTTTGAGACAAAAAATGAAAAAAATAATGAAAATTAATTGACGATTTTTGAGAATATCGCTGGCCGGTTTTGGCCGTTACGTTGGGTGAAGGGTTGTAAGGCTATGAATAAGGATACGTGGACTACAAGTTCGATGAATGTCACTTGTCTGCCTAAACTGTTACAACAGTCAATAGCGACAACTACAACAGCTAAGTATGCTGATGGCTGACAATATGTTAGTTCTATAATTATCAACGGAAAGCACCCTTCAAGTGCCTTTTCTTATTATTTCAATATCCATCGATTTCATGTTCGAATCGCAGTATTTCAGTATTAAAGCGCACTCCTGTACAGGGGGTTTGCAAAATATCCCAGCCATACATTGTTTGTCACACTGTTACAGTAAGGAACAAATTCTGCGTTGAGTTGTTTTACAATATTGGAACGTCACAAGCAAAAGCAGTGTCTTCCTCGATCAAATCGCAGTCACTGGTCAGTCCTATGAACAGCTTTCCATTGAAGGAGCAACACATTGGGCTGGAATTCTAAATGAATAAGGCGGCATACTACAAGATGGGTGGCAATATTCTGCTTCTATATTTATTAATGGAAAACACCCTCGGAGTTATTTTTCTTATTATTTCAATATTCATCGATTTCAAGTCCGAATCGCAGTATTTAAGTATTGAAGCGCGCCACATGTACATGGGGGTTGCGAAATAGTTGTTTTACAATATTGGTACATCACAGTGCATTGCCTTCCTCGATCAATTCGTAATCACGTGTCAGTCCTATAAACCGTTTTCTATATAAGGGGGGGGGGGGGGGGGGGCATTCAGTTGGAATTCCATTTACAATAGAGCAGGGGAGGATGCAAAAGTTCTTTCGGGAAAACATGTATTGGCATCTGCGGAGAAGCCGGTTACATCTCATACTTGCCAATGGTGATCTTTTGAAGCATAAACACAATGGAAATTTCTGAATGATTTTTACCATGAACAAACTGGGTTAGGGAGTGTTGGCACAACTTTAATTAGATTGGTTACACAGGCGATCGTTACTCATTAGTACAATGTCGTGCCTTAATCTGCTCAGCAAATGTCTTAAAACCTTGAACCAGGATTCGTTAACAAACATCTGCCGGGTTCCATTTTCTATGGTGGGACGTTTTTGCCTGAAGCCGTGAACCTGAATGATAGCTGGTGAACAATACAATGACCCACAAGAGGCTCGATATTCTGCTTCACTACAATAATTGGAGGTCAGGAGAAAGTTTTCTAATGAACCAGAAGTGAAATGAAGCAAATTCCATGAATTCAAAAGAAATTATGTCCTCTTAACTGTAATCTATATTCCACTCTCTGGGGGAATTGAATCTACTGATATCGGACACATTTTCATGGCAACGTACCTGCAAATAAATGGTGACCCAATAGGCATCCCGTCAAGACAGTCTGATCTTTCATAGAAAGGTTACTGGACGTGGTAAATTTTAAGATGAAATACTTGATGTGAGTTGCAGATTGTTTCGTGGTATTGGTTTGATATATGCTTGGTATTGAAAAGCAAAATACCTGACACACATTGCCATTTTAGGTTTCTATATTTCGTTTGTTTGTAAATATCAGTGTGTGATAAAATGTGTTATATCCTGTGTTGATGATACAGCGTCAAACATGAATAAATGAACGAATAATCATTAGTAAGTAGGTAAATATTTCCCATAGAGAGGCTTCAATACAATTATGGGAAAAGTTACTATCTCTTCCCTTTTGAAAAGCCGACGACTGCCAAATTACTTCTTGCTAATCAGATAGGGCCATGTGTGCACCAAATATTTTATTCAACTTACTTGTCCTCCTCCACGGGCGTCCAGCTCGTTCATTTTAATCAACCTCTCGATCTGCAAGCGCAATCTCTCATTCTCATTTTGAAGATTACACATCGCCTAAAAAAGCAAACGTAGTGTGAAATTGAGACTATGTAAATGGTTAGATGAGATGCAACTTATTAGTACGCAATATAGTAGGGCTGTCACAATTTTTTTTAATTTAGGAATCGATTAATCGTCGCAAATAATCGATGATAATCGATTGATCGTACCTAGATGACCCTCATCTCCTTCTCTTTGAAGTCGATAAAAATGAAGGTGAAGTCAGTTGACCTACCTCAAGTAAACAACGAAGATGATCCTCTTTTAGTTACATTCAAAGCTTTGATGTTCTGAACTTTTGAACCGTCAGTGTAATAATCAAGACCGGTCGGCAGTTGCGAAGTTCGCAACTGCCGACCGGTCTTGATTATTATACTGACGGTTCAAAAGTTCTGAACATCAAAGCTTTGATGAATGTACCTGAACGGGAAATGCTTCCAATAGCTTCTTGGGGTTTAACATCGATGTTCTTAACTCTTTACCTTTAGAAACAATAGTTTTTCAACATGTTTTCTTTTAATTATTAAACGTCTAAAACGGGATATAATTTTCCGATTATTCGACAACGAAAAATATTAATCGATTTCGCCGTGACCGATCAACAATCGATTAATCGATCAATCGTGAGAGCCTTACAATATAGCATACATGACTGACTAGCTGTAGAATGAGGGGGAATAATAGAGCTTTTCAAATTAAAACAAAACTATGAATTTACTAATGAATATAAATTGGATGCTGAAGTGCGTTGTTATATGTAATGGCTAATTCCACTGTTACCAACAAAAGAGCATAACAGACAAATCGAATTAATGGACCAGCTCGGATTTCCGGCGGGAACAAAGATTTGGCAGGTGTATTTAGGTCAGATAAACTTTCATTAACTCAGTTTGACATATTAGTTATTACCCAATGTCTGGGTATACATATGTTGGTAGTTAGGAGAATTCCCAGCATAAAAACATGACTGGGATCTTCATTTCCAAATATTAAGTGTTTTGCTACCCACAGTTGTCGAGTTTTTGAGTTGGTTATGCTGGAGGGTTTGTTAGCCGGCGGATTAAACATATCTTCGTTACTTTGACTGAACCATCCATAAACTACATAGGCATAGAAAACAGACATTAGAAGTAGACTTGTTGCTGTAATGCCAGTTTGAGAAGATATATATATCTAAGCCTCCTCGTTAGAGGACCGCGACAAATCAGCGGATGGCCGAAGATTTATTATTATTATTATTATTATAAAAACAACGCTTGTTACAAAGTTCGATGGAAATCTTTATTTTTGCCTGCAGTTTATCAAACATATCTGATATGCACGAGAAACCTTCAGTCATCTTCCGGCATCAAATACACACACGACAGGCGTATTTGACTTGAAGCAAAGAATAAAGCTGCTGTCCAGAACCGCATTCGACCAGTCCATTTGAAAAAACAACCGGACCGCCTACCCGCTTAATAGGCCGTTTCGGACCGACATTTTGGGGACTAGACAACAAACGGCAGTCCGGTACGACCCACATCACCAGTTTGGAGGTGAAAGTTACTTGAAAATGTAGGAGGAATTCGCGTGCTTTCTGCGAATAGACATGTAAGCTTGGGGGCAATCAGAGTGGCGCGGGTTGATCACTCAGTATGGCTCTGGTACGAGGTGTCATTTCTGCCGACAAAGTCCTCAAGTATTTCGTCACATACACGTGAGGTATTTTTCTTTCGGCGAAAGGATCTGCCCATGAATGCTATTTGTCTTAATGCATAGGCAGATACCCATGTAAGGGATTTTGACCATCTTCACATAATTGGCGCATTTAGCCTCATAGCAGAAAATTCGTTCGGAAGTTGATTTATGTTGTGCCAATGCGTCTAGCCAAGCTTTTTAACGGCGCAATGTCGTGCAGTTACGATCCTACGTATTCGGCCATCAAACTGGGAAGCGTTTTTCAATCCTACTTTAATCTGCAAACAAATGAAGAAGCGTTTTATCCCTGTGAACACATTAGGCTCGTTTGTGTATAAACTGGCAGACCCACCCGCCCAGGGTGGGAATCTTTACCAGCACGACTAAAGAGTAACCCACTGTAAATCAAGAGAGATAATCATGGCTGGTATTTCTAGTCTGACGAAATTATTAGACGTAATTACAGACTTCCCATTTATATAATGGATTAACCCTTTGAACTCCGGTGGTATGTTCCAAATCAGTTCAATGGCAGAAAATGTAAGAGTCCATATTCATTATTTAGGAGCAGACGAATCAATATTTTCAACGTGCAGCCTTGGGGCTGCACGTTGAAGATATTGGTTGGTCTACACCGCACATGCACACTTCGAAATCCACCATATTTAATAAATTATGACGTATCCTGTTCCTGGACGAAAAAGCGACCGCTCGGGTTCAAAGTTTTAATTTATTTTCATTTTAAAAGTTTAACTGGAGTGGCAACTTGCGTTATCAGGTTCGGACATGTTGCATTTTTCTGATAAACATTAACACTTTTTTGTTCTAACTATACATTTGCAGTTATTTATCATTTTGTGTTTATAGTTTAATTGTAATGACTACTATCCTAATTTTGTACCCATACAAGCATCAACATTTCAGCCCTTTTAATTAGTCTTTTGGACAAAATATGTGACTATTTTTTTAGAACTTTCTCTCTCTCTGGTTGAATTTATACTTAAGTTTACTATATTGAATTAATGCCCTTTACCTAACATGAAAAGCAGACGACACTTGCCCAAAAAATTCTTGAATTACTAATTTTTTTCATTTTTTGTCTCAAAAACATAGGTTATGACCCCTCGTTGGAACAAGCTCGTCGAGCTCGTTCCAACGAGGGGTCATAACCTATGTTTTTGAGACAAAAAATGAAAAGATAATGAAAATTAATTGGCGATTTTTGAGAATAGCGCTGGCCGGTTTTGGCCGTTACGTTGGGTAAAGGGTTAAAATATTCTTTTCTCTTTTTTCCCGGGTTTAATTATTCATTTGTTGGTACTTAATGCCACTTCGGCAGTTAAGGCTTTGTCGTGGTGAGAACACGGTAGAAGCGAATGCTTGTTTTTGTGAATTTCAAAGAAAAAAACATTGATTTTAAATAGGAAATAATTACAAGATAATGCCAAAGACAGGAGTATTGTCAACAGTAATGATCATTTATACTAATAGAGTGAATACCTTATAAATATTTTGCAGATTCTCACATAAAAGAGAACGAACAATTTTTAAAAAAAATATTGATCACCTTAGAAATGATATAATTTTGTGTGGACTTGCATGATAACATAGATGTCTTGAAGAACCCACAGTGAACTAATGCCCTTAAATTGGGTGCAATGTAAAGGAATGCAAAGGAATGTGCTCTACTATCAACACCTGTTGGCAAGGAGCATATTCTGGTCGCATAATACTCTCTAACACAAAGAGAGGTGTAGGTCTTTTATGACAAATATGGCATCGTGTCAGAATTACATGATCTATATTTTCCTTTAGACGAGTATTTAGTACCACTAATATTAGGTCGGAAGCAATGCAGCTTGTTATGTGTTGCTCCATCCGTTCCCGCCTGCCACACGTATTTTATGTATTTCTTTATGTGTGCTAAAAATCACTGAAATAAATTTTAAAATCAGTGAGAAGCATGTTTAATCCCTGTTGTGCTGCACGGTCGGCTCAGGTGTTACCGGAGAAACCAGCATATCCAATTAATCAGCAAGGCACGGTATCACAGTGGGCAGACATGAGAGTATTCAACTTTCACGAATTTCCAAAATGAGAAGGTTTTTCAACCTGGCGTTGAGTAAAGCTAGCAAAGATGAAAGAGAGTCGGAAAACATAATCGATTTCCTTTCCTGAACAATCTCGGTATGTTCAAACTTCAGATCCATCTGTTCTGGTCCGTTTATATGCACGAGACTTTATTTCGGCATATTTTTGTTTGAACGGCGGAGAGTTTGTCTCTAATTTGTTTCGGGAAGCAGGTCCAAATTGTCAAAAAGGTTTCCAAAGAAGCCAATGAGGAATATGTGGTTCACAGTTCTCTTTTAGCGAATCAGATTTAAGTGTGATGGATTTTGTATGGGGTGTAATTCTAATTCCCAAAGGAAGATTATATTTATGGTGTCTGTCAAAAAAGTCAACATGTTGAGGGTCTGAAACACAATTAAGCCGGGTTTGTAGGATTAGCCAAAAGTTTAGAAACATGTTATGGAGACACTTTAATTCTGCGCTTCCCGAGAGAAGGCCAACCTGCCATATCGAAAATGGAATCTGTTGGTGGTGTTCGAAAAACACCTAGGCTAATTCTAATACCACCATTATCAAGTGGATTGAGGTACAACTCTCTCACAGAACCGTAAACCACACAACCTTTATCTAATTTTGATGTAACAGTTGATCCATACAGATGAAATAAGGTTTGGTCAGCACATGCATCGCCACATACAATACTCATAAATGAAAGAGTGTCAACAAACGGTTGAGTTAGGTCCATCTTCGCGTATAAAATATAGCCAAGCCTTGATTTTAACCCCACCTAATTGTAGTAATAACATGTCCAAAGTTCGGTCGCTCACAAACAGAAATTAAAAAACAAACAAACAAAAAAAAAACAACAACAAAAACCAGAAAGACACACAACAAGAACAAATGCAAAAAGCAAAGAAACAAAATATTCATGGCACATCAGTGTGCGTTGCCTAAAACAAATGTGACGAAATAATTTGGTATCGACTTGTACTAGAAAACCAGTAGTACTCTACCTGTGTTTAGCAGATCAAGTAGTACATTTTGAAAACAAATAGTTGTCATACTGAAGAAATAATACTGCAGGTGTCACCTGACTACACTCTTCCGTTTTGTAGCAGAGAAAAGGATGTGGAGGATTTCTTTTAAATGCAATCAGTTGTTTTTTTAAGCTGCCGATTTAAAACGTTGCTGCTGCCCTGGTAGACGAGTCTTGGATTTATGTTCACTTTTCAACAATTTTCCTGGATTTATTTCCCAGTTCACGATGAACCATCTCATACATCAAAGGAAAAAGAAACACAACAAAACTGGAATAATTTTACTTGACTTTGCTGGCATGAGCATATTAACCCTTTGCCTAACGTAACGACCAAAACCGGCCAGCGCTATTCTCAAAAATCGCCAATTAATTTTCATTATTTTTTTATTTTTTGTCTCAAAAACATAGGTTATGACCCCTCGTTGGAACGAGCTCGTGGAGCTCGTTTCAACGAGGGGTCATAACCTATGTTTTTGAGACAAAAAATGAAAAAAAATAGTTATTCAAGAATTATTTTTGCAAGTCTCGTCTGCTTATCAGGTTAGGTAAAGGGTTAAACATTCGTGTATGTTATTGCTGATCCAGTATAAGTCGGTTCAATAAACTCTCATATCGTTTCTAAGGTAACCAATGTAACTAAAATTACAGCTGGACAGTCGTTTTGGTTTTTCAGTTCGGTTCCGCTTTTTGTATCAAACCTGAAAACCGAAACGAAATACCCAGCAAAAACGGCCAAAATATTTTACTTTGTTTGTGCATTATCTAATCAAACCTTCTCACTAGGAGCTGAAAAGTGGACAGGTGTCCCTAACGATATGCCTTTACCGAGTCTATCAGGCGAATACATCTGCGTCGCCTTCTCGTTGCGACATTTTGTCACTTACTGACTTGTCTACTGAAGGAAAATGAGAACACAACATATATTTGAACTTTATTCATTTCTTACCCAAATCGATGATTGTTTCTCAATACTTTCTTCTCCTAGACCCCTTAAGAATGATCAAAGAGGAGTAAGGCTGTGCCCAATGGCGATACGTACAGGCAGATTTGATGCCGTACGAACATTTGCGGATGTTTTTTTAGAGTAAGGGGCCCGAGGTGTTATGTTCTTTGCACATAGAAAGCTGAACCGAAACCAAGGTTTTCTTCTGAAACTGGAACCAAATCTGAAAATCAAAACCATCCTTCCCTGGCTGAAACACCTCCACCTAATGGTCTGGGCTGAATCATCACATGTGACCAAATTATAAATAAAGCGAAGAACTGATTAGATCAAACTAAACATCTTATCTTACTGAAACAAACTTACTGTATCTTGGATACTCGAATCCAATTTTTTGGTGTGGAAATGCTGCTCAGTTTCCATGGACATCTCCGCTAACTGCGATCGGCGACGTGTTTGTTTCTGTAAAAAAAAAACAAACAAATTTATACATTATCGAAGTTGTATAGATATGTCATTGCATACAAAACCGTTTGATGGATCATTTTCACAGATGTGCAAAGAAAACGCTTGGCAAGATAATATTTTGTCTAAAATATTCCAAGAAGGATGGCAATGCCACAATCGTTTAAAAACACTCCTCGATAGCAAACCTAAGTTTACTGTATACCACATACGTTTTAAAAATAACACAAATTAAATCCGCATATAACTACCAGGATTACTGAGGGGTTGAATGCCCTAGCACCAGGTTAAGAGGAAAACTCCTAAATAGTCCGGTGGCTGAGTAGGACTCAGATAATCCTCACTCATTTTGAAGCCTGTATATCTTTCCAAATTTTAAGGAATGTTTACATGAAAAAAATGTGGCCGCACAGCCACAAACGCAACAACAACAACAAAATGGATGGCATTTACGAAACTAGCAGTGGGTATTTTCTAATGGCTTTCTCGACTGCAAACGGTTAAGAACTTTCTGTTTTTCTCTGATTATTAATATTTATTTATTTATTCGAGCTTAACGGCACATCAACATCTAAGGCATGTAGTGGAGGCAAAACGGTAAAATTATGAAGTAAACTGATTGAACAAAAATAGGAAATTAATACTTTACAAATGTCTAAAACAAGAGTGGTGTGAACAATCAGGGGCCGACCTGGGCATGCGCCAGTGCGTATTTGGTTCTGAAACATCAGGACCTGGCTCTTAAATCTCAGAAATAGGCTTCTCAGTTGGCGCGTAACTTCTCAGATCATATTTTGATATTCTTTCGATGGATAATCGAGAGAGCCACTCTTACATATATTATATATATGATTATCATTTATCATTGTTGCAGGGTGCTTAAGTTAATACTTCAAGTCTTAATTACCAAGCATTAATCTCCACTGTGGTTTCTGATCAAGTCTTGGCTGCCTAAATAGGCAGCCAAGACTTGATCAGAAACCACAGTGAAGATTAGTGTTTGCTATAGTGTACTAAATGAAAATGATGAGAGCTATTACATACTTGCTGTGTGTGTTACAAACAGCAGTGTGACTCCGTAAATTGAAATCTGGCGCATGAATTGAAAAATAGACTCCGAGGCTAGAGCGTATTTTAAATAGTCCTGATCGGTCCCTGAACAGTAATGAGTGTTGAGACAAGTTAATTCCTTATAAATCAACCTGATGATTAGAGACTTGAAGAGAATACGTTAAAAAACTAAAAACAATTTTAAAAATTCTTAAAAAGGTAGATTACTTTCAGGAATGGGAGAATTCGTGTTGGCTCGTATGATAAAATCGATCTCTTAGAAATCTTGTATTGAAATACTGCCCTCTTGTATGATTAAAAGTAGTGCAGTGTAAAATAATGTGTTCCACTGTCAACACCTGCTGACAGTGAACACATTCTGGTCGCATAACACCCTCTGACAAAAATAATGTGTTAACCCTTTACCCAACGTAACGTCAAAACCGGCCAGCGCTTTTCACGAAAATCGTCAATTAATTTTCATTATTTTTTTCATTTTTTGTCTCAAAAACATAGGTTATGACCCTCTTGAGCTCGTTCCAACGAGGGGTCATAACCTATGTTTTTGAGACAAAAAATGAAAAAAGTAGTCATTCAGGAATTTTTTTTGCAAGTGTCGTCTGCTTTTCATGTTAGGTAAAGGGTTAATCTTGTATGACCGTTAAGACAGCGCATCAGAATAACATGATCTTTCCTACAAAGGTTAAGAGACGGATAATTATCAGTAATAATAATTCGGCTTGTTTTGACGCTCCACATACTCAGCCTGACACAAACACTTGATATAGTTATAGATATGTGGCTTAAAATCACTCAACGGAGTTTTAAAATCAGTGATTGGCTTGTTTATAGCCTGTTTCGCTGAACTGTCTGCCCGTGAGTTGCCGGAGAGACCAACATGTTCAGATAACCAGCAAAACACGATACCACATCGGCCAAACATGAGAGAAGTTCCAAAATTAGGGGATTCTTCAACTTGGGGTTGAGTAAAATTATCAAAGATGAAAGAGAGTCGGAAAAAATAATCGACTTTCAAGTGCTAGTTGTAAAATTGGTCTTCAGCTGCAAAAACAGAACCTTTGTTTGGTATCCTGATTGAAGAGATCTGATCACCAGCAACAACGACTCACGATACTTTGTCACCTTCTTTGGATACACCTGTATAAATCATTTGATAAGAATTATATTTCGACTTTATTTCGGCATATTTGTGTTTAAATACTAAAGAGATTGTCTCAGATTTTTTGGAGGAAGCAAGGTCCACAATGGCCTTAGGTTTCCTTAGATGCCAAGTAGGAATGTCTGGCTCACGATTCTCTTTTATCGAATCAGATTCAAGGATGTCGAACTTCATATGGGGTTTATTCTAATTCCCTATGGAGGAATATGTTTCTGGTGTCTGTTGAAGTATTCTACAATTTGAGGGACCGGGACACAATGCTTGCTTTGGTGAATTAACCAATAGTTTGGAAGCATACTGGAGAGAGAGTTTAATTCTGCACTTCTCTACCTCGCCTCACCAAGAATTGAATTCATTTGCGACATTCTAAATGTGCTCAGGCTAATTCTTATAGCACTATTATGAATTGCATCAAGTGGTTTGCGGTATTACATTCTCGCGGAAATGTAAACCACATAACCATAATCTAATGTGGATTTAACAACTGATCTATACAGATGGAGTCAAGTTTTTTGGTCAGAATCCCAATCAGTGCTACAAACTACCTTCATAAGATTCAGTACTCTTTAACATTTTACCTTTAGTTGTTTTATATGATAAGTGAATTCAGTTTATTGTCGAACCACGACTCAAAGAATTTCACTTCCTTAACAACTTTAATAGTACTACCATATATTTTCAACACCGGGTCAAGGTTATGTTTCCGAAATTTACAAAAAACGTACACAATTTGTTTTTGGTTTCGATAACATAAAAACTCTTTTCTGTGACCCAGTTTTTAATTCTATTTAAGGACAGCTGGAAATGAAGAATCAACCATATTATCAAATGCGTCGATGATGCTATTGATCGTAATGGCAAAAGGGTAATGGATACAATACTACCATGAGGAACTTCCAATTATTGGTCGTGGGGAACGAATATTATAGACCCGACATGAACCTGAAATGTCCGTTCCTTTAAAAATGTTCAACCCCATGTTAAAAAGACCTTTTAAAAACCCTTACCACCACGTTGTATCGTATGTTGTTTTCCAGATCACAGAAGATCGCAACCACATGTTCTTTTATGGTGAATATGCATTTCTTATAAACGTTTCTAGTCTAAGATCCACAGCACTTCACTGGCTCGTAAAACCACACTGAACATTTGCAAGTAGATTGTTCGATTCCAGAAATCAGACAAGTCGATCATTTGATCATTCTTTCGTGATTTTACACAGACATCTTGGTGAGGCGATAGGCCTGTAATTACTTGGGTCGTTGTGATCTTTATCAGGCTTTGGAGTGAGAATTATTGTTGCTTTACGGAAGAAAGGCGTAAACTCTCCAGTCACCCATGTGTCATAAAAGATTGATAGCAAAGGTTTTTGTGAGGTTTGAGGTGGGTGTTTCAAAAATTTTAATATATTTCATCGGGTCCAGTGACAGCTTCTTTCGCTTTTCTCAAAGGGTTATCTAACTCTTACATAGACAAAAGTCCGTTGTCATCTTCCAAATTGTTGAAGGTGAATTTGATGCTTTCTTTTTCCTGTTGTTTTTTAATTTTAACGATTTTCGGATTACAATTTTCAGATGACGAATGTTTAAAAAATATTGAGGCAAATTTGTTTGATATTTCATTTTTTTTTTGATGTAATTACTGTATATCTATCTTCCACGTATTGTACATTTGATTTTTATCTTTACCTTTAATTGTTTTAATCAATATCCAAATTTTGGTTTGGTTGTGTGTTGGTTTATTTTTCTTTCACAAAAACCCAAATGTGGCGTACAATCAGCATTTGAAAAAACACAGTAAAAATTCTGAAGAATCGAAAATGGCATCATTGCTACGATAGTGCGCCATGTCAGGTCTGGATAAAAATGGGCCACGCTCACAAGAATTGTTTCAAATGTTAGCTTAATAAACTCATCTGGAATAACTGGCACTCGCCTATCGAATAATTCAATGACGTTAAAACCCAATATGAAATTTGACCGGAAATAGAAAAAGAAATTAGTATACTGTATTTCTACTCCGGGAGATGATATATTGTCCATCCATTCCTTAGGATTCAACTAAATGTCACTTATTTTGAAGTTCACATACACCCCTTCCAATTGTAAAAGATGATAACATGATTAGAAAAGCTGTATATACACAAAATGCCACCCAACTTGGCGGCAGTTTTAGAGATTCTATCTGAGGTGATTTTCACTTGCTGTGGAAAGAGTAAAAAGCCATTGTTTTCACAATGTGATTGATTTGAATCAAGCTACACAAATCCCGTGAAAAGAAAACACAAATGGGATATGTACATAATATGGCGGAACAAAAAATGGCTGTCGGAAGTTGGAAATAAACGATTGTTTTCAATTTTACCACTCTCATCCAAAGACTGTGAAACTATTTTTTGGTTTCTGAAATGGGCAACGAAAAGTAACCACTTGTTGCGAAGTTAGCCCACTGGAGTTAATCAAAGTTTGCTAGAAGAGCTACTGCTCTTCTACGATCAGAAGAACTTGTATGAATTAATAGACAATTTCTATTCGGTAAACTGGACTCACAATTTTACGAACAGTTTTATGAAAGTTGAAATTACATGGAATTGCCCAAGCTGGCGAACAGACTACAGGCGAACTTCCCACACAGAAGTGGATGCCAGATGATTTCCTGACAATACCAGACATAACATTGTAGACCAGTATTGTCAACTAACAATAAAATTGCAGGATTTGTTAATGGGAATTATAACATTTTGCAGAATTTGCTGGGATGTTCTGGTTCGAATTATCACCAAATCATAACATGCACCTGGTTGAACATCACCAGATATCAAGTGATGCTGCGTTGCAGAATTGTGCATTCCACCAGAAATTCTGCCGGTTATCAGGCGCCTGACAGAATACTACTTTGTTGTAAAAATTCCATGGACTGCATGAAGACTGACCGGCAGTCGGTGTGGCAGCGCAAGAGTCCAAAAATGGCGACTGCCACGTCAAGGGACTTTCCCTTAATTTTCCGGTGACTGGTAGTCGATTGATTAGGTATTGCATCAGAAAATTGGTGAATATAAGAACCGTTCTCTGGGGGTTGTGTTTTGTTGTCTCCTAGCTCATTCGTGCAATATACCTTAGATGGATGCCACCCCTGCTGTGTAAAATATGTTATGAACTTTGTTGCTTGTAATTTTATAAGTTGCTTAAAGCCAGAGATAACGACTGTATAGTATATGTATTATAGAATTAAATGTCAGATAACTTGATTCAAGAGTTTGTTACGTTATTCCAATTGATGCACTACAAGATTCGTGATGTTACTGGAAATTGAAAACCATCTGGAACATGCATCTAAATTTCGTCTGTAAGGGGAAACCAAAACGTCACGGGCTGGTGGGACTTCACAGTTCTACCAGTTAACACAACGACCAGTCATAGTTGACGATCTTAGAACGGTATACATTAACCCTAAATCGGTAACAGATGTGTCTTTATTGGTTCTGTTGACAGCAGATGTTTTAAAATCAGTACCCATTACTCTATACCAGTGGCGAACGACTGATCTGAGCTCTCTCCAAGTGCTAGCTGAAAGAACAACAGTGCATAGCATACACATAGTGTGCAGTGGTTGAGCAAAGGCGTGTAGTGGTAGAAAATATCAACAAAACCCGTATTCCAGGAAGGAACAAGCATGCAACACATTCAGAAAGTGGTGGTGCAAACGATTGCAGAGGTGAAAACATTCAACAAGAATTCAACGAAAACTGAGCAAGATGTTAAATTGGTACTTATTTGGAAGTATGTTGACAATAACATTTAGTGGTAGTACAATAATCCGAAATAATGTCATTTTTTACGAAAGTAAAATAAATTTATATGGTTAACAGTGACTGGACAACAATGTATATAGCGGAAGTGGTGCCATTCATCCATTACATGCAAAGGGTTGACAATATTGTATTTGTGAATCACTTTTACCCGGAAATTTGTGTAAATTTCTTGAAAATATTTGAACGAAACAATACTGGAAACAGTACTTTAATCTTGCGTTACATTCGATAAAAGTGGATTTATACCAGGAGGTCAGGTTTATAAATAATCGTTTTGAATGAGTAAAAGGGGACTGGATGATTATCACAAGTTTAAAGGGCATACACTCTCATCTCGAAATAAGCTAGATTTATCAAATTTTGTGGGCGACGGGTTGAGTTTCTTAATTGGAACAGTCACTGAATCTGATTTAAAGGGGATGAAAGAACATTTCCGATGGTTGTCATTGAATCAAGCAATGATGCAAATGGACAAAAATAAAGTTTCTGTCTAACTAAATTAATATATCACGCCATACAAGAGTATCGAGAATTTATGGTGAATTTATCGCGAGTAGTATCTCTTTTGCGTGAAAATGTAGATCGTGTATTACAAGAGCATGAAAATCTGTGAACTCTTTTAGAATATTTGATACATTCATTTCATCAGCTTGAAACAGTCATGGATCAAGTTGAATTAATGTTATTCACAACAGAAATGTATATGGATGATCTGCATGAGCAAATGGATGTGCTCGCAGATGAGAAAATATCACCGCGAGTCGTCAGTCCTACTTTGTTAACTTCGGTATTAACAAGTATTGAAGACAGGTTTGATGATCATACCCAGCTTCCGTTAAAACTTCAAAAGGCGTTATGGCAATACTATCATTTGTTGACAACTATGACAGTTTTTGTTGATAATAAATTGGTTATTCTTATGAAGATTCCATTGATTAATACAAATTTTTGAATTTTTTAAGGTGCAAGCTTTGCCATCCCCATTTGTTAATATAAGCCAGAAACGTGAAAAACTTCTAACAAATTATTAGCTATATATAGACTAGAAGCTAATACATTAATTGTGGATAAACAAATGACGCGATATATACCGGAATTAGGTCATGATAAATGTGTAGATGATCAGAAATTATTCTGTCCTTTAGTGGGAGCAGTTAGAACGATATACACCACCTCTAGTTGCCTCTTAGCCTTGTTTCTTGATATTCTGTTCGAAATAAACAGAATGTGCAACTGATGTGAAATTGAATATAGACTTACCTTTTGCAACACGTATTGAAGAAAGACTTTGGTATACCACTACTGATGTACCATTGCGATTTTCAATCTCATTTTCAATCACGATTTTTTCAATGTAGGTGACCCCGGTAGAACCATTCGAGGTACCGAAATGGGCATATTTTGTAAGATATGTGTTGCGTATACTGGGAATGTATCTACTTATGCAACGTATTATGGCACAAGGTCATATTAAGTTACGCAACGTAATCTTAAGATTTAAGAATAAACGAAATAGAAAACCTGATTTTTCTGCTGATGTATGTGGAATGTCTTGTGTTACATTGAACGCCGAAGAAACTGAAACTCCTATATATACGGCCATGGGACAACATACAAACACTTCAATCCCAACGACACCGCTTTCTGATTAGCTATTATTGATTATACGACAATTAACTAAAGACAGAACGACAAAAGAGAGTCAGGACAAACCTACAACATTCTCGTCTCAACTGTATCTGTCGTGAACTATGATATAAACACTGGAGAAGTGCCTGTGATCTTAATAGCTCGAGAATCAAATTCTCTAACAAATATTGACTTACAATAATAACAACATAACAACATAACGCTGAACAATGTTATTTGTGTTTTCAGTTGTTGTACAATGAGTGGCTCAAGTAGTAGTGAACAGTAGATAGTGATGAAACTGAAGTACTTGGAACGGGCCATCATTGTAGGGGTCAAACCGACGAAGAGGAGGGACATCTATGGAGTGACCAGGAAGAAATTTCTCGAACTCCCTTTTTGTGCACTCTATATACATTACCTTGGGAATATGCTCCTTATCAATTTATGCACCGTGGAGCGTCTCTGCCTGCAGTTTGTCCAGGAACTGGTAGAACACCCTCAGTTATAAATAATGTTGTTCAGCCAAATTCCTACGAGCTGAGATATTTCAAAACTTATCGTACTTTAACGTCCGAATGTTCGGATGTCTGGTCTACGATTTTCAGAATATTTCTGTTTCTGTTGAACTTGAAAGAGATATAGTTTATTGGTACGATTCAGCTTGTCCATATCACATTTTGTGTAAATACCGTCTCGAGTTTTGCTTATTTTAAATTGTCCTGACTTAGTGTGTCCAGAAGTGGGATTTGATATGATGAGACGATATTTTAGCCACATAATAGTATTAAAGAGATTAAATAGAAACATGTGGTCTATAATGAGACACATTAAAAAAACAACACATGTGGAGGTTCCTTGATTTGAGAGCTCGACGAAGGACTCGTTTCAGGTCGGATGGAAATCCTTGACATAATCAATTATATGTTGTATATAGAGAAACGTGATCCTGAGTATGATGGTTGTACTTGTAAATATAGGTCGGGGGACAATACCCTATATAGACCTTATCAGATTTCATCTAAAAGAGAAAGTTGTAAATACTGAACAATTAATAGATAAGAGGCAGAGCTCTATTACTTCCTGAGACCATGTGACGAGGCTTGATGACTAAGTGAATATTTAGTTGAACTGGGGAATATCTAATATTGGGTGATTAAATTATTATTTTCTTGTTGTGTTTTTCATAATTTAATAAATATGGCAGATGCAGAACATGATGCTTCAGTTAGAAGTGCACCAGGTCTTTCAAGAGCGATGGGTGAAAATCAACAATATAACCTCCGAGGAATAATGGATAGCAATCTCTCTGGTAGTCTGACCAAAACAGAGGTCGAAGGTTCATTAGGTCACGACCTTCGTGCTGCTAGAGAATACTCTGAAGAATTAGTATTTGGGAGTCGACCTCTTCTGTATGGTGAACCTATTCCCGATCATGTACAGTGGCCAATCGAGCATAAAGATTTCCGAATAGATTTTCCCTTACGAAATAAAATGTTCATTTATGAAAAAAATAAGTTTTTGGGATTACATTATAATGAGTGTTACAGTGTTACATTGTTACAGTAGATTTTTCCCCCACTTTCAGAACGTCGATAGTACGTCGACGGGAGGAAAATACGTCTTCCCGTCGACGTGCTATCGACGTTCTGCGCCTACAGTTGTACCCAGGAGTCGATAAATGGTGGAGAAGAAGACATATTCGCCAGACGGGGAACGCGTTAGAGAAGGAAGACAATGAACATTATTATAATCTAGTCATTGAACAATTTCTCTCGGTGATCCTTCCCTGACTATTCTGTTATTGCCGGCAGATTGTGGATTACAACCGATAGAAATAAGGGTCATGTGCGTTTGGCTTTTTGGCTATATTATTGACGACGAATTCGTTTCAATTCCTATAGTAAAATAGCAAATAACATAATAGTGAATCAAAAGGTAGGGGATCCGGCAGGTTTTTTATAAGAACTCACCGGAGACCCTACATAAGACAACCCCAAAACTAGTACGTGTGTGGCTTGATTGTCAAGGAAGGTATTAGAAGCACATACAGTTACAACTAGAAATCCTGTCAAGAAATGCGCACAAATAGCACGTCGATCTGCGCGTTAATCTACGCGTTATGACCATAGTAAGGCTATCAAATTATGTACATATCGCCTGTGCACAAGCAATGTTTCAGCCAATGGACCTCCGGATAACCCGGAGGTCCATTGGCCGAAACATTGCCTGTGTTTGCTATGAGTAACCAGGAGAACCTGCTTTGGATGCCTTTTGATATGGCAATTGCGCGCAATTCCTACGCGCAATTAAGCCTAGATAAGCGCACATTTCGAGACAGGACTTCTAGTTATAACTGTTTACGCACGGAAGAGGTGAAAGGACAGTTGAGAACGATGCACCTGTAAGTTACTAGTAGTATACATAGTTGATAATATTGTAGTATCATTTTATAGTTTCTTTT
This sequence comes from Pictodentalium vernedei, assembly GCA_031216915.1. NCBI lineage: Eukaryota > Metazoa > Mollusca > Scaphopoda > Dentaliida > Dentaliidae > Pictodentalium > Pictodentalium vernedei. The sequence continues at coordinate 66,498,022 of CM062296.1, forward strand.
TTAGTGAACTTTACATTTTAGTAGTCGTAGTAAATTGTTATTTGAAGCAATTTGATATATGGGATAATTGAAATAAGTTGTAATATGGCATCGGTACGGATACCGGAATTCCAAAATTTTCATGAGGAACAGTATTTTTCTCAACGGACATTTGTACCAAATAAAACGATTAATATAACCAAATCTCTATTTAAGAAAAGGACGCAACATCGATTAATTCGGTATTGGGAAGTGATATACTTCGAGAAGGTCATTATGGACCCTTTAGTATGGATGTATGAAGTATATCTCAGGAATTTAGTTACTAATGATAATAAATATATTTTTCCCCACTTGTACTATACAGGATCCGAAAGGTCCGCCGCCTAGCTACCGATTCCGAGAGTATATGGGCTGTCGGTAAAACTTGCCAAGAAGTGGCTACCGTTTTTCCATTCCGGGTGGTAGGATACTGGAATGACCAGTACTGGCATGGCCGGTATTATTCCGACGGGAGCTCCCATATCCGGCCATTCCGCAGTATCGAACTGAACGAGTCGATCGAATTTACTATGCTCCAAATAGAATTCGTGGAACTGAGTTCCGACCACTGGAATGTCAAAGGTACATTTGAGTGGAAAAGCGCTCAGTCCCCATATATTCTGTTGAAGACAGTTCTCGAGGACCACAAAATTCGTGTCTCCACCATACGTTATGAACAATGGACTGGTGATACTGCCGAACGTTGTTGCATTTGTTTCAATGACATTGAAGAAGAAGGGTTTATTGCCTTTGAGTGCCCTCGGTGTAAAAAGAAAGTCCACCTCGTCTGCAGTCAGACTTGGGACGAACATGGAACCAACCACCAAAAGCATGTCCTGTGAGCCATATGGTGGTGAAATAGGGGGGGGGGGGTTAAAACCCCACGAGTTCGATTCTGTACTCCTTGTAGGTGTATTCGTTGTCGAAAGTTCCTCTTGTACCGTTGCTGATCTTGTACTTGTTGGATATACTTTACAAAGTGGAAAAGGGTCTTTTTTAGAATTATTTTTGAAGAGGGAGATGAAACAATATTGGGGAAAAATTGTTTTTTCGTCGTCATCCATTTCCAAAAATGTTAATATAGTGTTATTCGATTCGATTAACCCTGTGTTTTATTCGCAAATCGTCTCTCTTACTGTGATCAACTCCCTCTGGGTTTTGACCCTCAATGGGGGTAAAATGTTGCAAAGTTAGCCCACAGTAGTTAATCACGGCTCGATAGAAGAGCTACAGCTCTTCTACGATTAGCAGAACTTGTAGGGTCATACAAGAATGAAGAGATAATTTCTGTTCGGTAAACTGGACTCATAATTGTATTAACGCTAATTCCGTAACACAATGAGTTATCATTAAATGCAAATCAGAGTACAGACGTACTTTGAGTTCCCACATGGGAGTGGACGGCAGGTGTTTTGTTGACAATACCAGGCATAACATTGGAGACCAGTATTGTCAACTAACAATAATATTGCAGGGTTTGTTGGTGGAAAATATAATAAATTCTGCAGTATTTTCTCGGATGTTATTGTTCGAACTATCACCAAATCATAACATGCAGCTGGTGGAACATCACCAGATATCAGGTGATGCCGCGTTGCGGAATTCTGCATTCCACCAGGAAATTTTGCCGGTTAACCGGCACCCAGCAGAAAACTGTTTTTGTAGTAAAAATTCCATGGACTGCATGCAGGCAGACCGGTTGTCTGTATTGCAGTACAAGAGTCCAAAAATGGCGACTGTCACGTCAGGGGACTTTCCCGAAATTTTCCGCTGACTGGTATTTGTGTGATTAGGTATTGCATCAGAAAATTGGCCCGCCTCAAATGGGCATCAGAAAACATTTGCACGAAGATATTCTCGAAAGATCATTTTATGTTGCTTGGCCTTTCAGAAGATCATCACAGCCAACGATTTCCGGTAGTTTCGAAGCCCTTACAGTCTCGGGCTGGAAGGGACATACAACAAGGTCGTCTACGAAGTGTATTTGTAATGATGACAAATTATGTAGAAGTAATCAACTGGTGTACAAACCTGTGTCGAACCGTAACAAAAAACAACCATAATCCACATTTGATCTCAAAGGTAATCTAAATAGATGGAGAGACATTTTTTTGGGAGTACGTAATGATAAAAAGTCAACTACTCTTAGAAAAAGTTAAAACCAATTCAATGTTAAATCCTTAGTTGTTAATATTCAACTAAGGAAGTTCACTTCTTTAACCCTTTACCCAACGTAATGGCCAAAACCGGCCAGCGCTATTCTCAAAAATCGTCAATTAATTTTCATTATTTTTTTCATTTTTTGTCTCAAAAACATAAGTTATGACCCCTCATTGGAACGAGCTCGTTGAGCTCGTTCCAATGAGGGGTCATAACCTATGTTTTTGAGACAAAAAATGAAAAAAATTAGTTATTCGAGAATTTTTTTTGCAAGTGTCGTCTGCTTTTCATGTTAGGTAAAGGGTTAACAACTTTTATAGTATTCTTTTCCACTTTTGATTCCGAATCGAGGATGATGATTCCGGAGCTTACGGAGATGACAACAATTTATTTTACTCCCTGAAACCATATTTTGAGGCTGTTTTTTTTTATTTTCGTCTGGAACACAATCAACCAATCAAAACAGATCAAAAAGTCATCAGCATATAAGGAAGAGTAAACAATGTTGTTAAGTGCTTCGATGATTTCATTGATCTTTACTGGGAAAAATGAAACATATAAATACATTTCGTAGAAAGCACAAATCTTGTCCTTGTGAATCGGATAACAAACCTTGAGATACGCGATCCATTATAACAGTTCCTATAAAAAAATAGTTTTCGGACCCATGTTGAGATAGACTTTCAAAACAACGTACTTCACCGTTGTTCTGTTTCTCTCACCGAAACAAAGTAATTGGCGATAGCATGTTCCCCCTCTTGCAAATGCATTCCTACTATGAAAATACGTGACACGTAATGGTGCACACCCAATATTGTTAATTTCGGTAAATATTGCAGACCCCAAGCATGATTTTTCAGGAAAGAGATGGTATATATCGCAGAAATAGTAGCGGTTGTGTGAAATATAACAATTTGCCAAAACGTGTTGTACAGTGACATGCAATAAACACAGAACCACACATGTATGTTCATATGTTACTGTGGGGACAAATATGGCAATCGAGAAATTTTGAAAGATTGCGGAAAGATAAAACTTCCGACAAGCTATAGTAAAACAAACCTTCATTTTTTAAACTGACAAAAGATGATAATTCAATGGCAAATAGGTTCGTTAGGGTTTAACAACACTTTCAAAAACCAAGGCTATATTATAAGCGGGATTGTACGTCAATTTCAATAACTAAGGTTATTATATCACGTTGTTAGTTCTCAAGATCCTTCCCATCCTTCAATACCTAGACGAACAAAATAGTCGTACGTGGAGTCACTCGTTCCGGCAATTACTCTATCGCTCATTTGTTCGATGGGATTCTGGTCGTTCGAGCAATCTGAGATGGTTAGCAAGCCTGTACCAGTGCCAGTAATGGTACAAGGCCGCAAGAGTGGAAGAAGACTGCGGGATTTGGTGACTACTGTAAAAGCTAATCATAGGACAGACGATGGCAATATTGGGAAAATCAGTAATAGTGGTGTTCGAGATATGAAGATCATGGAGAGGTCTAGAACTGGGCAGATGCTAGGAGCTAAATTATTATCAGGTATATATAGTACTACATCATCATGTCATAGGTATCCTCCTATATCCCGATGAGCATTAAGAGCCGTAAAAGAAATCGCTCTTTCGATACTCATCTGCTCAATGGGATTTCAGTCGTTCGAGTAGAGACTTTTTCAGTAACTGCTCAAAAGCTTATTTGCTCGATAAGATTCGAGTCGTTCGAATAATACCTAACCCTGCTTGATTGTATTTTGGGTTTGAGAATCATAGAGGACTTCGTTATGCACAGGAAAGGCAAAAACAGAGACGGCCAAGACAAAATAGTCTGCTGGGATAGGCAGAAATGGGACCAGTAAAAGGCAAAACAGGCCACGAAATAGGATAAACCACAGAAAATATCGGGATAGATAAAATACTGAGACTATGGTGCACACCCGAAACAATAAAGTTAATCTTATACAAAGGAATGTGTCTATTGTTGGACAAAAATAAGAATTCTAGGGGACAACAGATAGAAACCGAATATTTAGTGGGAAATCCACACTAGTAAAAGAACTGTTTGATTCATTTGGGTAATTTTACAAAGTATTCGAACAAATACAATTACTCATACCAGGAAACGCACCTTAAAGCACTGTATGCCACTCTTTTAAGTCCAGTATTGAGGAATCGGTGCTAAATAAAGAGGTTTTGAAGGTTTAGAGAGATTGGCTGGATGTTTGTGGTAATTCGATGTACTCTAGTTCACTTCAATTTATCCACATGAGACCTCTCACCATTCATTTAGCACAACGTGCTACTATTATAAACCCTAGATGGGGGTTTTCTAAGTCCGTCTCGGTAGTTTTGGATTATTAAGAGGGATTGTCGGGTTGTTTGCTGCAATTAAAATTACTCCTATGCAATCGAACACACCCTCCGAACACACCCCTTTCCTACTAGAAGGTAGGTTTTGGGTCACATAGCAAACATGTGATACCATAGAAACCAAGATGGCAGCCTCGGATATACAAAATGAACGACGTACACTCGTCTCACCTCAACAAAACGCGCTGCGCATGCACACTAGGACCACGTATCACTATGGGGATGTTGTCACAAGATGGCGCTCACGCACGCTACCATGACAACCAAAGATGAAGTAACTGGGCCAAGTGCCTATGACGTCACATGAGATCCGGCCATTGTGGGTCGATCGGGTACATGATCTACTACTAACATCAAGCCGAGAGATACACGGTTCGATCCCCAGCAGGGGTAGCTGCATTGTGTCATTGGGCAAGGCACTTAAGCACGATTGCTCAAGTGGCGGAACGGTGGCGCAGCCATGGGGGCGTTCAGGGGGCACCCCCCCCCCCCACACACACACACACAACAAAAATAATTCCGATAGGGTCACCGATCCAATGTCGAGTTGTGACAGTACAAAAGTGGGTTTAATCATTATCATCTTATCATCCAGAAACTAATTGTTTACAATTTACTATGTGAAGGTCACTGTGACCTTGACCTTTGACCTACTGATTCCAAAATAAATAGGACTCTTTCTTGCAATAATGCCAGCCTACCTATGAAGTTTCATGAACGTGGGTGGAACCATTGTCAAATTATCATCTGGAAACCAATTGTTTACGATTTATTATGTTCAAGGTCACTTTGACCTTGACTTTTGACCTAGCGAGTCCAAGATAAATAGGTGTCTTCCACTCACCTAGGCCAACCTACCTATGAAGTTTCATGAATGCGGCTTCAACCGTAGTCAAGTTAGCATCCGGAAACCAATTGTTTACAATTTACTATGTTGAAGGTCACTGTGACCTTGACCTTTTACCTAGCAAGTCCAAAATAAATAGGGCTCTTCATCTCACTGATGCCACCATACCTGTGAAGAGTTATGAACGTGGGTCGAACCATTATCAAGTTATCATCCGGAAACCAATTGTTTTGATTTACTATGTTCAGGGTCACTGTGGCCTTGACCTTTGACCTAGTGAGTCCAAAATAATAGGGTTTTTCCTCTCATGAACGCCAACCATTACCTACGTATGAAGTTTCATGAATGTGAGTTTAACTATAGACAAGTTATCATCCGGAAACCAATTGTTTACAATTTACGATGTTCATGGTCACTGTGACCTTTGGCCAAGCAAGTCCAAAATAAATAGGGTTCTTCCACTCACCGATGCCAACATACCTATGGAGTTTCATGACATGGGTCGAACCATTATCAAGTTATCATCCGGAAACCAACTGTTTACACCCGTCCGCCATTCACCAAACTATGAGTCGAGCTTTGACTTCGTCACAACTAAACTTGACTAAATAAGAGGCCCCAAGGGGCTGTAATCGCTCACCTGCCAAAGTGGTTCAAAGAAGTATTTGGGGTCACATTCAGTTATACATGGTTCATCAACTCTACAAGGGAATGAAGTCATGAAAGGCAAATTTTATGGAAAAAACACTAAGGAATCGATTTGAACAAACCTAACATGCTCCCCATGCCACCCCCACCCGCCAATAGAGAGCCCAAATAATAAGCCAGGGACTCGAATTGAACAAACGTGAACCTGATCCCCCATGAGATGTTATATACCAAATACGAAAGAATTCTGGCCGGTGGATCTGAAGAAAGGGGTTTTAAAAGAAATGTCCTCACATTGCATTAAGTTAAACCTCGGGCTCAAACAGGGAGCCAAAATATTTACCCAGGTAACCAATCTGAACAAAACTGAAACTGACCGACCGCAAGATGTTGCGTACCAAATATGAATGGATTCTGACTGGTGAATCTGAAGAAAAATATTTTTGAAGAAATTCCCTCACATTGCACTAAGTTAAAATTCCGGCTGCCATAGGCAGCCCAAATATAAACCCAGGGACTCGATTTGAACAAACTTGAATCTGATCCCCCTATAGATGTTGTATACTAAACATGAAAGGATTCTGACTGGTGGTTCTGAATCTGAAGGAGAAGATTTTTAAAGAAATTTCCTCAAATTGCACAAAGTTAAACTTTGGGCTCCAATAGAGAGCCCAAATATTATCACTGAGGGACCCGATTTGTACAAACTTGAATCTGAATCTGACCCCCCCCCCCCCCCTAGAAATGTTGGACACCAAATATGAAAGCATTCATACCAAATATGCAAGATTTTTAAAGAAAATTCCTCATATTTCACCAATTTAAAATTCGGACTCCTAGAGGGAGCTCAATGATGGTTCTGGAGAAATAGATTTTTTAATTTTTTTTAAAAAATGTATGGGTGCTAGCAGAATAATGCCCCTTGTGGTTCGGCGCGGCAAGGTTATTTGTACAAACGTGAATTGACATATGATAAGGAACATGCACACCAAATTTGGTTCAATTTGGTCCAGTAGTTTGGGAGGAGAAGTCAATAATGTAAAGTTCACGACGGACGGCAAGTGATAAGTTAAGTTCCCTTCGGTGAGCTAAAAATCAGCCATATGCTCCCCCCCCCCCCCCCCACCCTTCCCTCCAAGTTAACCCATATAGGGAACATCAGGCAAGACATTTTAATATCAGATATTTATACTTGCAGGATGTATAAGGG